>JAWVWN010002076.1:445000-670951 GCA_037367305.1 Phrynocephalus vlangalii | reverse complement strand
AACGAGACGTGGCTCAAGGCCTGAATCTGTGGAAAGTCGGAGGGAAGTGCCTCCCAAGACAGAAATGATGGGGTTCAGAAACGGACTAGGCGGCCCCAGGAACAAACCAGGCGCGGGCTCTTCCTTGGAAACTCTCCGGCGCTTTCCCACATGCTCAGAGGTTTGGCTAGGCGGCGTGGCTCACCCAGAACATTTGACCCTTCTAGTAAAATTTTATCTTTTGGAAGGGCAGGAGTGGGGTGTTTTATTTATTTATTTATTTGGGGGGGTGAGGGATCTGCCAACCCAAAGACTCAGCCAAAATCTCCAGTAAGAGGGAAGACACCAGGATTGGGGGGAATTCTTTGTGTTTTAAACTTTTTAAATTGACCAGGTGCAATGCCTTGAGTGCCTGAATAAAACAACAATTTGGGGACCGGCAGGACAAGGCGTGGGGTGCTCAAAAAAAACAAAAACCCAGCTGGAACGCCCTCTTCCCCAACACATACACAGACACAGACACACACACAAATGCACATGTCCCAGTGGAAAATGGATCCCAGAGGCTCTACTTGAATGTCAAATCTCTCCACTCAGCTGTGGTTTCTTGGCTTCCAAACCAGCCCCAGATCAGCGCGGGGAAGCGCAAGGGTGAGACAACGGGCAGTTTTGGGGAGAAAAGCAGGCCTCCGCCACCTTTGCTGGGCCCAAAATGGGCCGTGGGGCTTGTCCCAGGAGCTGTGGATTGCTGGGGGGTGGGTGGTGGAGTGAGGGAGGGTGAAGTGTGTTCCTTCTGAAAATGCATTGAAAAATTCCCAGGCATTCCATCCGAGACTGGTCCGTTCTCGCCGCCAGTCGTGAGCTCACGATGGTTCCCAAACTGCGCACCGTCTCTGCTGCAACGGCCACGGCCCAAACCAACGGGCGCGTCCAGAAGGCAGGGAGGGTTTCCGTCCGAGGTGGCCAAGGAGCCCTGCCCGGGCGGGCCCAGCCTCACAAGATCTGCTCGGTGCTGGAGGCGGAAATGTCTAAGAGTCTCCAGGCCGCGTAAGGGTTGAGCTCCTCTGGGTCGCGGCAAAGGGCCCAGACGTACATCATCCGCAAAACTTTCTCCTGGAACGAGAGGGGAAGAGAGGAGGCGGTTTTAAATCCGGACGTCTGAACGGCTCCGGTTAGAAACGAAGGCTGGAGAGAAACGTGGGCGGTTCTGGCGGAAAGAAATCAACTTAAGTTGCTAGTCCTCAAGGTTCCATACTGACTCGCAGGGAAGCTGCCACCTTCCCTTCGACTTGGGGGCCTCCTAGGTGGAAGCCAAGGGCTGCTAACACCCCCCAGCCCCCGCCGCTGGAAATACCACGTCCAAGTCCCTAGTCCTCAGTGTTCGAAGGAGAAGCACGGACAAGGGGCACTAGTTTTTCTTCCACTCCACCCAGCAATGAAATAAAAAAAATAATCAGGGCACTTCAGTTCTGTCTTTTCTGTCGTTTCGCTAGCCTGAGGGTGTGTATGGATGCAGCTTTGGGCTCCATGCACTGAACCTCCCTGCCCTCTGGATGTATGGGTGTTGTATCACAGGGGTCTAATTCTGCTCTCCATCCCCGCACCCTTGGGTGGCTCTTTAAAGACAGGTCGACGGTTCCTCTCCCCAGTTCCCCAAGGCCCACACTTGCCTCCAGAGGCTGATCTTTTGAGCAAGAAAGGACGCTGAAGGTGAACGGGGCAGCCGTTTTGCACAGGCAGCGCGGAACCCCGGAACCGTAGAGAGAGAACCCGTCCCGGGAGGAAGGAATCTTAAAACCAGATTGCCTAAAAGCCCTCGTCCAGGATTATGCGCCTCCTGACATTGGCGTGAGAGGAGCTATTTAACGCGCCTGGAACTCATTTAAAGCCGAATTCAGTGACTTCAAGGGTCCTTTGAATCACCTCACTGGCCATTAACCTGCTTAATTAACTGACTTAACCCCCTAGAATGGGCTGGAAAATCATGGCAGGGCGAAGGGGAAACCTTGCGGGGGTGGGCTTGGAGAGGGGTGTGTGAAAGCAGCGTGGAACGAAAGCAGAAACTCCAGGGATCCAAGGGCTGACGGGGGGCTGCTCGTCCCCGGGTTTTTTTGTACTCACAGGGTCTCCTTCCACCACTTCCGCTTTCTGGTTTTTAATCACCATGACCAGCTGGGCTTGGAACGTGATGATGAGCACGGGCCCTTGATCCATCATCTTCCCCATGGCGAGCTGTTTAAAAACAACAACGCAAAACAAGGGATTATCCCAAGAAGCCAGGGCTTAACTCTACAGTTTTATTCTGGGGTGGTTTTTGTTTTGTTTTGTTTTGTTTCTAAAAGGCAAGCCCAGCCCTGGAGATCTTGTTATTCAGAGAGACAGAGAGAGAGAGAGAGAGACTTACGTCGATATTGTCTATGTCTAGAATCCGTGAGTGAAACTGGAGGCCCATGGCTCGGGCTTGCTGAATTGGTTGCGCCAGCTGGCTGTAAGTCTGAAAACCAGAAAGTCGCCTCGTTAACTTCAGTCATGATTTCCGCTCCCTTTCTGCTGCTTAAAAAAGGCAGCGGGCGGCTCCCGGAGAAACTGGAGGGCCTTATACACCAATCATGCTTCTAGTCCTCAGGAAAGCACCCCGGGCCAACTCCAAAGACGGACGTCGGAGATTTCAGAACTCGGGGGAGGTTAAAATATTATTGAAGGCTTTAAATGCCTCGGTTCCTCCAGGTTTTTTTTTAATGTCGTTTCAAATCAAATCAGGTTGGGTTTAAAATTAGGCTTAAACACCTGTTCTACTTTTGGATTTGATTTTCTTTTTCTTTTGGGGGGAAGGAAGATTCTGCGGACGGGAAAACCTCATGGTTTGCAGTTGGTTTTATTCATGCCCCTAATTTCCCACGGCTTGGCATTACAGGAAGCTACAGCCATGCGGGAGAATGAGCTCCCCATAGATCAGGAGCAGAAATTTGCCTCGTTTTAATCTTAAAACTGTGCCCCCAAAACCTGTGGGACGTGAAGACTCCTGAGCTCAGGTTAAGTGTCGCCGGTCTTTCCCAAGGATCTGCTTTTGGTTTCAAAAACAGGCTCGGTTCGGGTTTAAAATCAGGCTGAAGTCCAGCCTACGGGAGGGGAGGACCCAGAAATTCCAAACCTGCCCCGAGAAAAGTCTAAAACGCTTACTGCTTCGTAACACCAGTCCTTCAAAACATCCAAGTCTCCGCAGATCATGGCCTGGAGAAAGAGACGAAAGGTGATTTTTGGCAGAAGACAACACAACCCAAACAAACAAACAAAAACACCGTCTTTCCTCCATCACGCACACGTAGCCCCCCAGTGCTCCTCATAGGAACCTAAGAAGAGCCCCTGCTGGATCAGGCCAGAGGCCCGTCTAGTCCAGCTTCCTATATCTCACAGTGGCCCCACCAGATGCCTCTGGGAGCGCATGAGACTAGATCTCTGTCTCCTGATACCACTCCCTTGTCTATGGCACCGTAATAACCCCCGGGGTCGCACAGGACAGCCTGGCTTTCGAGACTTGCCTCCAGGACGTTGGGAATGATGTCGTTCTCACACTGCTTGAGGAAGCGGTCTTTGTCGAAGTTTGGGTCGACCCGGAGGATTTCCGTCAGCACCTCGGACATCTCCGTCTTGGAGAAGATCCCCCCTGCCGGGAGCAAAAGCGAGGACGGGGCGCGTGTGAGAACCAGGCGGGAAAAGTGGAGACAAGCCGGCGGCGTCTCGTCTTTGTAAATACGAGGACCCGCCGGGGGGAGTACGGGGAAGGGTGGTGGTCCGTCCGTTCAGACGGGGCAGGGGAAAGACGAGGGGAAAGCGGGAGGGGGAATAGCCGTCACTCGCCTACAAAGTCCGTCACTTTATCCGTCAGGACCCGGGTGGCGCGGATGACGGCGTTGTCGCTCTCGTCGTATTTCATCTTCATTTCAAAGAACCCTGGAGGGACAGCCAAGAGCCGGAGAGGAAGGGTTTCAGGAGGGAATTAAAAGGAAGAGCCAGATTGAGGGACGGGACGCGGAAGGGGAGGGAGACATCGCTTACGGTTAAACACCACGTTGTTGTCTTTGAATTCCTTCCACTGCTGGTACCACTTGGAGTCTTTATGGAGCACCACTCCCATGGCATCTCTGGAAAGCGAAAGAAAAAACAGGCTCTCTCAGAGGCAGAAAAACAGAGAGAGAGAGAGAGAGAGAGAGAGAGAGAGAGAGAGATCACCCTGTCCCAGCCCTTGCTTATTCAATATTCAGTTCTTTTATTTACAGGCCCCCTTTCCCCTCGAGGCAGCTCACAACAGTAAACAGAAGAGAATTAGAAACGCCGTTAAGTCATGCCTTAAGACAAAAACAAAATAACGCTTGCTTCGGCCCTCCTGATGCTTTGGACCACCACTCCCAGAATTCCAAGCCTGGGTTTCCAACGGCAAAGGACTCTGGGAGTGGCGGTCCAAAACGCCTGGAGGGCCGACGTTTGGACAGGCCGGAAGCCATGGTGCGTTGATTCCAACACCCCTGAACCCCTGAGAGCAGGTAAGCGGGAGAAGCCAGCCAGGCCCTTCTTCGGCTGCCTGAGGAGACGGGATGGATGCCAGGGTAGAGGCCGGCCGGGTCTGCCCAGGGGGAGCCTCTCACAAGGCGACGGGCTTTCGCAGAGAAGGCTCGGACTCGTGTCCCCACCCCCCCGCTCCTCAGCCGGAAAAGGGACCGAGAGGAGGATCTCCTCAGAGGATCGTAAATGCTGAGGAGGCTCGTAGTGGGGAGAAGCAGTCCTCTGACCCGCCCGGAACCCGTCAAAGCTTGGCCAAGGACTTCCAAGTGGCTGTTTGGGCTAGGTCCCGTTTTCCTGGTTCTATGGGGAGACCGCTTCTATCCATGACCTGAAAAGTGCCAGGTTAGGAGAGGACTAGCAGAGGATGTTTTTTATTTTTAAGGTGTGTGTGTGTGTGTGTGTGTGTGGGTCCTTCTCAGCCACAACTGAAAACCTCTTCCCGGAGACCTGGCACTTTCCCTGCAGAATGTACTCGGGGTGGGGGGAGGTTGTTTTAAGTCTGAGAGTGGGGCAACCCCCTCCCCGAAGGACAGTGGGGCCCCCAAGCACGTACTCATTGGCTTCGAAAACCCTTTCGTCCTTGAGTCGCTCGCCAGCAAACTCGGTCCGTTTCCGGAGCCGCTCCGGACGCTTGTAAGGCCCCGTCTGGCCCAAGACGCTCTCGTCTATCTCCTTCCGGACGGTCTCCACGCCCTGCGAGGGAACGAGACCGTTTATCCTTTAGAGTACGAAAACTGAAAACCGAAAAGGTGGGGGGGCACAGAAAACAGCTGCTGAGGTGGAGGAGGAGAGGGGAAGTATGACAAAAAGGCTGTGGCCAGCTCTCTCTCCCTCTAACCCTCCAAGTTGCAGGGCTTTCAGCATCTCGAACCCTGACCCTGCCTGCGGGAATATCTGAGGCCCATATTCCCAAACGTGGCCAGACTCATCCCACCGGCAGGTGGAAGGAGGGTAAAACTCCTTGGACCTGTCTTTTTATCTGGACAACTCACAGAGAGGGAAAAATAAACATGTTGTCACTCTTGGTTTCTTACGCCAATCAGGAAAGCTGATCACCCACCATTCCAGGATTCTGCTAACCCAGGAGTGGCCAACCTTCGGCCCTCCAGATGTTTTGGGCCACAACCGCTGGAATTCTAAGCGTAGATTGCCAGTGACAAAGGAGTGCGGGAGCTTGTGGTCCAAAACATCTGGAGGGCCCAAGTTTGGAAACCACTGTGCTAACCTATCCATTTCAAAATACTGTATTTCTTCACTTAAACCAGGCATGTCTGAACTTCAGCCCTCTAGATGTTTTGGACGACAACTCCCACCGTCCTTTGTCATAGGCAATACAGGTTTGGAATTTGGGGAGTTGTGGTCCAAAACATCAGGAAGGCTGAAGTTTCAATATGCCTGACTTAAACTATTTTTATCCTTAAAAGAAGGACCTGAGGGGGCTGGTGTCGTTAAAAAGGCAATATTAAAAAGCCCCCCCCTCCAGTCTATGAATGGTTCAAAAGAAGCCCGCAAGCATTCTACTGAAAGCAGCCAATAAAACCGACACGAAAGCACATTTAAAACAACAGAGCACCACCATCCCTCTCAGACCCGTCAGTTGTTAAGGAAAAGCTTAATTATGCTTGTGGTTAATTCATTAAAGTGGCCAGGGAATTAACTGGGAGCAAGGCGGACAAAACCTTGCCAATAGAAGGGAATTATTTCTGAAAAAATAATGAAGACAATGGGGGCAGTACCTCACGTTTCTGGTCTCATGCTCAGAGAGGCCTCACCTGCGAGATGGCCTTGAACGCCGCCGTTCGGCCCAGTTTCTCTCCGCCCCTAGACACCGACTCGGCCGACTGCTTGGCCGTTTTGGCCGCTTCTTCCACCCCTTCCTTGATCTTCCGTCCCAGGTCGCTCTTGCCAACTTCATCCAAGCTCTGCGGACGGAACCAGAGAGAAGGGTTCACGGAAGGTTTATGACGATTTATTTGGCCCTCCCTCTGCCGCAATCCCAAAGTCTCCAGGATTTAAAACCAGGAAAAGAAATTGCATGCATAGATAGATAGATAGATAGATAGATAGATAGATAGATAGATAGATAGATAGATAGATAGATAGATAGATAGATAGATAGATAGATAGATGATAGATAGATAGATAGATAGATAGATAGATAGATAGATAGATAGATAGATAGATAGATAGATAGATAGATAGATAGATATGATGATAGATAAGATTTAAAGAAAGATAGATAGAAGAGATAATTAGATAGATAGATAGATAGATAGATAGATAGATAGATAGATAGATAGAAGCACTTACCTCCCTGACTGTGCCGGTGAATTCCCCTAATTTCTTTCTAAGGACCTCGGAAGTCTTAACCGTCTCAGATTCGATGGTTTTCTGCAAGGTAGGAAACGGCAGAACCCATTGGGAGACATTTCAGTCTTAAAGCCGAATAAACGCATTGCTGATTATGACGCTAGTTTTATCAAGAATGAATTTTAGACGGCTCGATTGCTGTTATAATGTTTTCCACGCAGCGGAGTTGCTGGTATCGTTTTAGGGTTATTCTGGCCTTGTTGCTATAGGCCCTCAGCCAGATGGGCTGGATATACTATAAAATAAAAAAATCAAGCAAACCAATAAATAAGAACCATGCTGGATAAAGGCCCATCTATTTCAGCTTCCTGTACCTCACAGTGGCCCCACCAGATTTATTTAAATGATTTATTTATTTATTTTTCATTTTAGAGTATTTTTACCCCGCCTTTCTCCTTGGAAAAAGGATCACATGCCCTGCCTCTGAATGACCATCGACAAAGCATCTGCAATCAATCCGTGGTGTGTGTTTGGTCAGCGATAAATTTACGCTGCGCTATTTGTCAACTTGCGTGGGCCGTTTCGAAACCCTTTCAAATGTATTAGCTCCTAATCTGTACCACCACCCTGCCACGTAGGACAGCATTGTCTGTTATTCATATTTAAAAATGAGACAGAGGTCCGGCACTCACGTATTTCCGCCGGGCTTCCTGAAGAGCCTCCGACTCTTCCAACTTCTTTGCCTCGTCTCGAAATTTCTGAATGTTTTCTTTCATTTCTTTATTTTTGGCCAGTTCCTGCTTAATGTTGTCCACCAAGCCAGATATAAAGCCTTTCCGTCCTCCTCCAGAGGAATAATATCTAGGCTAAAGACAGAAGGGATGTTAAAAGGGAGCAGACCCTGACTCCTTTTCCGCCTTGTGAGGAACGTTTAAATAACATTCAATTATTCCTTAATGCCTTCTTTCCTTCAATTTATATAGTGTACTGCCCACCCGTCTACAATAACATGATAAAAAACAATACGACTGCAACAAACTGTACTGCTAGGAACATATAATTAACTATATAAGTCCAGTTTACTAACTACTAACCCATAGGCTCAGGATCCAACCAGAGGTCTTGAGGTTCAACAGGTAGAGCTTGGATGTCCTGCACCCCAGAGTAAAAATAGCAGCATCCCTTCCTCCTCCCCCCCCCAGCCCTAAAACCCACCTGGTTCAGCGGGAAGGAGGGTCTGTCTGTCCGAAAGGTCAGGAGGGCGTCCCGGGCGAGTCCTGAGCCCTGCCTGGAGAGGAGCCACACGTTCTGGAGGCATTTCTAGGGAGGGAGAAAAAGAGGAAAGGGGCGGGGAGGGGGCTCTTGTTTGACTTGGATACGGACACGCAAGACAGAGGCAGTTCTCCCGTGCGCACCCCCACGGCAATCATTTTATTGTATACAAAAGTAGGTCACAAAGCGTATGCATGGAGCCACATCTAGCTGATATCATTGGCTAAGACAGATATAAAGTAAAACAATAGCACTTGTATTCCTAGACCATGCGCAGAGTAAATCCTGACACATCAGCCTGGCGGAAGGGAGCAGAGGAGGTCGGTGGGGGGAGGGTTTGAACACCTCAGCTACACCTGTTGAAGGGCTGCCTGAAGGAAAGCGGTGGGGGGGGGAGGAGAAAGAGGGCCGCCAGGTCAGGGTAAAAAAAAAAAAAACACACCGTAAGGACTCTCTGCCCATGAGCAGAGGCTGCTTTCTTCCCTCCCCGCGGGGCTGAGGTGGAGGAATGGGAAAGGGGTGGGAGGGAGGCGCTCCGCACATGCTCAGGAGCACCCTGGGGTGGTGGTGGTGGCGGTGGTGGGGTTTCCAGCCATCATCATCCCCCCATCCCCTCCCCCTCAGGGGACGGGGGGGGGTTTGGGGAAGAACTCAGTGCACGAGCAAGAGGGGGAACGGCGGGGCAGGAGGCGCTCGGCACATGCTCAGGGGCCCCCTCGCCGCCTTTATCGAAGGAGAGGGAGGAGGAGGAAGGGGAGGGACCCCCCAGGAGGCGCTCTGCACACGCCCAGAGGCCTCCTCGTCCTCCTAGTGTGTGTGTGTGGTGGTGGTGGTGGAGGGAATAGGGGAACCTTGGCGGCGGCGGGGGGGGGGGAGGGAAAGGGGGCCCGCACTCTGCACATGGGCAGGGGGGGCGCCGTCTTCGGCCGACGGAAAGGGAGGGAGGGGGGGAGGGGAAAGCGCTCTGCAGTTGCTCTGGACCCCCCCCCCCAACAACACACACACACACACAACGGAAGCCCGGGGGGGGGGAAGGGGAGGGGAAAGCACTCTGCACATGCCCAGGGGACCTGGCCGGCTCCCCACCCCGGTAAGGTCTTAGAGGGGGACCCCCTCAACCCCCTTCCCTCCTCCTGCCCCCTTCCCGCCCTTTCCCGCCCCCCAAAAAACCAAATAAAATCCAACCAAGCCGCTCACCCGGCAACCCCACAGCGTTACCGCCGCCATCTTGCCCGCGCGGCCTCCCCCGGCGCGCTCCCGATGACGTCACGAGCGAGGCGGCACGCAGGAAATGACGCGACGCAAACAAAACCACACCCGCCCGCCGCTGCCGTAACCCCGCCCCCCCTCCTGACGCCAGAGCCAGCCCGGCACCTTCCCTCGCTCCTTTCCCCGCTGGGTCCTAAAGGCCGCCGGGTTCTCCCGCCTCACCCACGCCTTGGCCTGGACGCCCCAGAATCACACACACACACACACACACACACACACACACACATAGGACAACTGCCCCCCCTTTCTCACCTCCCCCCCCGCCAAACACCCCCCTCCCCTTGGCTCTTGGGACTGGCAGCATCCCCACCCACACTGGCCACAGGATGATGGGACTTGTAGTGCCCGCGCCAAGCAGTGTGTGTGTGTGTGTGTGCAGGGGGGGTGTGTGGCGGTTCAGGAGCCAAGCCCAGAGAAGGGCCCTGCTTGGGAAGGGGCTCCCTTCCTTCCCACCCACCCCCCAAGGACACCCCACCCCCCAGGGAAGGCCCTGCCAGGGGTGCCAACTACAACACCCACTCCTCCGTGGGGCACCAATGCAAGCCGGGGCCATCTGCTTATGTGTCCCGTCCCCCACACACACACCGTGGGCCCCATACTTGAGAAGCCTTTGCTTCCTGCCCTACCCCCCCCCCCAAAAAAAAAATCAGGAACCCTGCATGGCTCTCCCAAGGGCTGCGGAAACCTCCCCACTCCTTTGGTGGGGCTGCTGCTGGTGGTGGTGGGGGGACCCCTGGGTGCGACAGGCGAGGAGACACGCGAAGGAAGAGGCGCTTGTTTTCGGAGCCCCGGGAGATGACCGCCTTCGGCCTGGACCCGGTGCCCCTCCAGAGCCCCCAACGCCGCTGGACTCTGGCATCGACGTCACGTCTCGCCATCGGACGCTGCGAAATAAAAGGGCCGGGCGACGCCGACGGAGCAGCACAAACCGCCACAAGGACGCTTTGAATCCGGGCCAATCCGACACAGGACGTGTCATCTGCCACTAAAGTAACACACACACACTCACACACACACACCTGGGCCCTGCAAGGAAAAGGCTTGGGGGGGGGGAAGGCTGGGTGCCCTGCCCGCCCCCCCTTTACGAGTTCACTGGCAAAAAGATTTTATTTCTCAAAAAACGGACTGGAAATACATCACTTTCAGTGACCACATGGACCAAGAAAATAAAAATTAAAAAACAAACAAACCCAGAATGGTGCACAGAACCACAACAGAACACGGACATTATAATGGAAACCGGACCCTCACCATTTCCTTCTTAAAAGGAATTTAAAATGTCTTCCGGGAAGCCACTGGAGTCGTTCTTTCGCTTGCGTGGGGTTGGCTTGGTGTTTTTTTTTATCCAGACGCCCGGGTTAGATTTTTTTTTTAAAAAAAAGAGTAAAGTCTCAACGACGTGACAAAAAGTACAAAGCGAGAGCCCTCCCCAATCCTCTCCTTCCCCTTTTGAAATCTAAAATATTTATATATGTATGTATTTTCTTTTTAAGCGTTGCGGTCGATCCGCACGTCAATCTCGCGGCCGCACAGCTGGATGCCGTTCATCATGCGGCAGGCGCGCTCGGCCACCTCGGGGGACTCGAAACGCACCACCCCGCAGCCCTTGGACTTCCCGTTCTCCATCTTGATGTCCGCGTACAAGACGTGACCTGCAAAAAGGGGTGTATGTGTGTGTGTGTTAGAAATCCATCCTGAGCAGAAGGAGTCCCAAATGGGGCTTAAAAAGACCTCGGGGGGTTGCCTGCTGGCTGGTACTTCCAACTGGGATTTTATTTATTTATTCTTACATTTATATGCCGCCCAATGTTTAGTGGGCGGTGTACACTAAAACCAGACAACGGCAAACAAACCTGAATGGTGGACCTCCCCGTGCAGGCGTGCCCAAATTCCGGCCCTCCTGATGTTTTCTGGGGACCGCAACTCCCACAGTCCTTTGCCATTGGCAATCGGAGCTTAGAACTCTGGGAGTGGTGGTCCAAAAACATCAGGAGGGCCGAAGTTTGGACATGCTAAGCTTCGGGGAACCCCCCCCTCCTCCTCCTCCCCGAGGGGGCATGGCTCGGGTCACAAACAGCCCTCCAGGGGCGGACAGTAAGGAAATCTTCCTTGGACAAGCAGGCCTTCCCCCTCACCCCGTAAATGCTTGGAGAGGATGCAAAAAAGAGGCTTACCACATTCGTTGAACTTGTCTTTTAGCATCTTCCAGGTGAACTCAAAAGGAAGCTGAGGAAGGAAGGGAGAGAGAAGGGAGCCCCCACCCGCAGGTGAATAAGGATGCTCCGTTTTGAAAGCAAACACACACACACCCAAAAAACAAGGACAACCCAGGGAATTGCTCTGGAAGGACCACCATTTGGAGCAAAAACCCAACTGGGTTTCCTCTTCCAAAAACAGGAGGGGTGGTGGTTTGTTTCCAGATATCATCCGAACGGGCTAACGGGAGCTCTCGTGGCATCGGGCCAGCAGGCGGGCTGGGCAGATTTGAGAGGGCCCCGGCAGCTCCCGCAGGCACCTGGAACACTACACACAATGCCCACCCCACACCCAGAGAGAGAGAGACACACACACACAGAGAAAGGGAGGTGTGCGGTGGGGCTGGGACTTACATTTCTCACAAAGATCTGGCAGGCTTTCCAGGTCGAGCCGGTGGCGGGAGGGACGGGCATGGGTCCTCCGGCACCGAGGCCGCCAGCAGCGAACCCCCCCGCGGGAAAGCCGCCGCCCCGGTCCATCTCCAGGCCCCGCTCGAAGCCGCCGCCGCCGCCGCCCATGGCCAGTCCCATCCGGTCCAGGCCGGCCCCTAAGCCCTGCCCCATGGCGGGTCCCATCCGGTCCATGCCGGAGGCTGCGGCGGCCGCTGCCGCCGCCACAGCCCCCATGCGCTCCAGCCCCATGCGCTCCATGTTGGTGGCGGCGGCCAGGCGGTCCAGGCCCATGCGGTCGAGAGGGCCGGCCCCCAGGCGGTCCAGCCCGGCCGGCATCCGGTCCATGACGGGCCCCATGCCGGCCGGCACCATCCGGTCCATGCCCAGACCCATCCGGTCCAGGCCCATCCGGTCCACGCCCACCCCCATCCGGTCGATGGCGGTGCCCACCCGGTCCATGGCCGCCGCCGCGGCGCCCATGCGGTCAAGTCCCAGGCCGGGGGCCATGCGCTCCATGCCCGCGCCCATCCGGTTGAGGCTGGAGGCCAGGGGGTCCATCCCCAAAGGGGGCATCCGCTCCACCCCGCCGGGAGCCATCCTCTCCATGCCCGAGCCCATGCGCCCCAGCACCAGCCCCATGCGGTCCATCTCGGACCCCATCCTCTCCATCCCGTGGCCCACCCCCGAGGGGAGCCGGTCAAGGCCCGGAGCCATGCGGTCCATGGCGGGGAGGCTGGCTGCGGCGCCACCACCTGGAGGAAGAGAGGGAAAGACGAGAGGGGGGTTGCGTGTGTCAGAGAATCCCTCCCATCTCAGTTCAAACCCCCTCCCAGCGCCCCAAAAGGACCGACCCGTTCCTCCACACACCGGCCGCCAAAGGCTGGGCCGATCGCGTTCCACCTGGTTCCAGGGTGGGCCCAGCGAAACCCCACCCAGAAGGCTCTCCCTCCGCCTGGGATCATCCAGGAAGAAGGACAGAGCACCTCCCCCCACACACACACCCACACGCCTCCGTTCCCAAAATGTCCATTTACCCATCCCTCTGTCCAGGGCGTCCCCGAAGCCGCGAGGCATCCCCATTTCGTTCCGCGGGAAGTCTCGCTCAAAGGCGCCCCCGAGGGCTTGGTCCATTTCTGGAAAAGGAGGAAGAGGGGTTTGGGGGGTTCTCTCCAAGAGACCGGGATTGGCTCCCCGACTCAAGCCAAGAAAAAAACAAAAACGGGCCCCCTTTTTCCCCTGCTGAGAATTTTAGACGGGCCCTGAAGCGAGACAGAGCAGCCCGCCTCTGTTCGCAGGGGGATTTTGCTGGTGGAAGGAAGAGGGGGCACTCCCCCCCCCGAATTGAGGAATACCTCCTGGGGGGGGGGACAGAGCCTCCATCATCTCGGGAATTTAGCAAAACATTTTTTTTTAAAAGCCCTGACCACAAAACAGAGAGAGAGAGAGAGAGAGAGAGAGAGAGAGGAAATAAGGAAGGGGTAGATGATAGATAGATAGATAGATAGATAGATAGATAGATAGATAGATAGATAGATAGATAGATAGATAGATAGATAGATAGATAGATAGATAGATAGGGAAGGAAGAGATAGATAGATAGATACGATAGATAGATAGGATAGATAGATAGATAGATAGATAGATAGATAGATAGATAGATAGATAGGGAAGGAAGAAATAGATAGATAGATAGATAGATAGATAGATAGATAGATAGATAGATAGATAGATAGATAGATAGATAGATAGATAGATAGATAGGGAAGGAAGAAATAGATAGATAGATAGATAAATAGATAGATAGATAGATAGATAGACAGATAGATAGATAGATAGATAGATAGATAGATAGATAGATAGATAGATAGATAGATAGATAGATAGATAGATAGACCGACCCACCCCTCCATGCCGCTCATTCTTACCATTCATCCGGTTTCCAAGGTTCATACCGGAAGGGAAACGGCCCACATTGTCCATGCCGGCAAAAGGGCCTTCCATCCCTGGGGAAGGAGAAGGAAGGAGAACAGAGAGGCATCAGATTTCGGATTTTGAAGGGAGGGGAAAAAAACACGGGCAAAAAGGCCTGGGACCTCTTCAGGAAGGAGGTCTAAGAACCAGTCTCTCTCTCTCTCTCTCTCTCTCTGTGTGTGTGTGTGTGTGTGTGTGTTTGTGTGTACGTGGTCAGGCTGGTGACCGCCAATGGGGTCGCATGCCAATAAGCCCTCAACTTCATTCTGCGGCTATATATGTCTGAAGAAGTGCACACGTGCACGAAACGTCACATTAAAATATGAAAGTTAGTCTTTAAGATGCCACATGTTTGTGTCTTTTTTGTTTTGTTTTGTTTTTCTTTGATTTTTGCCTGAAATTCACCCGTTAAGCCACCTTTAGGGTTGGTGCCATCATGTAAATGAAGAAGGGGTGGGGTGGGGTTCAAAGCCCAACCCTTTCCCCTGGACCACTTACCTCCCATTTTGTTCATGCCCAAACCCAAGGCTTTTACACCCATCCCTACGGAGAAAAGGGAAAAAAAGGACACAGGTCGGAACAAAAACCGGAGGCGCAAGAACCGGGCCAAAGGAGGGCTTCTCTTCCCACTTCCCTTCCACCCCACCACCCACCAGTGTAACTCCCTGGCTACTGAAGCCCAGAAATCCGGCCAACCGCCCCAACTCAGACCCCCCCACACCCCCTTCGCTCACCTCCGGGGGGCGCGTTACCCATTCCAAGCCCTTTGCTCAGGTGATTGGCGTCGATTGGGATCCCTCCTGGCCCCAAACCCATTCCGATGCCTCCGAGGCCGTCTGGAAAACAGACCCGGGTGTTGTGGGGTGTGGGGTAGAGACACCGGTTCAGTGGCACCTCTTTCCCCCCCAAACATGGCCCGGCCGGGACGTTGGGACCGCCACTCCCAGGCGCCGGCGCCGCCAACCGGGAGGGACAGAGCTCCGCCGGGGAGCGCGCCCCTCGCCCTTTCTCCGCCCGAATCATTTCGCCGCGAGGGAACTTACCGGGAAGCTGCTGGGGCCGATCAGAAGGGAAGACCTCCCCTTTCGGCAAAGCCCGCTCGTCCTGAAAGAACAGACGGGCAAATCTATTCCGTGCCGATTTATCGAATTTTATTTCTCCGCCGCCTTTTCTCCCCATAGCGGGGGACCCGAGGCGGAGCATGGCCATTAAAAGATTAAAAGCCCGGCGATAAAAAAGACACCTTGATACACGCACGTGCGTGCGGCGTGACACATACAAACAAACAAACAAAATAGCAAGTCAGGGTCAAAAACCACGGGGAAATATCTGAATTTGAAAACACCAAGTGAGCACTGGATGTTTATTCGACCACAATGTTTGTTTGTTTGTTTTGGGGGGGGGAAGAACGCAAGGGCAGCGAGGGGAAGAAACTGGAGGGGTGCCCCGTCCGAAACGCTTACCATCTTCACAAGCATCGGCCGGTCAAAAAGCAGCTGCCCGTTGAACATAGCTGGCGCCGGGGGTCAAGGAGAACCCCGTGAGGGATACAAGCGGCAAGGGACACCCGATAACGCGGGGTGGGGTGGGGCTCTTTTTTTGGGGAGGGGGCTGCTCCCAGCCGGCAGCAGCCACCAACGTGGGTATTCCATTCAGGAGACTAGCGATGGGGTGCAAACCTCTCGACCGTTACTGTTACTTCCTCAGATGAATTGACACCCGACGGGGGTTGCAAATGGAGTAAAACGTCTATCATTTAACAACGCAACACACACGGACTTCTTTTTTTTCCAGCCTCTTGAACGCGACCTAACAATGACTGCCCGTTGTCCGTACCTCTGCTTCCCTCACCCAGCCTCGCATAAGGGGTGGGGGGATGCTCTCTCCGCAGGGGGCCACAACATGGGTGCCGTGCCCATGTCTCCGACTCTGGCAGCACAGCCTGGTTGGTTTGCTGCTCTCGCTGGCTCCATCCATGCCCCCCACCCCACCCCCGGGAGAACCTTCACCGTCGGTTCCATTTGGACCGACTGAACCAACGGTCCCAAACGATTCCCTTCCCCCCCACACACACCCCGTCTGTACCCCCAACCTCACGCACCTCTTTTCCTGGATTCCTCCCCTCTCTTCCCTGCTTCACACCGTTCGCTCGGTTCCCTGTCAGACACACCCCATTCCTTCTACCACCAACCTCTGGTGCCTCGTCCACCCTTTCCCCCCAACCTCTTTCCCACCCTCGACACCTTTTCCGGCTTTGGCTAACCTTCCTTCCTTTCCCGAAGGTCCCAAGGCTTGACAACACACCACCCTTTCTGTCTCCCCCCCCCCTCAGGCCGGCTTTTGTCATTGAAATTTTCTCACGGCCCTTAAAGGATACAGATGGCCTGGACAGCTTCTATGGCCTGCTCGAAAATCACAGTCCCGATCCCCCGGCTTTTGCCGTCTTTGTCCTTCAGGATGTCCGCCCGGACCACCACCCCGGCCATGCTGAACACCTCCTTCAGCTTCTTCCAGGTGACTTCGTACACCAGCTGGAGAAACAGAAGGCACGGCTTGGCTGTTTGCAGTTAAACAAAAGAGAGAGGTTTGGAGCCCTGCGGCCGTTAAAACAAAAGCAAAACTAGACGACGGGTGAGACCTTCATAGGCGGCTAGAAGATTTTTTTTTTTAAAAGCTGCTGAGCTTTCGAGAACACACAAGCCCTCTTTTTCAAAGCAGGTACAGAAGTCGAAACGTGCCAAGGGATGGGATTTGCCGGGAGAGAGTTCTTAAAAGTTTATTCGAAAGAAACGAGGAAAAAGAGGGTGGGGGAGAGAGAGAAACACCCGGCTGCAAAAGCTTTTAAGTTGAAAGCCCCCAAAAGACAAGAGGGGAAAGAGATGCTTTTATGGAGAATTTGCTAGAAAATGAGCGGAGGATGCAGCCATATCGAGACACCCCCGAACCCTCTTCCTCTCGCTCTTTCGACGGAAAAAGTCAGGCTGAGAGGAAGGAGCGAACGTCCAGGTTCGAGGCACCCCGGTGCCGTTTTTCTGGCCGAGACGGGCTTTCCAACCTCCGCAAAGCGTCCCCAAGGGAGCAGGCTCCCTCTGGGCTGAGACACCACACAGACAACAACAACAACAACCCCCCAGTTCTTACGTTGGCCACAAAGACTTTGCTCCCGAGCCGGCCGGCCTGCAAGGCGTGGATGATTTCCTTCGGGATGTTTGGGTTGTTGAGGATGCTGGGCGGGATGCTGGCCATGCCGGGGCCCCCGGGGCCAGGCCCGGCGCCGCCCCCCGAGGCGGCAATGGCCTTCTGGACGGCTCTTCGGACGTGCTCCCCGTCGGGGTCCTGCGGCGGAACGAAACAGGGTTGAGGGACAGGCGAGGCGGAGCGAGTCCGCGCGCGGGAGAGCGTGACCCACCCACCTACCCACCCAAATCCAGCAAGCGCGTCGTACGGCACGGAGCAATCGTCCCTCGCTTAAGAATCTCCAGCGGCCTTAGGGGCAGGGACTACAACGCCCAGCGTTCCTGCGGCAGCCAGGAGGCCGAGGAGGCTGGGAGAGCAAAACTGTCTTGGGTGTTGTGCCTTGCCAGCCGACCTGGGAGAAACAGGAGACGACAGCTTTTCCTACACCAAGGAGAGGCCGCCACGGGGCTTAGGGGAGTGAATTTTGCCTCCAAGCCAGGACCAAACCTCACCACCACCCATGTTCTAGGTGGGCGTTCTCCTCCCTAGGCTGAAATAACGGCTGTTGCAGAGAGAAGCCAGGCCCCGTCGTTCTGGGGAAGCCCGAAGAGATGGTGGGAGACTGAAGTGACAACGTTTAGGCTCCAGCCAAAGGGGTCTCTCTTGCGCGCCAGCGTGGATGCGTCGTGCTGGTCAAGGATGGGGTGTGGCCAGAGATGGGCGGTAGGGAAGGCCACGCCGGGAGCCCCGCGCTGCGTCAACAAGCTTACCTCCTTCACTTTCAAAGGCCTGCCGTTCAGCGTGTGTTTGTTCAGGATCTCCACAGCTTTCTTCATGCTTTCTTCCAGCTGGAACTCAACAATACTGTGCAAGGAAAAAGTCCGGTCAGGTCTCGAACAGGGACCCCAAACGCCTTTGCCCACGCCGTCCCCCCCTCCCGCCTGGGCTGAGCCGCCGCAGCGTTCACTTACGCGCATCCCTGGGGGTGGGTGTGTGCGTGGATGTCCCACGTCCATCGGGAGGAGGCAGAGAGCGGCCGGGCAGAGGAAGAGAGTTTTAAAAACAAAAAAAACCACACAAACACAAATCAGGACGAGACCAAAACATTGGAGGTTCTTTAAAAGGGCAGCCGTTTGTCGCACGGCCAAGAGTTTGCAGTTTAAAAGAGCAGCCGTGCCACGGGCTTCTCCTAACGTGGCCCCCGGAGCTCATACCAAAGCAGGTACCATGCAGTACAAACACCAACTCTTCTGAGAGAGGTCACTCTTTCCGCCTCTACCACACATCAAAAAACCCCTCAGGCACGCCATCCGCGGGGGGGAAGGGAGAAAAAAGAAGCTAAATCACCCTTCCGGGAATATTTCTGACTTTGGGAGGGAGGGGCAGATGATCGCCGTGTATGTTCCTGTTTTATATATATTATAATTCTTAGTTATGTTTGCATCTAGGCACCGACGACGGCCATGGAATCCCGACGGGGACACCTCCTCTGCTCCACGCCAAAGCTTACCGCGAAAACTGAGGACCGGGGGATAGAAATGAAAGATTTTAAGCTAAGGCTCTGGGCATTCGAAGGACGGTGGCAAAGGAGACCAGGACCCATGCTTCAAGGCGTACAGCCAAACACCAAAGGAACGCCCGCAGAAGTTAAGGGGTGGTTTGTGGCCCTCACCCCCTCTCCCTTTCGACACCCCTCTTGCACGGCCCGGCCCGCCAACAAGGGGTAGGTGGGGTGGGGGCCCCCAAACGCCACCGGTCAAACCACATCCACGCCTGGCTTTTCCCCGCCTCGTCCGGTTCCACGCCACGGTCACAGTCACATTGCATACGGCGTGAAAAGAAAGAAAACTCCACAAGGATAAATTTTTTTAAAAACAAACAAACAAACAAAAGCTCTCAAAGACTTACCCTTGACTTTCCTTCTGCGTCCATTAAGAGCTGCACGTATGTTATCTCACCCACTACAAAAGAGAATCCGGGCGGTACAAAGACCCAGGGGAAAAAGCCAAGAAAACAAGGGGGATTTAGAACCATCGTCAACACAACCACAGACGGAGCCTCTGCCTTATTAGGGAACGCTCGGGGGCGGGGGACGTGGAGGGGACACACACTCTGTGTTTGCTCGTCCACCACAACCGGGAGGGGAGGGGAGGGGAGGTTGTTTACAGGCGTGCAGTCCGTGGGCCCAAAAAGATCCGTGCCGCTTCCTTCTCTGTGCCAAGGGGAATCGGTCTCATGATACATTTACCCTGGGGAAGCAAAGTGTGTGGCCTGTCGACCACCCGGTGGCAATTTAAAGTGCTCCCTGGGCGGTTTGCCATGTGATTCTGCAAGTGACACTGTCGAAGTTTTGCAATGTCATGACATATTTTTTTTTTTGGCCACATAATTTTGCAAATGTCATTCCGCTGAGCTGCCCCGCCCTGGGCAATCTGGAGACTCAGTTTTCCAACCTCAGAAGGACAGAAAAACCGAGTGCAACTCCAGCCCGCTACCTGAACCTGTGGGGATCCCAGCTTAGGTCGGAAGCAGAGTTTTGGCTACGTTCAAACCTTTTTACGCATGCTCAAGCCAATTCCTTCCTTGGTACGACAAACGCGAAGCTAGGGCTCCTGCTTTCCAGCCGCCGGCTAGAAAAAGATCCGGAGACAAGCTCTCTGTGAACGGGGAGGCGTCTTAGGCAAGACGCCACGCAGATTTTTCCTACCTCTATATCCTTCCCATTTCTGCAGGAATTATTCAGGGTCTACACACAAGAGAGCGCGAGAAGACAAATTCGAGGCCAAAAAGAGAAGGACATCTCCTGGGGGTTAAGTGCCGAAGAGGCAGAACTGGGTGCCAAAATTCAGAATTTTTTTTGTGGGATGGTCTGACCCTGGTACCTTCCAAACCGCTTCCACGCCTGTTTAGTGAGGGTTGCAAGAAGGAAAGTACACCATCTGTGTTACAAGTTCGGGACAGGCCACAGTGCAGATGCCGGACAAACTGGCTGACCAGGAGAAAAACTGGAAGTAACAGGACAGGAACCACATCTGGAGGGCTCTGCCGTGCCCACCCAGACCGGACTCCCAAGCTCTGAAGGCTGTCACCATCAAACCAAACAGGCCTCAACGAATGTGTTCTGGACAGAACAGCACTCAAGAAGAGAAGTCTCAATTTTGTTTTATTTTAAAAGCAGGGCACTGATTTTAAATTTGATTTCTGAATGCCATTTATTTTAAATTCAAATTTGGGCCGGGCCGCAAGGAAGGGCACCAAGGAGACCAATTTTGAAAAGCACAAAATTGCCTGGCCCAAACGTACTGCACGCTTGAAACATTTAAGGATCACCAACAGATAAATAAAAAACTGCAATGAATTCTCACAAAAAAAGTACACTAGATCTTTCACAGGTCATCCGGACACACCCAGGGAGAGATCTGAACGGACCGCTACAATTGCATCTCCCAAACCATCCTTAGTGGCACCAAAACAACTCAGAAAATTGTCCCCCATCCTTTAAGGTCTTTACATGAAACGATTCCTTCGAGGAAGGGATGGGCAGCCTGCCCTCTCACAACCCTGAGTCCTGGGCCCTGCTATTTTTAAAATGCGCCACGCCCTGAATTCTGGGCCTTTCAGGGCCCCATTCCCGCTTGGTATAACCACGACCACTTTTGTCCTCTTAAGATGGTTTAAAGCCATCGTTTGGCACTTGAGAGGCTGGGAGGAAATGAGGGCCGTTTTTCCCATTTCTCAAAAAAATAAAAAATAAAAACCAGAGCTGCCATCGCAAACCCCCAAGAAGTTCTGTATGTAAAAAAAAAAAACGCCCAAGTTCTCTGGAAAAAAAAGAGATTTCTCTTTTTAACTCCCTTCATGAAATGTCAGCAGACATCTATCGGTTGGGCGGGGGGGGGGGGACGCCGAGGCCCATGTGAACTGGAAGGCCAGAATACTCTCTGTCCACGTCCGCCGTGGCAGGTGGCCGGGATGATCCAGGACCACAAAGCCCCCCCCCTTTTCAGTACCATTCCACGCACATCATCAGACCAGGCACCGTCAAACTAACGCCCCATTCAGGATTTAAGGCCACTCGGGAGAGGTCATGCATTTGAATTCCTGGCAGTGGACGTGCACCCCTCCCAAACGGGGCCACGAGGCCGCTTTGGCTTTCTTAACCAAACGTTAAGCTTCACGCTCTGTTCTAAGCCACAGGTACCTCCGGGACCATGAACTTCAAAGCAAGTGGCCACCTCTTAGGTTCTTTCCTGGTCACAACCGCTTTCAAGAGAACGCCTCCTCCAGGAAGACAGACAGTGTTTATTTATTCCTTTCCTGCCCTCGTAAAGCCGCCTTGGCTCTTTTTGGGGGAGGAAAACGGGTGTGAAAATATATTTAATAAATTAAACACACATGGCAGCGGCAGGAGCCATTACTCCAGGGGCGAGAGAGACGATATTCAGGGTCCAATTTGCATTTTTAGCTCAGCTGCAGTTTTGACAGAAAGCCTGGCCGTAGCAAAGAAAATAAAACAGGACTGCCCAGTTTGAAAACACAGGGGTCAAGGGGGACAGCCCGGGGGCGTTTAAACCAGGCAATTCCCACTGCCGGCTCTTGAAAGCAGGGAATCCGTCTGTCTTTCTGGTCAGCCCGCTCTCTCGAAACGGCCTCAGGCTATTCCACAACGAAAGCTGTTCTCCTCCTCCTCCTCAGCAGACACGGGGGCCCCTCCTCGGAAAGTCTCCCCCAAAAGTTTCCAATTAAAAACGGACTCCTGGAGGCGTAGCTCCACCAAGGCGCCTCAAGCCACATTCCCGGGGATGAATTGAAAAATGAAATAAAAGCTCACCTCTCTCTCTCTCTCCCAAGAGACGAGAAAAGCCGTTTTGATCTGAAGCGGAATGGCCCACGGCCGCCCATCGGCCAGCCACGGAAGCGCCCCCCCTCCTCCACGGAGCGAGGGGGGTGCCGCCGTTCGCATGCAAACACCAGGAGGACCGAGCCACGGGGATGGGGGGGGGAAGTGGCTGTCGGCCCTCAGCTCAAGCTACCCAGCGTCACTGGGGGGACACGGTCCCTGCCTTCTGGGCAGGGGGGATAAAAAGAAAAATAAACCAGTCACACAGGTGCTGTTGGGGTCTCCCCCACAGGGAGGGGGTTTACCTTTCTCCTTTACCAGGTCCTTGAGGTACTGCCACTTGACATCAAAGGGGATGTTGGTGATGAAGGCTCGGTACCGCTTCGAAGGGCTGGCGTAGGGCTCGAAACGGCTCCCGCCTCCTCGCTTGGCGTGCTTCTCCTTCCGTTTCTCGGCCCGCTCGCCTTCGCTGCGCAACGGGAGAGGAAAGCGAGAGTCAACCGGAGCCCCCCCGGAACGACCGGCGCAGAACGATTTGGATAAAAACAACCACTACCACCAACACCGCCACGTCCATCACCGCAGGAATCGGGCCAGGCACCTGTGCCCAACTGACGCCTGAATTTCCATCTGGATTGTTGTAAGCAGAACTTTGCTTTAAGGACACTTTCCCTTTTAGGGCTTTGATTCCCCAGTTCTGCCCATTTCGCCCTGCATTTTTAATGCCACAAAATGAGGACTCTACTACTGGGCCATCCACAATGCAAAATCCTCCTTTCTCCCGATTTACAGAGCCTATCCCGGTCTCCCAACCACCCACGATAGTAGTGCCTGGGGGAACTGAATTGTTTGTTTGTTTTTAAAAAAATCAACTTTTAAAAATTATTTTTTTTTTGACATTTATTTCTTAAAAGTAACGTCTACAAAAGTCACCATCAGGACTTTAAAAAAAAAACAACCCACCCTGAACTAAGGAGATTTTTTTTAAAATAAGAATAAAACAACACCCCTTTGGGTCCTAAAACGACGGCACCGTCTGTGGGCACAAAAAGGGGTAACAAACGACCCGTTACTTTAACGAGTAACGAACGCGAATTACTTTTAGTAACGAAAGGTTCGGGAAGGGAGGGAGGGAGGGAGGGGGGGACCCGGGGCGCGCTCCCGAGAGGGGAGGGGAGGGGAAGGAGGGACGGGGCGCGCTCCCGTTACCGCTTCCCCTCCCCTCCCCCACCCCACCCCACCCCCACCCCGGAGGCCGCCATTTTCCCCTCATGAACGCGCGCGCCCCCCTCCCCCCCCCTCACCTCTTGGGCAGCCCGTCGCCGGCGTGGCCAGCCCCGTTCGGCGCCCCGCCTGCTGCTGCTGCTGATGATGATGATGATGCCCCCGCCCCCATCATCATCATCATCCCGCCGGGCTCGGCCATTTTGGCGCCGCTTTCCATCCCGGCCACGACAGGCGCCACCACCGCCGCCGCCACCGCCACTTCCGCCGCCATTTTGTCCCCCTCAGGCCCGCGGGAGGCACCACTGCGCCTGCGCGCTCGCCCAGCCCGCCCCGCCTCCTTCCCCTCCCCCAGCCAATCAGCGGAGGGGAAAAGGGAATTTTTAAGAAACCACGCCCCCTTTTCCCATCCCACCCCTCGCTCCCAGGTCCTCTCTCCCTCTCTTCGCCGCCCAACGGGCTCCCAGGGCGAGCGAGAGCGGAGGGATAGAGCGGCCCGCGCCTCTCCCACCCGCCCACCCCGGCTTCCGCTCCCAACCGGATATGCCTGGGTCCGGCTTCTAAAGCTCTCCCCCCCGGGTAGCGTTGCTCTACTTTTTAGTTCCTAGATGCTTTTAGAATTTCAAACTTTTGAGAATTTTAGAAGTCAATGCTTTTAGAATTCAATTCGGCCATAGGGCATCTTTTCTGAAACTTGGTAAAATTCATGTTCCTTGCTGGTTAGAACCACTTTCCGGTGCTTTCTCTTGGAAATGTTTCAGGCAAAAATCAAAGAGAAACAAAACAATGGGAATGTTTGTGTATGTGTGTGTGTGTTTTAATGTACTAAGTTGTTCTGGCTTTATCTGGTTCATTTAATGTGGGAGTCATGGCGGAGCCATATTAATAATAGGCATATGCTGTGTTAGGAACCATTTTGAAATAAGTAATAGTACCGTCAATTTAAAAAAATTGTATGTGACTCATTTTGTGACTCAAAATTGGAAGAAATAAAATAATAAATCAGATAAGGATTTGTTAAACCATAGAATTGGAAGAGACCTCAAGGGCCATCTGGTCCAACCCCTGCCATGCAGGAACCCCCATCACAGGACTGATGAAGGTGATTAGAAAACGGATACACATATAAACAGGGAGAGAAAGAAAAGGCGTTAGAAGTCAATCCCAGAAGATCAAGAGAAGGGGAAGGAGACATGAAAGGCTGGGTGCTTGTTGCCGCCATCTTCCTCTTCATCCCGTTTCCTTGCAGTTCACGGGGCAGGAGCCTCGCTAGAATGCAACCTCGCTCCTTCTTACGCCTATATAATATCCATGCCAGGCAGGCCCCATGAGAAAAAGCCCTCCACCCTGCCAGCCTGTGGTCCGTTTCTAATGCCCCCCACCCAGGTTTTAGGACAGCAGAGAAAGAAAAGGGTAAAAGGAATCGCAGTGTGTGGAAGCTGCACGTTGGGGGTGCGACCCTTGAGACAACCCCTCCCTGCTTATAATCCACAACCAGCCCCTGCCTGAAGGTTTTGAAGACAAGGAACGCAAAAGCCACCTCGGGCAGAGTCACAAAAAAAACAACCAGGTGGTTACAGCATTTATTTATTTTTAAGAAAACCAAACCTCCAGTTCCAACATGACAGGGTTTCCCCCCTTCTTTGTCAGCTTCTTTTGGGGGGGGGGTGTTTTTGTTTTGTTTTTTTTACTCCTCCTGGGATTATTTATCAGACTTCAAACCCATTCTCAAATGCGCACAGAACCCTCTAAATCGAAGAGAGCAACGTTACAAAGACAACAACACAGAACAGGGGACCGGGGCGGCGGCGGGGGGGGGGAGATGAGGAGGGCAGGCAAGTCGCTGCTGGGTCTCCCCCCCAAAAAAGAAATCCATGTAGTGCAAAAAGAGGGAGAGAAGTGCTAGGCCTCAGGGCAAGAGGGAGAGGGGACGGAAAGAGGATCCAGGGGATGGGGAGGGGTGTAAACTTTTCCCCACTTTGTAAAAAGCACCGATTCGGTCCCGGGACGCAACCAGAACAAAGGGAGAGCGACAGGCCGTGGGGCGAGACTTAAAGGAGGTCACCGTGGGTTTTCCCCCCGGTTTTTCCTCAACTGCCTCCCACCCACCCGGTTCGCCATTTCCGGTCGGAGGGCCCTTCCCTCTCTTAACGCAGCAACCACGGTTTTCCTGGCGGCCCCACGACGGATGTTAAAACAGCCACAAGGAAACGCGGCGGAAGGCAAGGGGTGTGCGCTTCCCCCTCCGTCCCCCGGCTCCCTGCCGTCTCTCCGGAGAAATTATGAGAAACCCCTTCAGGGCCGTGAATGCGGGGGGGGGGGAGAGGGGGGGGAGTTGAAAATTAAGAACAAGAATAAAATTATAATTGCAACAATAATTAGGATAATATAATATAGTTACAGGTATATGAATATAGAGAGGGCGGCGTCCCTCCAGCTCTCCCGTTGCGTCTTTGTGTCTCAAAAATGGAGCCTCGGCCAACGGTGGACGGTCCCTCGGGGCGCCAGCGTCAAGGCCCATTGCACACACACCCGGGGGGCTTGGTTGTCTTTCTGTAGTC
The DNA here is from genome assembly GCA_037367305.1 of Phrynocephalus vlangalii. NCBI lineage: Eukaryota > Metazoa > Chordata > Lepidosauria > Squamata > Agamidae > Phrynocephalus > Phrynocephalus vlangalii. Next base: position 645,140 of record JAWVWN010002076.1, on the reverse strand, counting down.
TTGCCAGACCGGGGGGGGGAAGGGGTGGGCAAGCGGCAAAGTGCCAGCACACACACACACACTCGCCCCCTCCGGCCGGCTTGATTGTTTCAAAGCGTCTCTGTCAGGATCCCCGCACTATTTGGGGTAGTGGGGGGGGGTTCCAAAAAGTGCTGCCGGTCTCTCCCGGTGTGCGAGGGGGGGGAGGCCCCCCTTTTTCCGTGGATCATACCGTGGTCTCATCTGCTTTCTTCTTAAGCAGTTTGGTGGCCAGCAGGGAGTGCGTGACGGGGTGCGAGGGGTGCCCGGGATCCGGGATCATCAGGCGGACTTTCTGGTTGGTCCTTCGCCACTCCGAATACAGCTGGCAATGGTAACGGAATGACACCTGGGCGAGGGAGGGAGAAACGTCAGCTCGGCCACGTCGGTGGCTCTCGGCTCCGCCCGGGGTCTGGTCGCGAGAGGGGGCCATCGGCACCTCTCCCCAGCAAGGTGGCAGCCCCCAAGCTGAAGCTCCACGCCCCCTCCGCGGCACTCACCAGCGTCCAGAGGACGTAAATGGTGAAAAGTGCTATGGTGAGGGCAATCAAGCCGATGGCCTCCAGGCGGCTGTTGAACTGCAAGTGGTCCTGGGCCCCGCGGAGGCACAGCCAGCCCGAGATGGCAGCCAGCGGGGTGATGAAGAGGAAACACACCATGTCACAGAAGAGGGTCCGCTTCTCGTTGCGGGGTCCCGGGTCCTTCAGCCACTGCGGAGGGAGGGAGGTTGTGAGGGGGAAACAGGGCGCAAGGCAAATGGGCCGCCCCACCCGTCCCTCGCCCATCCTGGCGGGCTGGGGCTTCGGTGGGGCTGCAGCCTGTTCTTCCCCAACGTACGCCCGTACCAGGCTGCACAGAAAACCTTCCTGCCCCCCCCCAAAAAAAACCCCTGCAGATCTCGAAAAAGGCCGGCTCACTCAGGCCGCTGGGACCCCCTTTCCCCGAGAGGGGAGGGGGGGGACCTTGCTTCCACCAGATTTCCGCCAGAAGGCTGCGACTGGGACTGGAAGGACATTTCACGCGCCTCCCACAACCCGCGGCGTTGCAAACGGCACACGGCACAGGCAGGGGAAACCCGTGGATCGAGGCTACCTCGCAGGGTTGTTGAGTGGGCAGGAAAAAACATACACAACAACCCAGCCACCACATACCACCCACGCGGTGTATCCGAGGCCTCAGGGGACCCTCTGTTCCACCCCACACTCCTGGTTCCTCCGGCCTCTCCTTCCCTGGGGAAGCCGGGAGTGGGGGGATTCCACACACCCACCTCGGTCAGGGGCCGGGGCCGGCGCTCCACCACAAAGTCCGTGTGGCAGAGCTCGCAGTAGCTGGTGTTGGAGGACGAGAGCCACTTCTCCAGGCAGGTCTTGTGGACGGCCCCCAAGGTGCCGGTGCAGTCGCAGGGCGAGAGGAGGCCCTCGCCGCTGCCTCCTTCGTGGCAGATCCGGCACATCGGGCCGTCGCTGCAAGGGAGAGGAAGAGGAGGAGGAGGAGGAAGAGGAGGAAGAAGAAGAAGAGGAGAGAAGGAGGAAGCTTTCCGGAGAAGGGAACCTCGTGGGTGGATTCCAAACCAATCAGAAGGATGGCGTTTCGGACGCCAACATAAGAAAGAACACATCAACGATACGACATGTGCGTGTGTGTGTATGTGTTTCTCTCTGTGTGTGTGTGTGTGTGTACACGTACAGGGGACCCTCACATAACAAGCGGTTTGTACAACATAATATCTGTACCACATAAAAATTTCCGGAGAAAAGGGGAAATGTGCTTAACAGAATCAAGTATGGGATGCATCCGTACATCACCAAGATTTGTATAAAGGAAAATTGGCTTCACAGAATTTCATAGGGAACAAATTAATTCCTTTCTACAAGGTACCACTGTAATTAAATAGCCGTTTGAAAAGGAGGTCAACGAGGAGGGACACTGGCGATGTCGGTCTGACAGCCTGCGGGTCTGTAGGTGGCCCTCCTCGATGACCCTAAAAAAGTGAAACCAGGGGAGCAAAGTTGGATCCAGTTTAAAGGAAGGCGATAAGGACGATTCCCCTGCGAGGGAAGACTGAAATAACGGGGCAGGTTTAGCCAGGAGAAAAGACGACGGAGGGAGGGGACCCAAAACAGTCCCTTTTTGTAAAGCTTTGGGTGGTTAACGCGCCGATTTTGAAGCCTGGCTTGAAACATAAATATTTTAAACAGGTTTCAACGAAGGCTTCTCTTAGCTTTGGCAAACCCACGAAAAGGGGGTCGTATTATTGTTCTTATTCCGATTATTGAGGGATTAAAAAAAGGAACTCGCAGGCACTCACCTCTGCGTTCCCAGGGCTTTGATGACGGTGGAGAGCAGGTGCCCGTCCCTGGCGGTGACCTGGGTGACATACTGCGGCCGCCCCAGGTCGGCGTCTTCCACCGACTTGGACAAGGCGGCGCTGCCCGGGCAGTCGCACAGCGAACCGGGGAGGTGGCAGCAGTCGCCGGTGGTCATGGCGGTGGTGGCGGCGGCGGCGAGAGGGTCCCCGCCGGCCTCAGCGGCCCCGAAACAGGGGCATGGCGGCACCGCCTGGGATGGAAAAGAAAGAGGCCCACGTCGTCACCGGGGGGGGGGGTTCGGGGGGGGCAGCCCGAGGTGGGGAGTCCAGAGGGGAGGATGATGGGCTGGAAGATGGCTCGTGGGGGGGGGGGGTGTTAGGTCCTTGGGGTGGGAAGATGGGAGTTCAAATTCCCTCCATGGGGGGGGGGAGGGGGCTGGACTCAGGGATCCAGATGCTTCGTTTCACCCCCCCCCCCAGCTCTCCATTGCTAAAGAAGAAGATGATGACGATGATGATGATGAATATCATCAAAAGCTAAAAGCCTCTGACAATGGTTTTCTCCCCCTCTCCACTCCTCCCCAATTAACACGTCTCCTCCTCCTCCTCCTCCTCCTCCTTCTGGGGGTGGTGGTGGTGGTGAGTTCCAGAGGGCAATGGTGAGGATGATGGTGAGGATGATGGCGAGGAGGAGAAGAAGGGTGGGGGTGAGGGGGAGGACTTAAAGAGGCCCAGTTTCTACCTTTTGGGGGGGTGGGGTTTTGGGGGTGGGGAGGTGGAACACCTTTTTGAGACAATCCCACGGCCTGGCCCAAGGGTGCCTGGTGGAAGATGGGCTCTGTAGTCCCTCCCCAAGGCTTGTTGTTGTTGTTGTTGTTGTTGTTGTTGTTGTTGTTGTTGGGTGGGGAGGGGAAAGAGGCCTTATTATTGGGGGGGGGTTGGAGCCCAGCTTGGCCTCCCCCTCCCCCTCCCCAAAATGAGGCGCCCCTCCCACCCACCCCCGGACTCCGCCTTACCTGCCCGCAGGTGAGCCGCTCTAACCGAAGCCCCGCCCCCTTTCAAGGCTCCCTCCTGTCACTCAACGGCCAGGCCCCGCCCCCTTTCTGGTCCCCTTCCCCTGCGCCCCTCCCCTCCCTCAACGGCCAGGCCCCGCCCCCTTTCTGGTCCCCTTCACCTGCGCCCCTCCCCTCCCCTCCCTCCTGTCACTCAACCCCCAAGCCCCACCCCCTTTCTGGTCCCCTTCACCTGAGCCCCTCCCCTCCCCTCCCTCCTGTCACTCAACCCCCAAGCCCCACCCCCTTTCTGGTCCCCTTCCCCTGAGCCCCTCCCCTCCCTCAACTCCCAGGCCACGCCCACTTTCTGGTCCCCTTCACCTGCGCCCCTCCCCTCCCTCCTGTCACTCAACGGCCAGGCCCCGCCTCCTCCTCCTCCTCCTCACCTGCGCCCCGCCCCTTCCGCCCCCCTCAGGGCCTAGCCCCGGTCCGCCCCATGGCTCCGGGGGGGGGGACGGTGCGGGGGGGGGGCCGTCCTCCCTCCGGCCGCCGCGGAAGCTGCGCACCTATGACTGTCCCTCTCTCTCTGTGTGTGTAGCCCCCTTATTTCCCCCCTCCCACTCCCCGGGCCCCGCCCCTTCCCTTTCCCGGCAGCCAATCGGCGCCAGGCTTCCTGGTGCCGGAGCCAATGGGTGGCCGCGGGGAGGGCCGGGGGGGGAAAGAGGAAAAGCGACCGCCCCCTAAAGGGAGGGGGAAATGAGCGCCCCGCGCCCGCGCAGGCGCAGAGCAGGGCCGTCACGGTTCCCTCACGGGTTAGCCAGCCAGCCAGCCGGCCGGCCAATCCGGGCAAGGAGCGGGCGGAGCCTCCGCGCGCCAAGCCACGCCCCCTTGGGTTAAAGAGGAGAGGCAGCCCAAAGAGGGACCGCCGGGTTTCCTATTTCCGGTTCTCCTTCGACCAAGGGTGGTTTTGCTTTGTTTTCAATATATACAAAATATCCGTTTTTTAAAAACAGTAACTGGGAAATAAATACGTATTTAAGAAAACGTCAATTGCTGTGTGTGAACCCACCTTGCCCCATTTTTATTTATTAAAAAATGTTTTAAAAAAACAAAAAATAGAGGAATCTCTTTTTTAAAAACTCCAGGCAAAAATCAAAAGAAAACAATTTTGTCTTTTATTTAGTCTTCTTTTAAAAAAACGAATTCTTTTTTAAAAGGAATTACTTTCTAAAGAGGATTCTTTTTTTTTTTAAGGAAAAAAAAATCTCACCGAACCAGTTCAGAGCTTTGGCTGATCTTTTTCAAAGTTGGCAAACGGAAAAATAAAAGTCCAATTCTGATTGCTCTTTTCCCTCTTCCCCATCTGTTGCTCCCCCCCCCCCCCGCCAAGCTGCCGGGACTACAACGCTCATGCTGTTGGGTGGCTGATGGGAGTTGTAGGAGAAATGCTTTCGGAGGCACCAGCGAAACGTTTCTATCTCTCAAAAAAGAAGTCCAGTAAGCCATGACTCAACTCCCAGTTAAACGAACCTGGATGACTGAGAATCTTCACAGACAACCATCTGATCATGTCCTTCAAAGGCACCCCTGCCATGGAGGGCCAAAGTGTCCAAGGGCCCCCCTACCTCAACCTCCCCCCTCCCCGGAAATGCTACCATCGCCTGATCTCGTAGACCAGGCGTGTCCAAACTTCGGCTTTCCTGATGTTTTGGACCACAGTTCCCAGGATTCCAGGCCTGCGATGCCCATTTTATTTATTTATTTATTTTAGTACTTATATACCGCACCGTCTTCCAGAGGAACCCCGGGCGGTTTACAACATAACAATCGACGACGACAAAGGATTATGCGGGGTTGTGGTCCTAAAAAAAACATCTGGAGGGCCGAAGTTTGGACACCACTGTCGTAGACCTTTCAGGGCCACTCACCACCCGCTCTGTTTACATACACACACACACCCCGTTTTGGTAACCCCCGGGGGGGGCGCACAGGAAGACAGGAGGCGTCTCTTGGTTTGGGCAATCTTTATAGAACCGTACGATACATCATCACCATGCACACACACACAAACAGGGGAAAAAAATCAATTTGAGTATTTACAGGAAGGGGGGATGTCGGGGGGGAAATTGCACTTAACTGAAGAAGCATCAACGGGAAGCAAAACTGAGGCGCGCCCCCCACCCTGGCCACCCTCTCTATAACAACAACAAAAGAGGGCAAGAAAAGCAGACCACTCAGACGAAGGGCATCAAAAAGAAATCTCAAATGCCACTAACAGAACCGCTGAGCTGAAGAAAATGAACTTGTAGTGTCTTAACAGGAGAACCCAGACCGATCTCTCTCTGTGTGTCCTGTAGCTGCTCAGGACTGGGTGGAGGGGGTAGCTTTCCTGCTCCCCCCCCTAAAAACAAAAGCGCTCAAACCCATATGGCACCCACAAGGGACCACCGCTGACCCCAAGGTGAGCCTCCGGGAGCCTTGGGTGGCTAAAAAAAATGCCAATTTTACACCCAGAGGCAAAGCAGGGGAGGGGAAAAGAAAGACACACACCCCGACCCCGCTGTGCCCACGGGTTCTTCCGGACGAGGGATTTCTAGAGGAGAGTTTAGAGGAGAAAGGTTTTCAACCGGGGCCGGTGGTGGCAGCATCCACCCTGCCTGCTGCCGCCCGTGTTCCCAGAACCGAACATGGCAGAATCTATGAAACAAGATCTGTCCTTTTTATTTCAATTTTTTTTTTTAAAAAAAGCCCACGGCAAGATCTCTTGGCCGTACAACGAAACATTTCTGCACCACAAACGAGAGGAATAACGGCCAGCCAACGAGGTGTTCTCTGTTGGTGTTTTAAAAAAGCCACCCAAAGCCCCCAACCTCTCTCCTCAAGTTTTTGTGGCATGTCAGCCCTGCCGATGATTAGATTCCTGGGACCGGGTTGTACAATCGTCCAAAGAAGAAAGGTTTATATATATATATATAGAGAGAAAGAGAGCAACTTCACAAGCTTGAAGGAAACCAGAGTATCAAAGGCCGGAGGGAACTAAGCACAGAAAGCTCACGTTGAGAAATTAAAAGCAAGTGACTGACGGAGCAAAATATCAATATATAATAATAATAATAATAATAATAATAATAATAATTAAATCTGGAAAAGCAATGGTTAGGCTTGAGTGTTACAAAGAGCATCATCAAGTATCTGGTTTGTCTACAATTAATTCATTCAAATAACCCTTACCGGTGCGAGTTATGTACAGAACGGGGGGAAATATTGCTTCACACTCACTCCAAGGTGGGCTGGGAGGTTGGTGGGGTTTTAATTTTTTTTTAGATTTCCCTGGGGAGGAACGGAAAAGAGAGGGAGCAGCATGCAGAGGGCAGAACTGGGGTGGGCCTGTGACCGGGTGGTGGTGGTGGTGGTGGTTACCAACGCGGCTCTTGGCTGCACCTTGGCCTGAACCCCGGAGAGTCTAAAATAAACCGCCACTACATGAGCCACGCCGCGTGGCCCGCCTGCAGCGACACTTAGCCGTCCGTGCAAGGGAAGGGTGGAGAGTGAGATACGCACGCACATACAGAGAGAGAGAAAGAGAGAGAGAGGAGGAGGAGGAGGAGGAGGAGAAGTTTAGAGACAGGCATGCTTCATTGTTCCCAAACTGAAGGAGGGATTTCAAAATAACAAAAGAAAGCAAAGGATAAAGACCTCCCTGGGAAGAACCACCCCAGCCTGACCGACCGACTGACCACAGCAGGGAAAGAGGTGAGGAGAAGCCAGAGGAAACAGGACAAGGGGAAGGTCCTTCTCCATCGGCGTCAAAAGGGTGTGTGGGAACAACAGCCAAGATCTCGGGGACCTGACTCCAAGAAGGCCTAAGAGGGGAGACCGTTCTCCGTTTTTAGAAGGTTCCTCCGACGGCCCCAAAACGGCCCGACCGGAAACAGAACCGGAGGGTCTGTCGTCCCTCCTCCCCTCCCCCTTTCAGGCGCTCCGAGGGCTGAAAAAACCCGACCCTTCCCGCAAGCGGGACTCGCGGAAAAAATGAAAGACGAGCCACACTCTCCTGCCTCTCTCTCGACGCCCGTTCTACTCGGGAGCGAGCCATCCGGCCGAAAATAAAAACGAACGGAAGTTTTCCCACCGGCAAAGACGGCCACGTTCCGAAGGACCCAAGGAAGGTGGGTGGGTGGGAGGGTGAGCCCAGGAGGGAAGGAGGGAGGGAGGGAGGGGGCAGAGAGTGACGCGACGCCCACCCCACGCGCGCACACAGACAGAAGGAGAAGCAGCCCAGGCCAGGAGAGAAGAGGCTGGGAGGGAGGAGGGGGACAAGACAGGCCGGTTCCCAGCAGGTCACAGGTTCTGGCAACACTGGAGTTTGTTTGCTTTCTGTCCGTCGGTGGTCGGGGGCACGCTGATGTCCACCACGTTGTTGCCGGGAGACTCGTCGTGGGCGGACCGGTCCGCAATCTGCTTCTGGGAGACGATGCGGTAGATCTCTGCAAAAGGGGAAACGAGGAGAGAAAAGGGGAATCAGAAAGGGGGACAGCCAGACGGCCTCCTTCCTGCACCGGAATGGCCAGTGAGAAAGATTATGAGAGGTAAATTTGGACACCCACAGCCTTCCCCGTCGAGAAATATCGGCCCAGGTCGCGGTTTGACGGCCGACTCAGCAACTGAATGGCTATCTCTACTCTGCCCCCCCCTCCCCGTTTTTCTCGTCAACGAGAACTCAGTTGTCGAGAAAAGCACCAGCTGGAAATTTGCTCCGCTGCCTCCAACAAAGCTGCTCTCTTCTGCGGCCTCCGCCTCGGTCCACCTCTGAGGGAGGCGACCAGACCCACGAAAGCTCACGTTAAAACACGACAATCTGAGACCCGAAATCTCTGGGTTTCTCCCTTCTGCTTGCCAGGCGCGCTGGCCCGACGGCAGCCTTGGAGCAAAGCATGGGAGGGAAGCTGGCCGCTTTTTAACGCAACAGCACAACCCCCTTTGGCCGGGACAAGAGAGTTAAAAATGAAAGCACCGAGCAGGGCAATGCCAACGGATGACGTGCGGGACACGGAGGACGGGGCCCCACAGCTGGCGTCCAGAGCTTGGGGGAAGCGTTTGGCTTTTCTCTCACGCTCCCTGCGCCTGGCCCAAGAACCAGCACTCAAATCCGTACCAGTCAGGATGTTCTTGAAAGCTTCCTCGACGTTGGTGGAGTCCAGGGCCGAGGTTTCAATGAACGACAAGTTGTTTTTCTCTGCAAGGAGAAGCGGGTGGGCATCAGGGGCGGCTATTTTTCACCTCCCGCCAAGGTCCCAAAACCAAGCAAGTGGGGGTGCAGGTATGGAAACGCAGCCTCCCTCCGCCGTCCTGCCAGACCCAGCGACGAGGATTCCAAAACAAAGAGATAATTAACCCCCCCGGGGAAGAGACGCAGCAGCCTTGGAGGACACACACAAGGCTGTTGGCTATTAGTGCTGTAAAATGTCCCTCCATTCCTTGTTCTCAAATACTTGAACATGTCTTAATTGTCCTGGACTGTCTATGATCCCTCGTTACCGTAAGCCGCCCTGGGTGTATTCTGCTCTGGTCAGACCCCCACCTGGAGTTCTGTGTCCAGTTCTGTGCGCCTCAGTTTTAAAAGGATGTTGACACCCTCGAGCGGGTGCAGAGGAGGTCGACCAGGATGGTTGAGGGTCTGGAGGAAATGTCTTATGAGGAACGGCTTAGGGAACTGGGAATGTTTGGCCTTTCAAAAAGAAGACTGAGAGGGGATATGATAGCTATGTTTAAATATCTGAAAGGATGTCCTATTGAAGAGGGAACAGGTTTGTTTTCCATGGCTCCAGAGACTAGGACTCAGGGGAAACGGTTTCAAACGACAGGAAAAGAGATTCCATTTGAACATTAGGAAGGACTTCATGACAGTTAGAGCTGTTATGATTCCAAGGAGAAAGGCGGGGTAATAAAACACTAAAATAATTGCATAAGCGAGGGTGAGAACGAGCAACATCGAGCATCTGGGTTGGACTTAGAAACTGGGGAACCGTCCACCAATCCTGCCTGGAAAAATCGGGCATGTCCAGACTTCGGCCCTCCAGATGTTTTGGACCACAACTCCCACAGTCCTTTGCCGATGAAAATACAGGCTCGGAGTTCTGGGAGCGGTGGTCCAAAACACATCTGGAGGGCCAAAGTTTGCACATGCCTGCGAGATTCAGCAGGCCAACCACCTCCCTTCAAACAGTGGCTTGCAGCCAGGACTCGCTGGTCCGAGAGTGACATTCTCCAGCGACCGGCTCTCCTTGTCCCCAGGAGCCAGGTTGGGGAGCAGAGATGTAAAACCTCCGGAGACTTTGAGCGGGGGGAACTGGGTAGGCTTCAGAACGTCTGGAAAGTTCACCGCTCTACCGGGGAAACCCATGTGACCCTCTCCTGGCTGGGTTCTCCTGCACTGGTCCCAAGGAGGGTGCGACTAGGAAACGGGTGGCCCGCCCAAACCTGCGAAGGCCCGGGCCTCGTCCGTGGGCACCGCCCGGAGGTGACGGAGGTCGCTTTTGTTCCCCACCAGCATGATGACGATGTTGTTGTCGGCGTGGTCGCGCAGCTCCTTCAACCAGCGCTCCACGTTCTCGTAGGTCAGGTGCTTGGCGATGTCGTAGACCAGGAGGGCTCCGACGGCACCCCGGTAATAGCTGGAAGAGACGGGCGGGGTTGGGGTGGGGTTCATAAGAACATAAGTCAACAGCACAACCGGTCCAGCGTTCTGTCTCACACCGCGGCTCACAGTTTGCTTCAGGGTATTCCCCAGCAGGTGTCTTCACCTGCTGACGATTCCCCACAAATGGCGTGGAGAGATCTCCTGCCTCTTTCTCCAACCCAATCCATCATGGTAGCCATTGAGAGACCCTTGTTCTCCGTGAACTTGTCCGGTCCTTTCTTAAAGCTGTCAAAGGCTGACAGCCATCACCCCTTCTTCTGGCAGGGAGTTCCAGAGACCAGTGATTCTCTGGGTGGAAAAGGTATTTCCTCTTATTTGCTTGAGATCGAGCACCCGAACGTTTCATGGAGTGGGGGCCCCTGGTTCTAGTCTTGTGCAATAGGGGAAACAGCTCTTCAGGGTTGGAGGAAAGGAGTCTAACCAAGGGGCTATCCTCACCCCTTCCCCACAAAAAAACACACACAAAGAAATGGCCCCCAGCCTCAGGACATAAAAGGCGACCCTTTGAATAGAAAAGCAATCGCTTAGGGGAGGCCAACGTGCCCTCGATGCCAATGACCCACCCGCGCCCCTTTCTGCTTTTATAAATCATAATATTTCGCAGGATGTTTCCTCCTCCTGCTTCCCCCGCCATGAACGCTCGTTTTCCCCTGGCCGCGCCGCCGCTGAGCCTTACGCCGAGGTGATGGCCCGGTAGCGCTCCTGCCCGGCCGTGTCCCAGATCTGGGCCTTGATGGTCTTCCCGTCCACCTGGATGCTCCGGGTGGCAAACTCCACCCCGATGGTGCTTTTGCTCTCCAGGTTGAACTCATTGCGGGTGAAGCGGGATAAGAGGTTGCTCTTCCCCACGCCGGAGTCCCCGATCAACACCACTTGGGGGGCAGGAAAAAGAAAGAGAGAGAGAGAGAGAGAGAGAGAGAGAGAGAGAGAAAGAGAGAGAGAGAGGACACGCAGCAATGGTCAGCATAAATCACCATTACGGGGCCATTTCTCTGCGCCTGAATCACGCCAGCGTTTGCAAACAGACAGAGAGCATAAGAACCTAAGAAGAGCCATCATGCTGGATCAGGCCAAAGGCCCATCGAGTCCAGCTTCCTGGATCTCACGGTGGCCCCGCCAGATGCGTTTGGGAGCGCACAAGACTCGATCTCTGTCTCCTGATAGTCCACTCCCCTGCATCTGGCCCTTAAAGGACCCTGGTTTTAAGGCTGGAGATGACACACATCTCCATCATGGAGAGAAAGCAGGGTGAACGCAGGGCAGGGAACGGAGGGAGGCCGGGCGGCCCTCTTGCTAGGCCAACAACGGTTAAGCCAGGCATGCCCAAACTTCAGCCTTCCAGATGTTTCGGACCACAACTCCCAGAATCCTAAGCTTGGCGTGCCCGTGACAAAGGACTGCGGGAGTTGGGGTCCAAAACATCTGGAGGGGCGAAGTTTGGACGTGCCTGGGTTCAGCCGTTGCCCCACGGCTTTCTTTCCTCGACGCTCCCCTTAAGCCACACAGGGTGGGGAATAAAACCCAGCGGTCAAAAAACAGGCGCCCCGGCTAAAATCCCACGGAACCGTTGCTCCCCGAGCCCCGCTGCTTTAAAAAAAACAACAACGGCAGAGTTATTCCCAGCAGGGAAGTCCCATCCTATCCCGTCCCACAACCCTCACTGGCAGGAAGTCTCAGCTTTCAAGAACGCAAAGGGATGAAAACGGGACAGGAAGGGAGGCTGGGAAGAAATTGACCCTAAAAGGGTCCAGCCGACGGTCTCTCCTCCGGGGCCTGTAATCCCTCGAGGGTCCCCGGTTGGTTCCTAACTGCCCGGCTTTCCGGCAATGGGGGGCTGATACAATAGTATGGGGTGCTTCCTACGTTGACTCTGGCCCCTGCCAGGCGGAAAACGACACCCCTTCCTCCTCCCTTGGGAACCTTGACTCCAAGGGTGGATAGTGGAAACAGATAATGGAAACAAGCATCCCTTTCACACTATTCCCCTGTTTTGTTTTGTTTTGTTTTTCTGTAGCTCCCCCAACGCTGCTGTTGTTGTCCTTTTTTTTCCTCTGGACCTAACGGGGAGAGGACATCCCACACGTACACACACACACGCCTGGACGGCCTTTCACCAACAAACAGGAAAGAAAACAACACACATACACACACACCCTGACGCGCACGCACGCGCGCACACACACACACACCACTTGGCCTGCAACGGGTTCTATGATGCCGCCTTTGCTACTGGCCGTTATTGCATCTATTTTAACGGGCCAGGCGCTGGGCCGGGGGGGTGGGGGACTCGTTTGTTTCCTTAATCCGCTTGCTGCCCCGTAAACCGTGTTTTTGAGGCAGGGTGGGCCGAGCAGAGGCCTCCAGGCGGGGCCGGACTACAGCCTCCATCATCCCCTAGCCAGCCAACCAGCCTGGCCTTTAGAGTCCTCCGGCCGGCCGCCACCGTGGCTGCCACAAGGCTGCTTTGAAAGCCAAAAAGGGGGTCCCGTCCACCCCAAAAGCCTGGCGGGGCTTTCTGCAGGGGGACGTCCCCCTTGGCACAAACAAATGTCACCGGGGGGGGGGGGGGACGATGACGGGAAAGCTATGGAGGTGGTCCCGGGGACGGACCGGATCCTGCAGTCGATTTGGGGCGGGTGGGTCCGTGGCTGCCAGGTTAAAACGGATCAAGAGAGCCAGGCTCAAGGCTGGAGGGGAATTGGGGTCCAGCAGGTACCCCAAAGCCACAGCGACCCCCCCTCCGGCCACCGCTGATGCAGATGACCCTTGAGTGGCCCCTCTACCCCCCTGGCCACCCCTCCCAGCCACCCCCATCTCTTGACACCCCCCTTCCAGCCCTTCTTTTCAGGGCTGGCTTGTTCGCCTCCAGAGGGGTGGGGTGGGGGGGCCCTGCAGTGTGTCCAAAGCGCCCCCCAACCCCACCCACCCGACCCTCCAACCCATCTCGGACCACCCCACCCCCACCCCTGGGGCCATCCCGCCTGCGAGGAGAGCCCCCCCCCAATTCCCCACCTCCTCCAACAACAGGGGTGAAGACCCATTTCTTAAGACACCTCCCCACCCCCAAGGAAAGCAATCCTCCCATTAACTGCCCCCTACCCCCCAAGCGTCCTCTAACGAGACCCCCCTCCCCCAATTAAAAGCTCTCCTGCAAAACCAAGCTGCCTTCCCTCCCCCCCACCACCACCACAAAGGGCAGCCTCCCCCCCCCCAAAAGGAGCTGATCCTATACAACTGCCCCCCCATGGGGTCCCCCCACTGCCCCCCCACCTTCTAAGGAAGGGGGGTGCCCTCCATTAAGCCCCTCCCCCTTATACCTGTGGGCGGGGCCTTCCCCACCCAAGCCCCTCCCCCTCCCCATGGGGGTGCCCCCACTGCCTCCCCCCCCCACTTCCCAAGGAAGGGGGTGGTGGTCCTCCATGAAGCCCCTCCCCCTTATACCTGGGGGCGGGGCCTTCCCCACCTAAGCCCCTCCCTCTACCCCATCCCCCACTGAGTCCAGTGGGGAGGAGTCACCGTGTAAGCCCCGCCCCCTCTCCGTGGCCCCTCCCACCTAACCTGGAGAGGGCTGCCCCTTAATAAGCCCCTCCCTCCCACAGCTCCCAGAGAAGCCCCTCCCCTTTCCAACCCCGCGCAAGCCCCGCCCACCCGCCAGGAAGGGAGGGGGCGGTCCCTCCCTCAGCCAAGCCCCGCCCTCCTACCTTTGAAGAGGTAGTCGTACTCGTCGTCGCGGGTTCCCATGGCGACGGCGCTCGCTCGCTCACTCCCTGGGCCCCTCCCTCCCTGCCTGCCTGGGTGGGAGCGTCCCTTCCCGGCTTCCGTCCGTCCCTTTCCCTTCCTTCGCCTTCGAGGCTCGACTAGGCCGCGGGGCCTCTCCGGCTCCCTCCGGCTGACCGCGGGCGCTCAGGCTGGGCGGAGGTGTGTGTGTGTGGGGGAGCGGGAGGGGGCCCCGAGCATGCGCAGACGCGCCGAGGGTGCGGATTGGCGGGCGGGAGACGGGAAGGGGGCCGAGCCCGGGAGGAGACGGGCGGCGCCCTCCGCCTATCAGGAGCCAGCTCTCCGGCACCAAGGGGGGAGGGGGCAGGCGGGCGGAGGCCAATGAGCGGCGGCCAGCGGGAGCCAATGGGGAGGGAGGGAGGGAGGCGCAGGAGGCGGGGCCGCGGCGGCCGTTGGGATGGAGAGGGGGCGGGGCTTCGCTTTTGAATCAAGTAAATAAGACAAAATGCCCCCCTGAGGCGATTTCTCTTGCTTGGCGCCTCTTAAGAATCATTTTCCAAATAAAAAATAAACGAATGGACAAATAAATAGTGTGTTTTTTCCCCAATATTTCTCTGGAAATCTCTAGAGACCAGTGTGTGCCAACGCTCTTTATAGAGATACAAAGAAATAGAGAGATGCCCTCGGGGTAGAAAATAAATAAATATATATATATATATATATATATATATATATATATATATATATATATATATATATATATATATATAAAATTATTATTTATATTATTTATTTATACACACACGCACACATGCATATAGAAATATGCCCACAAAGTCTCTAAATATTTGCCTGCAAACGCCTAAATACCAGACACAGTTCATTTAGTTGTATAACTGCCTATCTATCTCTATAGATATAGATAGATAGATAGATCTAGATCCTCATTGAACATTCATTTATGCATACACATATCTACACACACACACACACACACACACACACACACACACACACACACACACACACACACACACACACACATCTTGATAGATAGATAGGATAGGATGGGATAGATATAGATCCACACTGCACATTCATTTATGCATACTTATCTACATATATCTATATACCTATTGATAAATAGGTCTTCCGGGAAGACGGGCGGTATATAAGCCCAATAAATAAATAGCTAGATCCACATTATACATTCATTCATGCATGCATGCATACACTTATCTACATACATACAGAAAGATAGATAGATAGATATGAATTAAGGGATAGATAGATAGATAGATAGATAGATAGATAGATAGATAGATAGATAGATAGATAGATAGATAGATAGATCCACATTGCACATTCACTCATGCCTACACTTATCTATCTATATCTATATATCTATATCTAAGATAGACAGACAGATGTAAACATAGATATAAGTCCATGCAGGTATGAATGTGTGTCATAGATCTACACTCCCCAATTATCTAGGTGCCTCTGCACACAGGCATGGACCCTAACCTGTGTTCATGCCCATGTCTCTAATTGAGATAGGAATTCCCTAGTAAACATTGGCATGGTATTTAAGGTCCAGAGTGCTTCTGAGCATGTGAAAAGTGCTGCCTCAAAAACACAATCCCCACCCCCCACCCGCAAATTCCATTCATGGAAACTCCCATCCACTTGACAGGGTTGGTCAGAAATTAAGCACAAACAGAAATCCATTTTTTTTTTAATTCCATTTAGCAAAACACACACAAAACAAACAAGAAAACCAGGTATTTAAAAGAGAAACCAAAAAGAAAGATCTACCTGCATCTTGCTTGCGTCCGTCCGAGGCAACATTTATAAGTTACGAGTGCGGCATTAACTAATGCCCGTTTATTTTTTATTTATTTTTTAATGATACACACAACATCTTAAAAAAAACACACACACACACAAGAGGAGGGAAAAACCCTCTATAAACAGCACAATTATTATGTACAAAATCGAACACTGGAGCAGTTGGAGTCAATATGACTTTTAAAACAAAACAAAACAAGAGAAAATAGAATAACAGAGGTGGAGTTTGCAATTATTACTGGTATCTCTCTCCCCCCCTCCAATTAATTCTGTACCATCTGGTGGAGGGGGGGGACCTCTTTACTTTTGTAGGGTGAAGGGACCACAGCGAACCACCCCGAACCGAACATCGTCACCCTAATAAATCCCCCTTTTCAGGCGCAAGGAGGTGACTGTACCACATCGGAGGGGGTCCGTGTTAAAGGCGACCAAATGTTTGGTAACGACACGCATAGAAACCCTCGAAAAGTATGTTCATTTTAGGAGGGGGGGGGTTGTCAGAGACACAAACCAGCACCCCAATCCCCTGCATACTTGTGGGACAAAAGTCCTAGCCAACCGGTCCTGTATCCCAACGATGTGTCCTTGGTTGTTTTTCACCCTCCGGCGAGCTCCTGCGAAAGGGTTTCCGTCTTTTCCGGGGGCGACCCCGTCCCGATTAACAGAGGCAGAAAAGTAGGGAGGCGTGGGGCACCGGCCTTGTCCATCACCCACTGTAGGGTGCGTGTGGAACATGGGACAACAGAGCTGGCACGAAAAAAAAGTGTCTTCCTTTCTCTTGAAATGGATGGGGTTCTCAGTCTCTCGGGAGGAAAAACTCCTCCAATCTCCCCCCCCCTTTTTTTTGGTAATGCATCTTTTTTTTATATTATTTTGGTGGAACAACCCCCCCCCCCCCGGGGCTGACTCTCTCAGCCATGCCCACCAACCGGCCCCTCGTCTCCATGTTCTGGCCCCGTTCACGGAGACGTTGGTTGCCTGGCTCTGCCCTGACAAGGGGATTTTTTTTTTAAAGGGATGGTTGTTTGTTTGTTTGAGTTCTTGTTTTTGTCCATTGCAACCCGACGCCCGGCAGAGAAAGAGAGAGAAGAGTCCTCTGTCTCGTTCGTACAAAAATCTCCCTCTCCTTGCCCCAAAAAATATTAAGGAAGGTGCCGTTTTGCAACCCTGGGCACCGGAGGGGGAGACCTCAGGGGAATGGGTTAGGACCCTGTGCCCAGCTCCGCCGGCCGGATCTTCATGACGGTGGAACGCAAGGGGTAGTATCTCCCCCGCCAGGTCTTCCAGAAAATCCCTTGCTTCCGGTCGTGCCGCTGGCGTGGGATGGAGCGGAAGTAGCGCCCATTAAGGTTGGCGTGGCCACAGGTGCTGAACCACCATCCGCCTGGGGAAAAGAGAGGAGAGGGTTGGGGACGGGTTAAGAGGACTTCTGTAAGGAGAATGGATGCTGGCATCCATCCTTCGCTGGGCGACCGCTGCCCTCATCCCCAGCGCTTCTTTAAGAGGACTTCTTTAAGGAGAATGGATCCTGGCATCCATCCTTCGCTGGGCGACCGCTGCCCTCATCCCCAGCCCTTCTTTAAGAGGACTTCTTTAAGGAGAATGGATGCTGGCATCCATCCTTCGCTGGGCAACCGCTGCCCTCATCCCCAGCCCTTCTTTAAGAGGACTTCTTTAAGGAGAATGGATCCTGGCATCCATCCTTCGTTGGGCGACCGCTGCCCTCATCCCCAGCACTTAAGAGGACTTCTTTAAGGAGAATGGATGCTGGCATCCATCCTTCGTTGGGCGACCGCTGCCCTCATCCCCAGCACTTCTTTAAGAGGACTTCTTTAAGGAGAATGGATCCTGGCATCCATCCTTCGCTGGGCGACCACTGCCCTCATCCCCAGCGCTTCTTTAAGAGGACTTCTTTAAGGAGAATGGATCCTGGCATCCATCCTTCGCTAGGCAACCGCTACCCTCATCCCCAGCCCTTCTTTAAGAGGACTTCTTTAAGGAGAATGGATGCTGGCATCCATCCTTCGCTGGGCAACCGCTGCCCTCATCCCCAGCACTTCTTTAAGAGGACTTCTTTAAGGAGAATGGATCCTGGCATCCATCCTTCGCTGGGCGACCACTGCCCTCATCCCCAGCACTTCTTTAAGAGGACTTCTTTAAGGAGAATGGATCCTGGCATCCATCCTTCGCTGGGCAACCGCTGCCCTCATCCCCAGCACTTCTTTAAGAGGACTTCTTTAAGGAGAATGGATGCTGGCATCCATCCTTCGCTGGGCGACCACTGCCCTCATCCCCAGCGCTTCTTTAAGAGGACTTCTATAAGGAGAATGGATGCTGGCATCCATCCTTCGCTGGGCGACCGCTGCCCTCATCCCCAGCACTTCTTTAAGAGGACTTCTTTAAGGAGAATGGATGCTGGCATCCATCCTTCGTTGGGCGACCGCTGCCCTCATCCCCAGCACTTCTTTAAGAGGACTTCTTTAAGGAGAATGGATGCTGGCATCCATCCTTCGCTGGGCGACCGCTGCCCTCATCCCCAGCACGACGGGCCGCTCACCCGAGAGGTGCTTGGCGCAGTTGGCGTCTCCCTTGAGGTCGTGGTCGCGGTCGCGGGTGGAGAAGGGCAGCTGGGGGAAGTCCCCCATGGCGTTCTCCAGCTCCCCAAGGACGGGGTCCAGGAGACTGAGGGTGTACGCCGTCTCCTCCCCGCCCAGGGTGAATAGGAACTGGACGGTCTCGGCGTTCCCTTCCCAATCCTGCAGCTCAATCAGGAGACGGAAGCGGCCCTGCCGGACGATCTGGTGCGTTTTCTCCAAGCCAAGCCAGAAATCCCCTGGAGAGAAGGGAGGGGAGGGGAAGCCAGGGGTCAGACCCAAGAGGGAAGTGTGGGGCAGTGGTTAAAGCAGGAGGCAAGACTCAGAACCACGCTCAGGTCCTCGCTTAGCCACGAAACTCTCCCGGAGGCCAAATCAGTTCCGAGACCATGTCCTACCTCGCAGGGGGAAATAGGAAGAATAAGGGAGGGCTAGACAGACCACCCAGCTTGTAACACCAATTATGCGTACCACTCAAATTTCCAAAACCGTTCTTGTAGGCTTCCCAGAGCTGGTCGAAATCGACGGAGCCGTCCTGGCGCTTCTGAATCACTGTCCAGCCTCCACCGCCTGCCATTGAACGGAGAGTGTCTTATTTTTCTCTTATTTACTCGTTTTTAAATCAAGTTATGTCACCAAACCAGTTCGCCGTCTGCACGCCCAGGGGAGATTCCAACCCAGAATGTCAAGAAGCCACACACAAGAGGCTTTAAAAATAAATAAGTACCTGGAGAGGGGTCACATAACACGTCGAACGGCTGGGACCCTGGGGGCTGGATTCGGAACACCCCCCGTCTTTGTGACCCGTCTGGGAAAAGCTGATGGCAGCCCAGTGGGAACCCTGGAAAGAAACGAACCAAAACGCTCGTTTAAAGGAATCCAACCCAGCGGCATCGCTCATGACGTGCCGACGTTCGTCCGGAATGAATCTTTTATACATTTTTCCACAAGCTGTGTTTGTTTACACTCGCTTCTCCTGAGCGGCTGTAAACAGAGATGTAAAAAACATCAACTCATGAGCATGGAGATTAATGGACTTGCCTAATGTTATATTAATGCACCTTCATGTCTAATGCACGATCCCCCCCTCCCATAAACCTGGTTTCTTTTTTAACCCCTGCAACCTATGTTTCAAACCACCATCAGAGTTGTAGGAACTCAAAAACAGCTTGCACTAATGTATATGCTTAATATTTTATGAAGTTGCATGCAAATGCACACTTCTGTCAAGGCATGGATCTTTATAAAATGTCAGGCATATACATTAGTGTAGCACCAGCATTCACTATCTAAGCAAAGCTAAATTTAGCATACTATATATGTTTCATCTCTCTCTCTTCCCCCCTGTGTCTTCCCTTTTCAATTCCCTTCGTCAGCGTACGTGTGATTGCCACTGAAATTTTAATTCAAGCCAGCCAAGCTCAACAGATCCTCCGTGGGTATTTTAAAAAAAGAATGAGGGGGAAAAACACAACCCCAATCTTTTATAAATCATCTGGTATTCAGCCTCTCTTTCGCTGCTGTAGGTTTAAGCTCTGCTCGATTTGAACAAAACAGGGCGATCCCTTTTGAGTCTTATGGTATCATTTTCCTTCCTTTCCAAGTTGCGATTGCATTTATTCTGTTTCTGTCCTTGGCACGGACGCCAAGGGACCTAAATGCCCGGGCACTTCCCCCTCGGAGCCACCTACACGCCGGCAGGACCCCCCCTGTGCCAGCCTGCGGTCACGGGCGGGAGGCAGATTTAAGAAAAGTAACTCATCAATAAAATAAACGGATCCAAGGGTGGCGTGGGTGTCCCCGTGGCACCTGGCCCGGACAAGGAAAACAAGACTTTGCCCCAAGTGCCAGCACGCCAGTCTTTCGACACCCCCCGCTCAAGGTCCCTACCCCAAGCCGGAGGGCCGAGCCCATGGTGGAGGGACGTGGCCGGAGGCGCGAGGACTTTACTCTGAAGCTTAAAATAGCCGGGCAAAGGAGAATCTGGAGGGTCCAGCCCCACCCCACCCCCAAAGGTGAAAGCACAGGGAGTTCACGTGTAATTGTCTAATGTGCATGGGCACACCTTGCAGGTTGGGGAAAACATGTTGCATGTATCTTGGATGGTTGGTGTGTTTTTTATAATGTGTGACTCTGTTTGTTGTCCATAACCCAGAGAGGGACCTTCAGGCCAGATGGGCAGTACTGTATATAAATCGAAGAAGGAAGGAAGAAAGGAAGGAAGGAAGGAAGGAAGGAGATGATGATGATGGACGGAAGGGAGGAAGGAAGAAAGGAAGAAAGGAAAGAAGGAGATGATGATGATGGACAGAAGGGAGGAAGGAAGGAAGGAAGGAAGGAAGGAAGGAAGGAAGGAAGGAAGGAGATGATGATGATGGACAGAAGGAAGGAAGGAAGGTAGGAAGGAAGGAAGGAAGGAAGAAAGGAAGAAAGGAAAGAAGGAGATGATGATGATGGACAGAAGGGAGGAAGGAAGGAAGGAAGGAAGGAAGGAAGGAAGGAAGGAAGGAAGGAAGGAAGGAAGGAAGGAAGGAAGGAAGGAGATGATGATGATGGACAGAAGGAAGGAAGGAAGGAAGGAAGGAAGGAAGGAAGGAAGGAAGGAGCTGATGATGGATGGATGGAAGGAAGGAAGGAAAGAAGGAAGGAGCTGATGATGGATAGAAGGAAGGAAGGAAGGAAGGAAGGAAGGAAGGAAGGAGCTGATGATGGATGGATGGATGGATGGATGGGAAGAAGGAAGGAAGGAAGGAAGGAAGGAAGGAAGGAAGGAATGTGTGTTTTCACAACGGAAGCCACCAAGGTTCCTTGACAAAGGCAGCGTTAAAACACTATGGGAATTAAAGAAACCAAATACACATTTGGATGGCACAGAAACCACGTTCACGACCGGATAAGATCTCACCCTTGCAGGATGGCTCCAATTTTTTTAAAAAAAGTATTACCACCCGGTTGCAGCATCTGGATTTTTAATGCATTTTTTTTTTACATTTTAGTGTAACTTTTGCAAGCTGGCTTGCCAAGTCTGCGAGAAAAGCTGTCCTGGAATAAATAAGAGCATCCCTCTCTGTGTGTGTTGGCCAAGGGGTGCGGGGGGAGGGTTAATGAAATCCCTTCCCTTCCTCTTTGTGTTTGGTGAGGATAAATTTAGTTGGGATTTGCCCAGCCGCCGCCAGGCGTGGATGGGGGGGGGGGAGGACTGGAATGATGATGATTCAGTGTAAATATGAACTTTCCCCCAGTTTGTGGCTCCAAAGGGGCGGGGTGGGGAGGGGGAAGGGGTTGTCCGGAAGGTTTGCAGGCGCATCCGTGCGACACGCCTGCGGCCATCTGCATCTGTTCAGGCCCTTCCCCTGCAGAGCCGGTCCGGTTACTAAGAAGGGGCCTCTCCGGAAGCACTAGGACTGTTATTGTATTATTATTATTTTTTGGTTGACTTGGCAAATAGCTGGGGATTATGGAACCACCCGCAGACCTGGCTGGAGTAAAAAAAATAAATAAATTCATTTTAAGGTGCTAGTCCTTAAGGAAAGGGCCTGCTTTAAAACCGGATGGGATCTTGAGTTTATCACCTCACTTACTGCGGGGGAAACACTCCTCCCACTGCCTGGATAAGCTCCCTGCGAGGTAGGCCGGTGGCGGTCACGTACACCGCACGCCGGGAGGCAGAATTTGCACATTTGCTGTCCCGTCGCGAGTCACGTCTTCACAGGGGGAGGGAAAAAGAGGAACATTTCACAACCCAAGCACAGCGAAACGGACGGAAAAAAATGAAATCAGCCCAACGCCACCTCTTTAGTCATGCACAAACACACACACACGCACACACAAAGAAAAAAACCCACACTTGCACCACCATCATGGCTGGCTTTTGGGGAGGTTCAACCCCAAAGATCGACACAACCGCCAGTTTGCACACCAACCCGCGAGAGGGGATTTTGCCCGACTCCTGGAATTAATAAAGCCTTTCCTCTCTTTGTGTGTGTGTGTGTGTGTGTGTGTGTGTTTTCCTTTGCTTTGCTTGGTTTTGTTCTGACCTCGAAAGGAAACACAGGAACACAGAAAGAAATAATAAAAAATAAAATCAAAGGGGGGATCTGGGCCACGTGGACCAGAGGATCCGGTCCCGTCCGCTGGTTAGTGAACTTTGTTTTTTTTGTTTTTTTGATGTCGCTTTATTGTGACATGTATATCACAATTTTATTTTGTTTTTCCTTTGTTTTTCCTTAGTTTTGTTACTATTGCTGTTGTCGTAAACTGTCCGGAGTTCCTCCGGAAGACGGGGGGGTATATAAATATTAAAATAAATAAATAAATAAGAATTTCCCCGGGTGCGTTCCGGATTTCAGCCCAGGGAGGATGGAGACCCAGCCGGGAGAGATGAAAGAAGAGGGTTTGAGGTCATTCCCTCCGGCTCCTGCTGGGTTCTTCTGGTTTGGAATTTCGCTGTACCAACAGGGGGGGGGGAAGAAACATGTGGCTGTTTCTTTCTTCTGTTTCTTTCTCTCTTTTTTTGGAAAACCCCATTCCGGAGCATCGCCTTTCACCTACTTGGAGAGGGGCCAGCCAGCGGGGAGGGTGTCAGGCGCGCCCCATCCCGTCAAATTCCCTCTCTTTTAAAGGAAGGCAGGGCCACCGTTAACCCATTCCGGGCTTGGAGACGCAGCCCTCCCGGCTGTCCGCCACCAGCTTCCCCTCTCACCCACTTGGCTGCGGGCCGCGGCTTGTAATACACACACGCACAAGCATGCACGCACGCACAGACAAGTACAGAGCCCACCGCGGCTGGCTGCCCTGAACGGAGAGGCCTGCCCGGGAATAGAAGCGTCCCTCCTGAGCCGAGTCACGTTGCTAGTCCTCAAGAACCCCCAGAAGGCACGAGAACCTCTACCTAGGGAGCAAACTAGCCGTGGCACTTACGCGGCACCTCCGGGAGGGTCGGGTTTACGTCCTGGCTGCGGTTGGACGCCAGGCCATGGCCACGCGGGCTGCCCGCTTTCTGCTTGGAGGTCTTCTCCATTTCGGCCCCTTTGGCGTACAAGGGCAGCAGCATGTTGACCTGAAGGAAGAGAGAAATTAAATCCATTCATTTGAAAAATATATATCCATTCTCTCTTCCATTCCTCTTTTTAGCGACCAGGCAGTCGCAAATCGGGCATGTGCGTTGGGGGGCCCTCTGGGCATGGACAAAGTGACTCCACGGCAGGCCCAGGGAGCTTTTACCTTGCTTTGAAGGCTTTTGATCTGCATGCTCTGTTTGTCCATCCTGTATTGTTGTTGCTTGATTTTTTGGAACAGATCCTCAATTTTGTCGTTCTGGAGGCCCACCAGGTTCTAAAACGAGCAAGCAAAGGCCCTCAACCAATTGACCCTTTTAACAAATAAATAAATGATACAAACAGTCAGCGGACCAGGATTCTCTAAGGCTAAGCCACGTTACGGACGTGTCTCACACACCCCTAACACCATGAGGGATACCCTGGTCTGTGGACAGCTGAACCTCGAAACGTGCAAGATTTTGGCGCTACAGGTCCTTGCGGTCTAAAACGACACCGAAGGTCTAAGCAGCATCCGGGGGAACCACAAAGCCTTGTCAATTTTCACTCCGCAAACAACCCGGCACTGGATGGTCTCCAGCCAGTGGGCAGAAGGGGGTGTGAGAGATGTTTGCCCAACTGGATGCCACGTGAGAAACGGATGCCCACAGCCTGGTGCCAAGCGCGGGCACGTGAAACCCGCCTGGACCCGTCTCCCTCCCGCCTCTGCCCCTTCTTCACCTGTTTCCACCCGAGGCAAAAGTCCAGATGAATGACCGCCTCGGGGGGGGCGCCCTGGACGGGCCTCCTGGCCTCCAACCAACTCATATTATCTGGCCCCAAAATGCCAAGAGGGTTGGAGATTCAGGAAGCAGGGAGACACCACCGAGAAAGCCGGACTGCCATGGCTGGGGATGATGGGAATTAGAGTGCGCACCCTTGCCCCCATCCCTTTGTCGAGTAGTTCAGAGCAATACCAGCCCTGAGCCCATTGCTGAGGGGGGGCGTCCCCCAACCAAGGGTGCCCCCGAGCACCTAAAGAGTGCAGAGAGACGCTGGCAAGCCGACCAGCCCCTCCTGAAGGAATAGGACACCTCTCGGGTGCCTGAGAGAGCCCTGTCTACCCCTAAGTAAGTCAAGGGCGCCTCTGAGGGGATACAGAGTGCCCCAGAGCCCTCCTCCCTCCTCCTAGACCTGTGGGTCCCCAGAGGTTCCTGGGCTGCAACTCCCAGGAATCCTGGCCAGCTCAGCTAGGGAGGAAGACTTCTTCAGAGTTGCAACATCAGGGGACCCGTGGAGAGAGAACCACTCCCCTAGACCAGTGTTGGCAACCCTACGGCACGGGGTGCGAAAGGTGGCACTCAAAGGAGCCCTTTCTGTGGGCACCCGGAACCCCCCGGTCACAGCCCACCTGGATTCCGGTTAAAGTGTTGTATTGGCACTTGGTGAAAAATTAATGCGTTTTGCATCGCAGTTTGGGCACTCGCTCTCTAAAAGGTTCGCCATCACGGCCCTAGACCCAGGGGCCAAGCCTCTGGGCGCGTGCAGAGTGCTTCTCCCCGTCCAGCGCGCCCTCCTTCCATCCTTCCATCCCTCTCCAGTCTCCGGGATTGGGTTTGGGTTTGGGGTTTGGGGGTTTGGGTTTTTGGGGGGGCTGGAGCCCAACGCACCTGCAGCGCCGCCAAGTCCCCCGGGGCTCCTCCGGTGCGGTTGCCGTGGTGGGGCGCCGGGGCCCCGGCATCGGCGGCGTCCTCGGCATCGGCGGCGGCGCTCCGCAGGCGCCCGAGCGCGTCCTCGTGGGCGCCGAGTCGGGCGCGCAAGTCGCGCACCTGCCCGCGGGTGCGGTCGACGTGCTCCTTCAGGCCGTGGCCCAGTTGCAGCACGGCGTGCGCCAGCAGGTTCACCTCGTCCCAGGAGGCCCCCTTGGGCGACGCGGCGGCGGCCACCCCCGGCGACGAAGCGCGCTCCTTCGGCGGGCGCGGAGGGGCGGAGGCGGTGGCCCAGGCGGCGATCAGGGCCACCAGCAGGGCGACCAAGGGCGGCGGCGGCATCGCGTCCTTTCCCCCCTTTTTTTTGGAGAGGGGGTGTCCCTTTTGCGAGCGGCTTCTGTCGTGCGTAAAAAGGCACACCTCGCCAATTGCGCACGGCTTGGAGAGCGGCGCGCTCGCCTTCGCCGAGGCTTTTATAGCCGCTGGAACTGGGGGGAGCTGGCCTCGCCTCTCCTCCTCCTCCTCCTCCTCCTCTTCCCTCGCCACCCACCCACCCCTCCTTCCCCAACACACACACACACACACAGACACACAAACGCGCGCGCCTGCCTTGCTGCCTGCGCAGAGGGGAACGCAAGCCAAACGGGCTGGACAGGGGCGCACGGATCGCCCTCCCCCCGGGAGGGGGGGTCCCCACCGGGCCAGCCCGGCTGTGTGTGGCCACTCTCGGGACTCCTGTAGGTTGCCTTGCCGGACAGAGCTGGGACCCGCGGTTCTCCTTTTCGGCGACCACAAGGAACCCCCCCCCCTCTCTCCAGGAAAAGCCACCCAAACTTGGTGCCCCCAGGACCCCCCTGGAGAGCTTCTCGGGGCCCTGCTGTGCCAGATCCATCCCTGCCGCCTTTCAGGTGGTCTGCAACCCCCCCCAGACCCGGACCAAGGATCCGGTGGCATCTCAGAGGCTTACACCCATGGTGGGGCTGAATCCAACAGCATCCTACTCCATACGATGCAAACTCGGATGTCAGTTTGGACTTGTGCAAGGATGGATCGCCACTCAGTTCGGCCGGGTTGAGTGCCTTTCGCCGTTTAGTCCCTGCTTTTTGTTCCTATTAACTGTTTATTGTTTTGTTGGCTTTCGATCATTAATTTGCTTTTGTGTAAACCACCCACAGAGTCCCTTATATGGGAAACCGGGCGGCCTATTAATGCAATAAACAAATAAATAATAAATAGAAGTAGACAAACACGGGGCTCCTTTTATGGATCCCCTGAAAACTTGCCCAACAGGGCTACTGTATTTTGTTTTTTGTTTTTCCATCTTGGCCTACCTTGCCAGGTTGTTATGATTTTTGGGGAGCCGAGAAGCTGACCTGAGACACCTCCTGCCCTTTTGGGGAGGAGGCATCTTAAACACCACCGGTGTTGGAAAAGCAAAATTATTTTTATTTTGTGGGGGGGGGATGGAAATGCACCAGGGGGAACTCAGGCCAAGGAGAAGGAAGACTGACTTCCCATAATAAGGCAATAAGTGCTCCTTTGTTCTCCGGTTCTCGCAATGGGGGGGGGGGTGGATGTTACACAAGCCCGGCATCTTCCAGGCCTCCCATCCGAGGTTACTGTGCGAAAGGTCACCAGCAGCTGCTGCAAACTGGGAGAACTGGAGGTCTCCGGCAGAGGCTGAGCTGGGGAGGGCCAAGAATGCATGCCTTTGTTTAGATGGTGGTGGAGGGGGGGGAGGGAGAGAGAAATAATGGATCAGGGTTTCGTGATTAGAAACATGTGCCGTCCACAGTTCCTACGCCGTCGGGCACGAGCAGAAAAACCAGACACAGTTTTTATTCCCCCCCAGAAGGGAAGGAGAACCACCAAACCCAGGGCCTGACCTCCGAATTCTTTGTATTTTTTGACCCCACGCAGGAGCCGCCACGGAACTCACCTACCCACCCAGAGACTTTAAGAAAGGGGAAAATCTGTGGGCCGCTCGGAGGAGTGGCCGGACCTGGGGCCAACCCAGCCGGGAGTGGATGAGCCCCCTTGCAGGTGGAAAAAGCCTGCCGACCAGGTTTGACCCCCCCCCTCCACTGCCATCCTTGCAAGGTCAGCCAGGCTGAGAACAGGTTGAGATTCGAACCCAGGTCTCTCCTGTCTTGGCTTGCGGTGCCTCCGCTGCCACCGGCCCCCCTGGGGGAGCTGTGCCCCCCAAGGAGTGTAGGGTTATGGGTCTGGAGGGAGCCACGAGGGCTGCCCCCCACACCACCGACACCTGGGCCCGGCCCGGCCCTGGTTTCCAGCAGCTCCTGCCTTGGCCTTAGACACTTCCTCCTCCTCCTCTCCCTCCTCCCTCACATCTGGAACAGCAGCACAGGACGCCGGGGGTTGGCCAGCTTTCCATCCTCATCTCTCCCCAGGCAGCTTGGTTCTTGGGGTCCTTTCCGCCTCGCTGTTCACCCCCCAGGCTCAGATCGCCGAGCTAAGAAAGCCAAGGAGAACAAGAACCAAGTCCTCGCCGCGTATTGTTAAGTCTGCGGAACTCCCTGCCACCAGATGCCTTCCAAAGGGGACAGGACAGATTCCTGGAGGAGACGTCCATCCCAGGTGACAAACCCTGATGGAGACGTGTCATCCCCAGGCTTAAAACCGGGGTCCTTCAAGGGCCAGATGCAGGGGAGTGGACTATCAGGAGACAGAGATCGAGTCTCGTGCGCTCCCAGACGCATCTGGTGGGGCTACTGTGAGATCCAGGAAGCTGGACTAGATGGGCCTTTGTTGGCCACCACCTCTGGCCTGCGCCGCCCAGCTCATCTGAGGAAGGTGCCAAGAGTCGGGGGGGGGGCATTTAAAGCCTCCCTTTTCGGGTGGGTGGCCAGACAGATGGAAGTCTGGGGGTTTGGATCTACCCCGCCAGTGGGGAGGCAACGTTCAGGGGGAGAGAGACCAGAGTTGGGCCTGGGCCCCAACTCTGGACTATTCTAAGCTATGAGAAAGGTGCCGTTCTGGCGGGACAGGGCATTTTACCTGACCATGTCGGTGGGCTGGGTGACCAAGGATGGGCGGTTTTTTGGGATAAAAATAGGAATTCGGTGGGACTGACAGGTGGCAGCCTATAGTGCACACTTCGTTTCACAGGTACGGAAGGCCCGGTGACCGGTCGGTCGATTCCTGCTACTACTGGCCTCGTCGCCTCGGGTGCCGGGCCGGGCGGGCGGGGTATCCCATGCTTATGGAGGCAGCGGGTTACAATGGTTATAGCTCTAAGTCCCGGGGGTGGGGAGGGGATGTTTTTTGGAGCGTGCACGGAGAACACGGCCCCGAGTGGTGCAAAAATTGAAAGCCTTCCAAACAATGCTGCTAAATCGCACGGTAAAAGCCACAAAACGGGCAGGGAGGCAAGACCGAGGTGGTTTCTATTCTACTGACTGCTTGCCTTGTGTTTTTTTTTTATAAATATAATTTCATATGCTGTATACACACACACACACAGAGACCAAAATACATAGAATATTTTCATTTTCAAAACCGAAGGTCGATCCAAGCTGGCTTCCAGAAAGCCATAAAAAGGCCGAACGGATGTCGGAAAAGATTCCTGCTCGGAGATGGGCAGAAATAGGTCACTGGCCATTTAGCAGCTTGTCAGGCAAAATTAGCGCTTAATGGAGATGAAACGCCAAGTTCCCCACCACCACCGCACCACCGCCCCGTGCCACTGACCTGCGAGTGGAATTAGCTTCACCGAGCGGATGGCAAAAGCGGGCCCTTCCTGTTGACACAACACACACACACACACACCTGGCTTCTTGCTGTCTCGCCTGCAAAGCCAACGGGAATGAATTTCGAGGGGAGGGGATGGAGGGTGTATTCAGTTATTATTTTCTTTAAAAAACAGCAAGCTGAGAAACTCATTTTCTACTTTGCTATCTTAGGTTAGTTTTATTATTAGTATTATTATTATAGCTTTGTTAGTTTGTACTTATGGAATTTTGTTATTTGTTAGCCGCCTTGAGTTCCTTTGGGAAAATCTGGCGGGATATAAATATATATAATACTTCTTATCACCTAGAGGCGAGGGACTACAAACCCCACCATCCACAGCTGCTGGGAGGCATGGTCCTGACCTGTCCCGGGCTCCCGAGGGGGCTTCGACCCGGCTCCGTCACCAGCCCAGGGTCTGAGATTCAACCCTCACTTCTTGGATGCTATCTCTTTCTCTCCAGCCTTGGGGGGGGGTGCGCAACCTGTCAGCCCAAATGAGGCGCCCGTTTAATTGCAGGGTTAATTAAAGCAACGGAATGAGAGCAGGCCCTGGAAAATCCTTGATCCGGGACGACAAGCTGACAGCGAGGCCGAGAGGGGGAAGTCGGCCTGTCGGGAACCTTTTGTTTCGCCCCCAAAAGACTCCGAATGTCTCCAAAAGTTGTGCCGAAGGAAGGGAGTTGGTTGCCAAAAACCAGCCAGGCTGGCCCAGGAACCCATCCACCCATTCAATTTTAACCCTGAACATTGCTCCGTGCCCAATTATTTGGCATTTCTGGATGTGCCCTTTGTACCCCCTTCCTGGGCCAAAATAACCATCCCGCCCCCCACACGCCAATCCCTGCGACACTTCGCCCTTCTTAGCAAAACAAAACCCGAACATGTTGTGGGGCTTAATTTAGCTTCCTCCCAAGAATGCAATCAACAGCTTGTTGGCACGTCGTGGGTGTGTGGGTGGGTGTTTTCGTCTTTTCCTGAATTTCTCTAGGAAAGGGAGAGTTGATAGCACTTTTACCCTTTATCGGGCAGCTTTTCTTCCCATGACCTGTCCCCCTATTTCCCAGTGCCTGGGGTGGTGGTGGAAAAAAGCATATCTCCTCCAGAAAGATAAGGGCACCTCTTGTTTTCCACCCGGCCTGGGAGATAAAAGGCTGTCCCCCAAGGCTGGCTGGCCAGTCCCTGGAAAAATAATAAAAATACATGCACATTTTTAGGGAGGAGATAGGAGGGAAAGAATAACCCCAATGCAGAAATAGAGCCGGCCGTGGTTTGGTTGGGAACGCACGGACTGAGATCCGTCCCAGCGTCTCCGAGGGGGTCCCTGAAAGAATTAAAAGGTATTTGGGGGCCTTTTCCACCGCCGCCCCTTGGTACAAAAGGCAGATCTGACTTCAACGGACGTTTGCGGGGACATAGTGGCCGTGGGTTCCAGAGGCAAACAGGGTAGAAAACGCCCGCCGGTTTTAGGACACAGCCAGAGGGGTTTCAGAGGGTCGCTTTGTTTTAGAATACCAAGAGGGGGAAATCTAATGTATAGAAAAGCAGAGAGAGAGAGAAGACGAGCCCACGTGTGCCTCACTCGAGTCTGGCAATTCAGGTCCCCTGCTACAAATGAGGGCTACGCTCGCGCCCTCGGTGACGACGACGCGTCCACGGCACAGAAAAATCCGTGGTTTGGTTCTCCGCGTGTCCCAGTTGGCCTGACAACGACCCCCCCCCCCCCGAGACCGGCTTTCCGATCCGGATTGAAACGGGGACCCTGTTTCAAGCCAGGTCTTGAGCCCGAGGGCCGGATCCTTTGCCTGAAACGGCCCTGGCTTTGCCCGATCGTGGGTCTCCACGATGACCCACCCCGAGTCTGGGAGGCCACGGAGCAAGGTCACGGCAATCCAAGGCAGCTCCTTCCTCAGGCCTGATTTTAACGCCGACTGGCAGCTCCTTCAAGTGGAGGCATCGAGCGATCGACCGCCCTCCGGAAAAACATCACCCCGGCCTACCCCGCCATCCCAGAATCAATATGCACGGGGGCTGCTTCGGACTGCATCCCGGAGCGGATCCAGTAAGGCAGTGGCAGCCCGCGTGTGCCCACCCTCGCACGCCTTCCAAAACCTATGAATATTGCACCAGCCGCTGGGCCATCCAGCCGGGGGCTTGGCGCCTGTCTCTGGCCCTGAATTATTTACCCCCCTCACTCCATCACTGCTCTGATTTCTACGGCTACACACACACACACACACACACACCAAACATACCCCACAAAGAGGCGGTGTCACCAAACCCAAGCCTTTCCAAACGGGTCCAAGCTGGAGGGGCTGAGCCAAACTCCAGAACGTGGCCGGCTTAGGGTCTCCTGATTTAAATCTGAGCAGCAGGTTGGCTTGGAATTTGGCCGTTCGAAATTACCTAAATTTTGAACGCCTGCCACTGCACACCCCTGGATCCGCCAAGTTTGGGCAAACTCCAATGTCACCGCGAGCCAAGTCACACACAGATAAACACACACACACACACACACGATGGACCAGCCTCCCAATAAATACGTGATGAAATATGTCCTAATTTTAGGTTCCCTTCCCGGCCCGAAAGAGATTGCAAAAAAAGCAGCAGAAAGCTGGTTTGAGTTTAACCCACTGGCTCCAAATCGTGGCCTTTAAATAAATCACGAGCCGCCCTCTTTAACGAAGGCTGCAGATTTGGCGTTTGAAAGCACCCATGAAACATTTAACGCCCTTGGAAGCGAGACAGCCCGTGGAGCAGATTTCAGTAGCCCTGCGGGGTTTTGTTTGGTTTTTGGCTGGGTGTTACTATTCTCCAAGCCAGGGAAGAAAGAGCCAGCTCCGGGCAGTTTTTGATTTTCAAAGCAACGGTGGGTTTAAAAACGGACCGCCTTTTGGACTACAAGCCAACGGTAAGGGCCGATGGGAGACACAGAGACGCATCTGCACACAGACTCGACAGAAGCTTTCCAGAAGCTTAACACGTCCTCAATTCTAGCAAAGAAAAAAAATATGTCCTGTTAATCTGCAATTCGGGCCAACTTGGAAAACGGGACCAATACCGCCCTCATGTGGCCGACCCTAAACACAGCGCATCCACCTCAATCCCGTATTTTTCCCCCAAAAGTCGGCAACAAGGATCTGTTTTCTCTGGCAGGGCATAATTTGGGATTCTCCACTCACCCACCCACCACAAAAAAATACAACCTCAGGTCGGGGAACCCCTACCACCTCACAGGGCCACTGTCGTGGAAAAGAATATATTGAAATACAAAATATTTTTTAACAAATGAAGATGATTTTTGGGGGGAGGGGGAACGGGCGCATCATTTTTTTTGGGGGGGGGACTTCTGATTCTCTCAAGGCGAAACCTGGTACTTACCGTCATTTGTTTCCTTAAAAACGGACCTCGTTTATTAAAAGCCTTTTATTCCATTTTTTTTCTTAACAAAAAGGAGACTTATATATAAAAGAAGGACCGAACCCTAACCCTAACCCTCTCCCCTCCCCCAACAGACCAAAAACAAAACAAAACAAAACCAAAGTTCAGACAAAAACAAAAAGGACCCTTATGAAACAGGATGGAGGGGGTGACCAAAACGACCCGGGATCGGGTGGTGTTTTTGTTTTAAAACTAGGCCTAAGAGTTAAAACACAAGAAAACGCAGAAGAAAAATCAACCACACGACCCAATCGGCCGGCACAGAAGGGCAGGGAAAAGACCAGCCGCTTTCCTCAAGGAATTATTTGTGTGTGTGTGTGTGTGTGTGTGTGTGGAAAAGAAATCTTCCATTCGGGGTGAATTTGGAAAAAGTTTGTCCAACCCAGAAATCTTAATACGGCGGTGGTGGCGCCATTCGATAGCAGGACAGACGCTCGTTCTAAAACAGGAGTCGAGGGGCTCTCTAAGAACGACCCGAAAGAGGGTTCTAAACCCGTTTCCGACTTCGAAAACTAAAAATACAAAGGAAACCAACCACCACCCCACCACGCTTCAGGTCTGCGAGCGGCCCCGTGGTGGGGACGATCAGGGTCCTTCCCCCCCCATCCCAAAAAACAGGGTTTTTTTCCCAACCTCCCCTTGAAAAAAATCAGCTTCTGTCCACTAACTCACGGGAGAAGCGGGCACCGTAAGAGGCCGGGGGGGGGGGGTGCCTGCTAAAAACCCCATCATGAGCTGAAGAGGGGGGGGAGCAAAAGTATTCCTTCCGAAGACCCAAACGGCTCTTTTCTCCAAATCCTGGAATGCCTCTTTTAAAAAAAAAGATGCTACCCAAATAAAAGCCATAAATGACCATAATTAACCGACAGTTGGGATTTGGGGTGGGTGGGTGGGGAAACGGAAAAGAGACGCCATCCCTAAATTTTCCCTCTTCCTGTGATCAAAAGAAGGAGGGAGTGGCAAAAAAATATGACTTTTTCTTCTCTGTTTCCCCCACCCACCCACCCAAAAATAAAAGAAACAGATTTCCCCCTCCCTTGGAAAAAAAATAAAAATAAAAATGTGGGGGAAAGTTCCAACCAAGGAAAAATCCCAGGGCAGTCGTTTGGGGGGGGGGGAGTAGTAAGGAGAGAAACCAGGGAGCCGACCTGGAAATTGGGTTTTGTTGTTATTTTTTTAAGGGGGAGGGGAAATACGTTGGTCGCAAAAAAAGAAAGAAAAAAGGAAAGATGGTGGGATGAAAGAAGTGAGCCTTTTTTCGTGGGGGGGGAGCGTTTCCGAAAGAGCCAGGCGGGGGAAACTAAGCCAGGCACACAACATCCCCCCGAAAACACCGACGTCTTAAAAAAATATACTGTGGGGTGTCGTTCTCAGACCTCTACCAAGGGGGGAGGGATGTGTGCGGCGGAAACCCAGGGGAAAAGACCACCAAGTGGGGTTTGGTTTTGGGGGTTGTTTGGTTTTTTTTCTAAGGGGGGGTGGTGGTGATGGAAGGGGGTTATTTGCAGAGTCTTGCGGGAGGGATTTAGGAGGGGGGGGAAACAGCCGAGGTTAAGAGAAGTCCCAGTCCGTAAAACAGAGAGCAGGGCAAAGCGGAGGAGGAGGAGGAGGAGAGGGGGGGGGGCAGACCCGTCAATCATCCTCCTCCTCGTCGTCGTCTTCGTCGGGGTCCTCTTCTCCTTCGTCTTCCGGATCCCGTTTCCGCTTCTCGCCTTGATGAAGGTCTTTTTTTTGGGGGGGGGAGAAGAAACGGAAACAATAATTAATTCCGGGCTCGTCCGTGTACAGATTTCATGGGGCGGAGAGAGAGAGAGAGATCTCGCTCAGGGTAGTGGTTAGAGGAGTGCGACAACATCCAAGGAGGATTGTTTTAAATTTTAAAAGCACCCGAACCCTTTGCTAAAACACATTCCCCCCCTTTTTAAAAAAAGGACGATCAACATCATGAAACAATCGGAATCCACCCACCTTCCTCCCCTTCCTCCTCCTCGTCGTCTTCCTCTTCTCCTTCCTCTTCCTCATCCTGAGGGGGAGGAGAAATAATTTTAATTAAATCCATTTATTTATCGACAAGACTTTTTTTCTTTTACGGTCTGTAACTGCGGCTCACAGCCCTGCTTCCCAACAGTCGTGCCGTCCAGGGGCAGAGTTAAGGTTAATTTCCCTCGTCTCGTTTTCGGGGGGTGGGGACGGAGGGAGGCGGAGAGGCCGCAAAAAGGGCTTTTCAGACCCAAAAACAGAAGCCGGGAAGGGACCCCAACGGACCTCATCCCCGACGCCATCTTCCTCTTCCTCGCCATCCAGCTCGTCTTCCTCCTCCTCCTCGTCTAAGTCCTCCTCTTCCTCTTCCTCGTCTTCCTCCCCTTCTAAAACCAGGAGAGCCAGAAAGGGGAAATCCGGGCCAGGGTGGAAAGAGAGAGGGGAAAACGGGAGGAAGGGGGTGGGGAAATCCCATTAATTAAAAAAAAAAACACATCCTTTTATTCACCCGGCTTGCAATTTGCAAATTTGCAATTTGCAAACGGCCGGCCTCTCTGGGCGGAGACCCTCGCAAAACCTAGCAAAGCCCCGGAGAAGCTCCGAGGCCTGCACCCTCCGAGGGTCTCCAGAACATGCAGGGTGCCCTCCGCCCCCCCCCCGCCGCCCCCTTATTTCCCCTCGGCCCCATGCCTACCCTCTCCGTTTTCGTCGTACTCGTCCTCCATCCCGTCTCCCTCGGGGTCCGAATCCGGGGCCTCCTTGTCGTGGGCGTCAAAGCCGTCCAGGTAGGTCAGCTGTGGGAGGAGGGCAAAGAGGCTCTCGCGGTAGTTGATGAGCGTCGTCACCTCGCAGTTGAAAAGGTCCAGGCTGCGTAAGTGGGGGAGCTTCTTCTGCAGGGGGTGGGGGAGGAGGCCGGGAACGGAGAAGGAGAATTAGCAGAGCCGGGAGGAGGCAGCCGGGGTTGTGTGTGCCTCTCTCCTCTGGAGGTCACGCAGTTCCAATCATACTCTAGGCCTCCGGCCCCGCAGCCGGTGGGCAGATAAATTGCTGAATTATCTGCCCACCGCCTCACAGCGGCCTCCCTTCCACAAAAGTGGTGGGTGGCTGGGGTCCCGGGGCTTATAAGATTGCCCTTGCCGGTTTTCTTTAATTGTCAGTGGTGTTTTCCCATTGGATCATCTGATGTTTTTATACTGTGATCTATTCCATTGGTTCCCAACCTTAGTTAGCCCAGATGTTCTTGGACTGCAGTTCACAGAAACCTCCACCACCATCTGTGCAGGCAAAGGTTTCTCGAAATTGCAGTCCAAGAACATCTGTGTTACCCAAGGTTGGGAACCACTGATCTATTCTGTATGCTGCGATGGTTGTAAACCACCCAGAGTTCCTTCTGGAAGACAGGCAGTGTATGTATGTATGTATGTATGCATTTATTTTTGGCTTATTTTTATCACTTATAGGCTGCCCACTACCCAAAGGTCTCTGGGCGGCTTACAATCAAAAGAATTAAAACTGTTGAAACGTAAAATACCAATCAGTAATTAAGGCAATAATAAAAACACTACGCTAAAACCATCACACTAAAATTGCCATCAGAGGACCCACAATCTATATTGTATCAATTAATAAACTTCAGTATGCATGCATGCATGCATGCATGTATGTATGCATGTACATATGCATGCATAAATAAATAAATAATGCACTCTGCCCTGTCTCGTTCCCTCACTGCCTCTCGGTCAAAAGCTAAAACTACCCCCCATACACACACACACACAAACACACCCCAAAATGGAAAAAAAAGGAGCTGTGTGACTCCATAGAAACCACGAGAAAGACCCTCCTTTAAGAGCCTCAGCTAGAAAGCCACAAACTGTGCAGACTTCTGGCCTCCACAGAGCTGTGGATCAGGCTAGACAGCTCAGTGGTTAGAGCGGCTGCGGAGCCGGAGAGGGGCCACCTGGAGAGGGGATGAGCCGTCGGGTTACTCTCCCAGACCTGCTTCTCTAAGGGTCACGATGGCGGCCCAACCAACAGCTCTGTGGGAGGCAGAAGCTGGCAAGCTTTAAGCCGAAGCCCCCTCGGGAACAAGGCGCCTTCCCGCTGAAGTCTGCGGGCCGAAAGGCGGGCATCTGATTCGCAGCGTTGGTTCTCCCCACCCCCACCCCCTTTGTTCTGAGAGAGAAAGGAAGAAAGAAAGAAAAAAGACCACCTGACCGGCTCCTCACCAGAGGTTCCAGTGTGTTGATATCCTTGATTTTGTTTCCGCTGAGGTTCAAGTGTGTCAGGTTTGGAGTCTTCTCTGCCAGGACTTCCAGCCCGCCCGAGATGCGATTGTCGCTCAGCTCCAACTGGAAAGAAAGAAGGAAAAAATGAAAAAGATCCCTGAGGTTGCTTGTTAGCTTATTTGACGCCCAATTCATTTGTTGGCCGCCCTCTCGCGTTTGCCGGTTCATTTGACTTTTAATGGCTTTGACCTGTCACTTTCCAGTCTATCCTATGGCCTATTTATTTATCTATGTGGTTCACTGCCCAGAGTTCTCATGGGAAAGTTGGGCGGTTTATAAATGCAAATAATTAATAATTAATTAATTAATTAATTAATTGGAAGAAAGAAAGAAAGAAAGAAAGAAAGAAAGAAAGAAAGAAAGAAAGAAAGAAAGCGAGGAATAATTAATTATAAATGCAAATAATAAATAATTAATTAATTAAAAGAAAGAAAGAAAGAAAGAAAGAAAGAGAAAGAAAGAAAGAAGGGTAGAAGGAAGGAAGGATGGGTGGGTGGAAGGAAGGAAGGAAGGGTGGGTGGAAGGAAGGAAGGAAGGAAGGAAGGAAGGAAGGAAGGAAGGAAGGGTGGGTGGGTGGGTGGAAGGAAGGATGGGTGGAAGGAAGAAAGGAAGGAAGGATGGGTGGAAGGAAGGAAGCAAGGAAGGGAGGGAGGGAGGAGGACAAAGTTTACCTTCACCGAAGGGGAAACAGTAAGAACATCCCAGCCCCGAAGGTTCAAAAGCACCCCCCAAAAAAAAAACCTTTACGACCCCCCTGCTGCCAGGCTGGCCGGGGCCTCAGGCGCCCTCTTGCCCTCCGGCCCGCCACTCACCTTCCGCAGCCTGGTGAGCTTTGGGAGGTTGGAGACGGAGAGGAGGTTGACGTTGATCATACTGAGGAACTCAAGGTTTTCAAAGTCGGCCGAGAGGCCCACCACCTTCCCATCGTCCGAGCGGCAGTTGTCCAGAACCAGCTCTTTCACCTAGAAGGGGGGGGGTAGGAAAAAAAGGAGGGTGAGAAGGACTCCTGACGGCCAGATTTGGGGAACTCTCCTTCCAGGAGCGAAAAAAGGATCAAGAACACGACTATTGGGGGGGGGGGGATTCTGCCAAGAGGTCCGCCCAGAACCCAAATTTGAACGAGCCATCTCTGAAACGTCCCTCGCCCCAAGGGTCTCCTCTTCCGGCACTATCGCTTGCTTTGTTAATTTTTAAAAACATGCCCTACTATCCGGTCGCCTCCAACTCCTGACGAATCCTGTCAACCAGTGGCCTCCAAAGCAAAAGCGCCGGGGGGGGGGGCTAATCCACCCGTCGGTGAGGCCAAACCGGCTGTGCCGTCTAGTGGGGGGGCAGAAAAACGGGCCAAATTATTTCATCCCTCTCAGCTCCAGGCACAGGTCGGACACTGATGCCGGAGGGCTAAAAATGCCTCCCCAAAACAGTCCTAAATAAATAAATACAACTCTTAGTTTAGGGGGGGCGCGCAAATAAAGCCAGCCTTTCCAATGCAAAAAGCAAGCTGGAGATATCTGATGGCTGTCCTTAGCAACAATTTAACCATTTTTTAAAAATCATGTTTAGAAACAGGGCCCAAATGGAAACAGCCCTTCAGTCAACTTCCTCTCATGTATCCTGTTTGCGAAACCGC
This sequence comes from Phrynocephalus vlangalii, assembly GCA_037367305.1. Lineage (NCBI taxonomy): Eukaryota > Metazoa > Chordata > Lepidosauria > Squamata > Agamidae > Phrynocephalus > Phrynocephalus vlangalii. The sequence goes on along the minus strand of JAWVWN010002076.1, from coordinate 607,126 downwards.
AAGCCTTCCTTGGAGATATCTTAATAAAATAAAAAAAGTTACATTTGTATCCTGAATGTTTCACTCTCTTTCCTGAGTCAGCCTTTGCCCCGGTTTTGTCAGGCCTGTCTCATTTCATGGTTTTTTTTTTAATTTAAAAAATTGATTTCTTTATTTCTCAAATTCAGATACCTCCCGTTAGTGCGAGGCACTGCAGCAGGATAAAACGCAAGGGACATAAATTGGATAAAAACATGTCAGCAGCCTTATTTAAAATAAAAAATAAGCCACAAATTATCTATTTCCCTGGGTAGGGCCTCAAAGTCTGAGCATTCTTATTGCCCAGGAATTCTAAATTAAACAAAAATTTATTTATTGATTGATTGTAAGGCTTATATATACTGCCCGTCTTCTGGAAGGAACTCCGGGCGGTTCACAACATATAATGATTAGGGTTAGTATAAGGTTTTGCTGTTGTTTTAATTATTTATTGATATTTGATGTCTTAACTGTTTTAATTCCTTGTTGTAAGCCGCCCAGAGACCTTTGGGTAGTGGGCGGCATATAAGCTGTAAAAATAAAATAAAATAAAATAAATATAAAATGGAAACAATTAAATACAGCATAAAACAGTAATAAAAATCAATTTAAACCAAGGTAAAAAGTGTGTCTAGGCAGATAGCAAACAAAATAGAACCAGCGGCACCTAGAGTAGTAAATAATAATAATAATAATAATAATAATAATAATAATAATAATAATAATAATAATAATAATAATAATAATAATGTGATTATACTTTTGTCTTGATAACTGCCACAGAGAGCGAAATTCACAGAAACGGGCCTTTTATAAATCTTGTCTCACGTATCGAGGGAAAGGTTTATTTATTTATTTATTTGCTTAGAAGGGGTGGAATGCAAACGAGCAAGGGATCAAAAGGAGGGGAGCCTCTCCAGATGCTCTCTGGATCACAACACCACCACCCCCATCATTCCCAGGCAGGCCCAGGCCAATGGGAGTCGGAGTCCAGCCAGATCCATAAGCCCAGGCTTGCTTGAAAACCCTCCACCTTTGCCAAGTTTTCCACTGGATCGCACCTTCCGGGTCTGCCCAGGTGGGGGAGGCCTGTGATCCTGCCTGGGCGCTGGACGAAGCCGCCCCAAGGCACCGGCCTCCTTCCCTCTCTGGGAACTACACATCCCAGAAGCCTTTGCCGGCCAGGAGGCGCCATGATGCCTTCCCAAGGAGGCCATGATGAGGGTGACTCAGAGCAGGCGAAGAGACTCTGGAGTGGGTGGCGGATCCTGGGGCGCGGCGGGGGTCTTGTTTGGCTGGAGTGGGTGGGGGGGCTTCTCCTGGCCCCCTGCTCCACACGGGGGGGGGGCATTTGCTCGTCCACTCCTGGTGTGTGTGTGTGTGTGTGTGTGTGTGTGTGTGTGTGTGTTGGTGTGTGGATTCCCCTCCAGGCACCACAACATGGCAGAGGGCGGAACAAACACCCACCTCTCTGCCAGGGACACGTGGTCCTAACTTGGAGGTTTCAAGGAGGGGGGGCAGTCACACACACACACACACACACACACAGAGAGACACCCCCCAAAAATGTTGGTGGGGACCCTATTTGTGTCTCTACAATAATCATCAAGATGCAAAACCCCCCCTCTCCAAATAACCAAAACAACCAACCACACACATAACATGGCTGCCCGGAAGCTCTCCCCCCCCCAACACACACATGGCTTTTCCAAAGAGATAAAACTACACACACACACACACACACACACACACACACACACACACACACACACACAAGACCCTCAAAAGCATTTAAAATTCCCCACTTTTCCTAAGCAACTATTTCAGGGGAGATCTGGTGGGGTCCTTTTTATAGGCATATTATAAAGTCGAAGTGCAAGGATGGTTGTGGCATCAGAAGCCCGCCGGGGGAGGTGGCAGTCTTGGCGGTACACAAACAGGAGACCCACAAGAAATGAGAACACCCCACAACCGCACAAGCGGAAAAAAAACGTGCCTTTCCTGCTCTGATTTCTTTTTGCACATTATGTGTGTGTGTGTGTGTGTTTTGTGTGTGTGTGTGTGTGCGTACTTATTCCATACACTGCTCTGTGGAACCAGGTCCTTACCAACGGGGGAAATTTAAAACTAGAGGGGCATTAGAAGATCTGGGGGCCAAGGCACCGACCCCCATAGGGAAAAATCCAAGCCCTGTCTTGACCCACACGTCTGGGGACACGTGTGTGTGTGTGTGTGTGTGTGTGTGTGTGTGTGTGTGTGTGTGTGTGTGTGTGTGTGTGTGTGTCCGCCCTCTGCCTCCTTCTTCCCCCCCTCCTCTGCTCAACCCAAGCCACGCCGCCCTCCTGCTGTTCAGGGCAGCATGGAGATGACCCCCTTAAAAGAGAAATAGCCAGAATTAGGCTGGGGTGGAGCGGGGGGGGGGGAGAGAGGACCCAGCCAGCAAAACACAGGAGCCTCCATTTTTAACACCCACCCACCCACCCCTTGAAATGTCCACACGTGGGCTCTTCGTGCGTTCCCCGCAAACACCGAAAACGCACCCTTAGTTGCAGCTTTGGCACCCAAGTCACCCTAAAACAAGGAAAGAACTCCAAATTTCTGTTCTTAAGTCTTCTCACCCCCCACCCCAAGGCAACCAGGGCCCGAACCCTGTGGAAAGCCTCAAAAAGTGATTTGTTGAGAGTTTTGAATAAAAACAAGAGGCCCTCGCCGCCACTACAACGGTCTTGGGGTAATGGGGGTGGGTGGGTGGGGGCCTGGAGAATAAGGAAGGGATGAACTTTTTTTCGAGAGCCGCAAAATCTCCCCAAAGGCCTTTTTATTGCGTGGGGGGGGGGCACCGCCGCCACGCTTCCTTGAACCCCGGGTCCCATCTCCACGTGCGTTTGGAGGTGGAGGGGGGGGGTGAGAGAAGAGGCGGAAAAAACTACAACCGCCCCACAAGTTTGGGGGGGGGGAGGGAAAGGGGTCGGAAAAAGCAATTTACCCAGAGAGAGAGAGATGGGGGGGGGGCAAAACACAGTGGGGATTTTTTTATTGGCAGGGGGGAGAATTTTCCCCGCCATGATCATCGTTGAAAAGGAAAGCAGGGAAGAAGAAGAAAAGCAGAGAAGCGCACAGTGTGCGCCTTGGTTGCGCGTGGTTTATTTTTCCGGCGCGGAGAGCGCGCTGCCACGGAGGGGGCCGATCCTGCCCCACTTTCTTTGTTGGGGGGGCAGGGAAAAGAGGGAGGGAAAACCTTGACCTATATAGGCCGTATTGTGCTCCTGTTAAAGAGCGCAATGTAACCGGGTCCTCCCTTTTCCTCTGGTCCCCGGCTTTTTTTTTTCTGGAAACGGAGCGGGGCTCAATCTTGGAGAGGTGGTGGTGGGGGGGGTGTGAGGAGGCTGGAAAAAGCCCCCCCCTCTCTTTTGAATCGTCCCGTTTTCCTTCCTCTCCCTCCCCGAATTTAAAAAAAAATAAAGAGAGCTCTCCCCAAAGCACTCGGGGGCGAGGATTCTAGGGCGTGGAGAGGCCTCCATGAAGTCTCCAAAGGGGGTGGGAGGGTGAAGGCGAGGATCGGGACCCTCAGAGGGTCTTTGGGGGATCCCCCCCACACAGGTTGAGAAGGGGGATCCCCCCCCCAAAAAAAAACCAGAAGGCGGCTTCTGGGCGGCGAGCCTCTGGCCCCTCGCCCTCCTTTCCAAAGCGCCCGGGGCCGGTGCGTAAAAACGCACGAGGGGCGCGCCGCGAGGGCGAAAGAAAGGGGCGCCCGGTTGGGGGGGGGGAGGGAAGGGGGCGCCTGGCCGGGGGGTGGGGGGTTTAAGTGGGGGCTGAAGGTCCAAGGGGGTGCCCCCTCTCCTCCAGAACGAGGGAAGCAAACAGCCTTTCCGGGGAGGGGAACGATAGGAGGGAGAGAAAGGAAGCGATCGCCGCGCCCGTGCGCCTCGCCAAAGCGCCGGCCGGGCGCACGCGGGGAGGGAGGACGGCGGGGAGGCGCCCCAACTCCTGGGGGGGGGACCCCCGATTTCCCCCCCCCCTCTTGCACCCCCCCACCCCACCTTCTGATTTCCTCCCCCCGATCCCGGCTGACCTCGGCGGGCTTCTTGTTCCGCAGTTCCAGCGTCAGCCGCTTCTTCATCTCCATGGCGGCGGCGCCAACCTCTCCAAAGGAGCCCCGGGGAAGCGCCCGGCCAAAGGAGGAAGAGGAGGAGGAAGAGGAGGAAGGGGGGGATCCGCCGCTTATATAGAGCGCCCGAGAAGCCCGGCGGTGTCCCGGCTGTGCGGCGGCGACTGGCGAGGGCCGGCGGGGCGCGCTCGGACGGGCGGCGCTTACACAACGCGGATCCCCAGGACCCGCGGCGCCCCCTGCCGGGCGCGAACCGGCTCGCCGCCGCGCCCGCCTCGACCACCCTCGCCCGGCAGCGACCCCTGGCGGCGGATCTTCCTCCCCCCCCCCACGAGGAGGAGGAGGAGGAGGGGGCGACGACGCCACGTGGAGCCTCCCCTCTGCTTTGGGGATGGGGTGGGTGGGTGGGGGGTTCCTGCCTCCGTTTGCAACGTAGGATGATGGAGAGATGGAGTGGAGAGATGGAGGGATGGAGATAGGATGGAAGATAAGATTTTATAGAGACAGACAGACAGACACACACACACACACACACACACAATCAGGCAGATACAAAAATGTTCTTAAACCGAGGCATCCCCTTTCCAAAAATTCCTTTTCTAAAACCAAGTTTTTTTCTTTAATCGAGGCATACTGGAGATAGATTAGATAGCTAGACGGCCAGATGGATAGGAAAGGAAGAGAGAGAGAAAGAGAGAGAGAGAGAAGAAAGGAAGGGAGGGAGGGAGGGATAGATAGATAGATAGATAGATAGATAGATAGATAGATAGATAGATAGATAGATAGATAGATGAAGGAAGAGAGGAAGGAAGGAAGTAGAAGATAGAGATAGATAGATAGTAGTAGTAATAGATAGATAGATAGATAGATAGATAGATAGATGATAGATAGATAGATAGATAGAGGAAGAAGGAAGGAAGAAGAGATAGAAGATAGAAAGGATGATAGATAGATAGTAGATGTAGATAGATGTAGATAGTAGTAGAGTAGGAGGAAGAAGGAGGTAGGTGGGATAGGATAGGATAGAAGTAGATTAGGAAGGAAGAGATAGATAGATAGATAGATAGATAGATAGATAGATAGATAGATAGATAGATAGATAGATAGATAGATAGGATAGAGTAGGAAGGAGGAGGTAGGATGGAGGAATAGAAGAGATATAGGAAGGAAGAGTAGATAGATAGATAGATAGATAGATAGATAGATAGATAGATAGATAGATAGATAGATAGATAGATAGATAGACAGACCAGGAAGGAAGGGATAGATAGATAGAGATACATAGATAGATAGATAGATAGGTAGGTAGGTAGGTAGGTAGGTAGGTAGGTAGATTAGGAAGGAAGAGAGATACTGTAGATAGATAGATAGATAGATAGATAGATAGATAGATAGATAGATAGATAGATAGATAGATAGATAGATAGATAGATAGATTTTATTTTAGAGTATTTTTACCCCACCTATCTCCTTGGAAAAGGACCCAAGGCGGCTTACAATAATGAGGGATAGTATACAGGGGCAATATACAGTCCAGTACATTTAAGACATGTTCAAGTACTGAGAACAGGGAATTGAGGGACATCTTACACTAAGCATTAATAGACATTACATTAAAGCTACAAGAGAACACGAGCAGTTAAAAGGAGATTCAAGTTCCCTGTAAAGTTATGAGTGATGGAAACTAACATTGAAAACATAGTGTCAATGTAATCACATAAGATTGTAAGTGGTTATAAACGCAAAGTCTATGTGAACCTATATAGATTCATATGAAAGACACATAACAGGTAGTCCCTCATTCAGGGGAAGCTTGCCTGAAGGGGAAGGTCCATGCCTGTTTCCGGAAAGACAGCAGAGAGAAGGCAGTCCTGGCTTCCAGTGGGAGGGAGTTCCAGAGTCTGTGAGCAGCAGGCGAGAAGGCCCTTCCATGGGTTCCCACGAGATGTACCTGTGAGGGTGGCGGGATGGGGAGAAGGGTAGACAGACAAACAGACAGACGGATAGATAGATAGATAGATAGATAGATAGATAGATAGATAGATAGATAGATAGATAGATAGATAGATAGATATAGGGAAGGAAGAGACAGACAGACAGACAGAGATTAGGAAGGGATAGATAGATAGATAGATAGATAGATAGATAGATAGATAGATAGATAGATAGATAGATAGATAGATATAGGGAAGGAAGAGACAGACAGACAGAGATTAGGAAGGGATAGATAGATAGATAGATAGATAGATAGATAGATAGATAGATAGATAGATAGATGGATGGATGGATGGATGGATAGGATGATGGATGGATGGATAAACAAGATGATGTTTAGATGGAAGATAGGATTAATTGGATGTTTTCTACTGCTGACATGGCAGTGAGGCCACTAGGATGACACTGTAGACAATTTATTCATAGACTAATAAGATCTTTGTAAGGAGACAGTTGGAGTAAATTGGGTTGTTTTTCCTTTTATGTTTACCCTGTCTTTGTTTGCACGCTGAATTGAGACTAAATGCAACCCCCTTTTTTTGTGAAATGGCGACACCCGTTGTATAAATGCATACTTGATCCTGGCGTCTGAACCCCACAGCCGGAATATTTCTGATGAGGACTTATGGTGTCCTTATTTAAATTCATTTGTTTTGTTGCTTCCCCCCGGGGCGGTGTTGTGACAGGCAGGCGTAAAGCGATTTGCAAGCCAGCAAGGTTGTGAAATGGCTCTCGGCCGGTCGATCAACACCGGGCTTTTTCCACTTTCCCCCGGACTACAACTCCCATCTCTACCCACTTGGCCTTGAGGCCGGCGGGCCAGGGAAAATGGGAACGCAAGAGGCAGCCTTGCTGGGTGCTGTGATGGAGAGTTGTATTTTTCTCCAGGCGGGGAAAAAAGGAACAGCCCATTAATTCTATTTTGACTCCAAACTGGCCTGGGAGGAACGGTAGAGGGAGCTCCCGGCCAAAGGATGGAAGCAGAAAGAATATATATATATATATTTCCTTTTGCAGTTAAATGGTAGGGAAAGATCGCAACCCCAAAAGCCACAGCAAAGACAGAGGAAATAAAGTACTTTTGCATAAATAAGACCAGTGCCCCCCCCCCAGCAAAATAATTGTCCACTCTGGGCCTTAGTTGGTGAGAAACTCATTCATTCAGAGGTGCGTGTATATTCATTCCACCAGGCCCTGAAAAATGTTTTTTTTTTAAAACAAGCAATTGGTTTCCTTTGCTGTTAGAATATTTACTTGCTAAATTCCTTTTAAAAATATTGTGCACTTACTTGTTTTTAGCTTTCAAAGGCTCTTCTAGATAGTAAAAGCCGCCTGGGGTCCTTTAAAGGCGGGACAGAAATGTTTTAAAGGAGTAAAATTATAAGCATAAGAAACAAATATTTGAAAAGGAGTCCAAGCTGACGGCTCAGGAAAAGGAATGGTAAAAGCTTAAAAGGGGGAGGGGGGAACACACCCAGCCTTTAATACGCTCACGATTCGTCGTAATTAATTTGGGTGGTAGTTCTTATTGCTCTCCGTCTGCAGGTCCCGAGCTAACCAGAAAGGGACGGTCGACCAGCCCTGCCATCTTATTTGCACCAGTCGAAGTCACGGGGAGAGAGGAGCGTGAAAAGGTGCGATGGACCAACTCAGAGACGGAAGCCACAGCATTTGCACTTACAAGAAGGATTTCTGAAAGGCTCAGGAGAAAACAGCTGGAGAAAAAGCGAGATGGGTAAGAAAGGTGGTTTTTTTTTGGGGGGGGTGGCATTTATCCCAACCCACAGGTCCGGCAGGTGAGGATTAACCCACGATAGGAATGAGGAGAGGAGATCTCAGACGAATCGGGAGTAGACCGTATCCTCCTCTGGACCCGATGACCGGATTATCTTTCCGGCTGCAGCCACCGGGATGGGGATAATGGAACGGGGAGTCCAAACAGGCCGAAGAGCTGGGCTCGAAAGGACGGCGTTGAATCCACACCAGCCTTCTAAAAGTCAGATTTGGGCTGGTGCTCTGAACATTCACCATAATCCCCTCTTCAGAAAAATGTTTTTTTAAAAAATCCTTTCGTTTAGGTGTCACCCACACTGGCTCGGCTTCTCAACTCATGGGAAAAACTCTGCTCTTCTTAATCCGACGTTTCGAAGCAGCCTGGCTCGTTTCTTTATTTTTATTTTCTTTATGCATCTCTCTCTTCCCAAATCTCATGGCAACCACAGGGGATTAACCAGACTGGGCTTGCGATATAATCCACTGGGAAATTTCTCCTCCATCTCCCGCCTGAGGTGCTCCTGGAGATGGCTTCCACGCGGGCCGGAGGCTTGCGCAACCCGCTTGGCGCCGGGCGCTCCGGTTTACTCACAGATCTTCGTGGATTCTTAAAAATGCACCTTTCCCCACGGCTGAAGAAAGAGGGCCAGCAAGGCTGCGGGTTCCCAGAGATCTACAGGCATCATCATGCCAGCGCCGCCGCCACCCCCGGCCTCCTCTCTTGGCGTGTCACCTGCGGTGTGCAATTGCAGTGCCCCGCCAAGGAAAAACAACGAAGAGAAGGAGAGAGAAAATTAAAAACAAATGGAAGATAAGGAACAAAAGCCATAAAGTCAAAGTCTGCCGGTCACACCCCTCTCGTCCCCTTTGGGACAATCTCCGAGCCAAATATTCAGCAGGGCTGGTGCCGTGACGAAACCTTTCCCCCTCGGAGTGGGTGAAGGTGCACAACAGCTCCAGGGAGGAGAGGGTTGAGAAAGCCCTGGCGATAACCGGTCCCGTGGATGTCAAGGCATGTTTCTCGCGATGCACGGCGCCGTGCCAGGATTAGGCGTGCGGAGCTGGGTTATCGGAGGCGAAAGGTGGCAAGTGACGCCCTGACTCCGCTGTGGGCCTGGTCACGGGGACCTATTTAAGCGCTCCAGGCTGGGTACTTTGGCACTGGAGAGAACCTGTGGATCGCGCTGGGTTCCAGAGATCTTCCCACGATCTCCCTTTGGACCTGCACGAGGGAGGCTGGAGTTGTTGCTTTGGTTTCAAATCCCCCCCTCCCTGCAAGCCAAAGAAGTAACTCTGGTCACGGAAAGGCAGAGGTAGTTTGCCGAGGGATCCGACACGTGCCCGAAGCTTTCGGGGGAAATCCAAACGGGAAAACAGGTAAGGCCAAATGTGTCCATAGGGACACTTTTTCCTCTCTTCAGCTCCATCTCATTTATCCCAAAACTGCTTTTTTTTCCACCTCGAGGCACTCTGCACATGCCCCGCTGCAGGCTTTTTTGGCAGCTCCGGGGGAAACCTGCGCCTGGACACCTGGATCGGCGCTGGGGTGGGGAATAACGCCGCACATCCAGAGAAGGCAATGCCAGAGAAGGGGCCATGGTTTCAAACGACAGGAAAAGAGATTCCATTTGAACATTAGGAAGAACTTCATGACAGTTAGAGCTATTCGGCAGTGGAATATGCTGCTGCCACAAAGGAGGGTGGTGGAGTCTCCTTCTTTGGAGGTTTTTAAGCAGAAGCTGGATGGCCATCGGTCGGAAATATTGTGATGGGGGTTCCTGCATGGCAGCGGGTTGGACTAGATGGCCCTTGAGGTCTCTTCCAACTCTAGAATTCTAGGATTCTAAGGCACCGAGAGCGTTCCGGGTGAAATGGTTGTGGCCCGCACGACAGGAAGGCGTCACAACTCACACGGTGGATATAAATAACACATTGTGCAGCTTTGTGTGTTATGGGATTTTTATACCGCCCGCCTGGCAGCCAGGACGCGCGCTATTACTTCGAGATGCAAAGTGACTTTTAATGTGTTCCTGATTTACAAGTCAAGAGGTATTTCGTGCGCCCTCCTTATTTCGACAGCACCTGCCTCTAGGGCGTTATTCCAAGCCAACGGGGTGCCATTCTACACCCAGAGGAGCATACAATTTTTAATTTAGTGCAAACAGGGGCTCCACGCCCCCCGCCCCCCCCCCCGGCCCATGAAGAGGTGCATGCCTTAGAAAGGAAGAAAGAGGGGGCATAGGCGGAAGGAGAGAAAAGACAGATTGATTTCAGATGGAGGATTATTTTAGGGGTTTAAAGAGCTGACCAAGGACAGTGATCTGGATTTTTTTAAAAAAATGATGGTAAATTAATGGGCATTTTAAAGCAGGGGGAACCTCGCAGAGCATCCTTGGAGGGTGCATCGCCTTGACTCCCCGGGAACGGACGAAGGGGGAGATGGTGTGCATTTATACGGCCGCAAGCCCCCTTGAATTTACTCTTGACCCCTTGGTGGGAGCGATTCCCGTGCTGTGGTGAAGCCCAGCGTAGGCCCTCCTCTGTCTGGAAATTTTGCAGGCTTGGGGGGCGACACAGATCTCTTCAGCAGGTTGAGTCATTCCCCAGGGGGGTGGGGGTGGGTATTTAACAGCCAGCAGTCAATCCAGAACAGAGAAATTGAGTGTGAGCGTTGTGTTAGAGATTTGCAGGAAAACCCCCCCTCGACTCCTCCTTCTCATTTCTCTCTGCCAGGAGGACCCCCGACCCCCACGATGCCAAGCATATTTTCCTACCAGAGCGCCGAAGTGGACTGGTGCGAAGGCAACTTTGAGCATTCGGAGTACATCGCGGAGTACTACAACACGGTAGGCCTCGGTGCCATAGCGCTGCAGTGCCATAGCGCTGCAGTGCAATAGCGCTGCGGTGCAATAACGCTGCGGCGCAATAACGCTGCAGTGCCATAGTATTGTAGTGCCATAGCGCTGCAGTGCCATAGCGCTGTAGTGCCATAGCGCTGTAGTGCAACGGTGCCGTAGCCCGATAGCGGCATAGCGCAACAGCGTTCAAGAACCTTGCAGGGGGCTTGAGGAGCCCACCGGAGCAACCACCTCCCACGACAGGAGCAGCAGATGATGATGGCTCGTGCATTTGTGAAAGGGCGGCCGGCGGTTCGCCCAGTTGCAAACCACGGGGATAATTTCGTCGCAACAGAAACGCTCCCCAGAGGGGATTGCACCCCGGGGGGGGGGGGAACTCAGGCACGGTCATTCAGCCTCAGACCCCTCTTGGCACAGGGGCTTTGGGTGCAGGTCTAGGGGAGAAAGATTGCACCACCCGTGATGGAGCAGGGGGGGACCTTTTCCGCGCACCGGCCTGCTGCTTCTCTGTTGGATCCTGGCGGGATTCTTCCCACACGGGAGTGTGATGGAACTGGTTTTACCGGCCCGCTTCGGCTGTCTAGGAGATCGCATCTGCCCATCGGCGGGGCTGAGTACGTGGTGGTTGGGGGCAGAGAGAGGAGGGAGTCACCGTTTGCAGAACCCTTTTCTGAAACCAGAGCTCTCTCCTCCTGCTCCGGGGGGGGGGGTTGGACTACAAGTCCCATTTTTAAGCAGGTGTTTTCCTGAGCGACCGGGCACCTTCCCAACACGACCCCTGCCTTCCTCACACTCCGCTCTGTGTCGTTTCTCAGTCGAACGTCCCGCCTCCAATAATAAGCGGTGGTTTTAAGAGGTCCTTGGCTTTCTTCTCTCTCACATACGGTGCCCCGATGCTTTCTTTAGATCAGCAATATCAGCTTCTTCATCTTGGCCCCTCTCATCCTGTGGCTGAATTCTCCTTACAAGGACTTCCGGCCCCTGCCCGTCCGCAGCCTCGCCCTCATGGAGATTTGCATTGGTGAGTAATTAAGATAAAGGAGAATAAAATACAATTTATTATCACCCTAACTGGCCCCCATGGCCTCGTCTCTGGCGCCCTCTGGTGTCCAGTTCTGGAAAGCACAGGGTGAAAATGCGCATTTCTTGGCTTTCTCCCTGCCCTTTTTAATATTCTCAAGATCTCGAACCATCGCCACTGCCGATTTCGGGTCCCCCTGGCACAAGACCCCTTCCAGCCATTTGGGGGTGTCTGGACCGACGATGTGGCGCTTTTTGCAACCGTCCGGAAGGGGGCGGCTGAAATCGGGTCTCCACCGTGATACTTCAGCTGTGCTTCCTGGCCTCAATCAAAAGTGGGGGTGAGGCTAGATGACCCCCCCGGGGTCCCCCACCGAGCTTGATCTCGGGTTCTCTTGCAGGCATCTTCTCCGCTTATTTCCACATGACCCTGAGTTACGCCGGCCAGCTGCTGGACGAACTTTCCATCCTTTGGGGGATGAGCATGTGTTACGCCTTCTGGTTCCCGGTCCGCTATTTCCCCGGGTTCATCAAAAACAGGTAGGAGAAACACGAGAGGGAGACAAGGTGCCCTGTCCTCCAAGGAACGGCCCTCGGGCAGTGAAAGACCAGCTGTCGTGGTGGTGGGGGGATGAAGCAAATTCTTTTTAAAAAATGTACCTTCTCTTCCTCCAAAAGTCTGGGCAGGACGCAAGAGAGAGATCTTTTTTTTTTTTGAGAATCAAAAAGGACGGACTTTAGCCCCGGGAGTGAAAGAGTCCGTTTTTGACGTTGGGCCAATCCGATCGGGCGGTATCTGGATAAACAGGTCGGCCAGGTTTGGGGCGTCTCTTCCCGATAACCTGCCGGACCTGTTCGGCCACCGGCCGGGAGCCGCCTTTGGTTTCACGACAATGCACAGGTCTTTTGCGCGCGGGAAATGGTTGCGGACCAGGGACACTGACCTTTCTCCTTCTCACCCCCTTGCTTCCCTCTCCACCGCCACCACCACCGACGACAACAGGGACCAGTTTATGTGGCTGGTCCTTCTCGTGACCCTCTTCAGCACTCTGATGTCCTTCGTGAGACCGGCGCTGAATGCCTACGCCCTCAACTGCGTCGCCTTCCACCTCCTTTACTTGACGGTCCAAGAACTGAGACAGTAAGGGCTTGCGGAGGAAAAACAAACACACCCTTGCTTCGCACCCGGGGCCGAGCGCCCGCTGCCACGGCCTTGCTTCTCTCTGAGAACTGGGGGTTCCTCCTCTGCGCTTCCCCGTCTTTCGACCGTTGGTTCCCGTCTCTCCTCTTGGCTTTGCACGGTGCAAAAAAAAAAAAAAAAAAGGATTCGCCCCTTGCCGGCTCGCCTAGGGCGACTCGGGAATTCCACGGAGGCGAGCGAACGGCCGGGAAAAGGGGTTTCCGGAGGGTCTGATTGCTCTGGGCTTCCCAGGGTGGCCCACGCACCAGAACAGAACCCGAAACCCTGATTCCCGAGGTGCCCCCTCCTGTCCCAGCTCAAGTCGTTTGGGAAGGGAAGACCCTGGGGCCGTGGGAAAAGCCCTCAAAGGGCTCCCACACCTTGGCCTTTTCCTCAGGTGCAACAACTCTCGGGTTCACCACCTGGCTGGTCTGATGGTGTTCTGGTGGGCCGTCTCGATCGGCTGCTGGCTCGGGGACAAGTTTCTCTGCAGTTGGTGCCAACAGCTCGGCTTCTGCTACCTGCACAGCCTCTGGTAAGCGGGGACACCGGGGTGGGTGGGTGGGTGTGGCAGGGCGGAAACGCCCTCCGTAAGCCGGAGAGGAAACCCAGTGCCCCTAAAGCGGTGTCCCCTAAAGCAGGCATGTCCAAACTTCAGATCTCCAGATGTTTTGGACCACAAACTCCCACAGTCCTTTGTCACTGGCAATACAGGCTTGGAATTCTGGGAGTTGTGGTCCAAAACACATCAGGAGGGCCGACGTTTGGGCGTGCCTGCCCTAAAGGCTTCGGGGCGACGGCGGCTTTTAAATCAGTGGCCTCGGAAACCACACTCACTGGAGGAAGGAGCTCCCGGGGAACGACCGGTCACAAAGGGGGTCGGCAACTGGCAGCCCCCCCCAGTTCCATCCTGGCCCCGTCGAAAGAGGAGGAATAAAGGGGCCTGCCCTGTTACGACTCCACTAATTGATAGGATTCAACACGGCTACTTTTGTGGTTGGGGGGTTCCTGCGTGGCAGGGGGTTGGACTAGATGGCCGTTGAGGTCCCTTCCGACTCTATGATTCTATGATCTTAAATAATTAAATAATTAAATCATTGTGAGACACACACACACACATTCACACACACACAACCACCACTCCCTGTTCTGTTATATTCTTACAGACAAACATTGACGATTTAAAAACCGCATGGGGGCCGAGGGGAGGGGACCCGATCTAGATTTTAAATTGAAATAACCCGATTATTTTCTAAGCTAGCCTGGAGCAGAGAGAGAGAGAGAGACAGAGACAGAGGCAGGGCTCTCTCTCCAAGGTGGGGCCACCGGGACTTTGCACCCCAGGGCAAGCAGAGAAAGCAAACAGGAACGCCTTGTTTAACTTCCTTGCCCCACAAGAACTCTCACCTGTCTCTTTTCTTCCCCCTTCCCCTCGTTTGGCGTGTTTTGGGGGAGAGGCCTTGGAGGCACCTGCCTTCCTGGGCGGGATCCGAACGCTGGGGCTGAAAGAAAACACACACACACACACACACACCTCTTGTTTGGTTTCCCCAACCACCAGGCACGTCTTCATCAACGTCACCCTCCTCTACTGTGCCACCCTCATCATCTACTTTGACGTCCTCTACGAGTCCCCGGCCTCCGAACCACAGCTCGTGTACTGGCCCAGCGAGACCAGTGCCCTCGCCTTGCCCTACGTCGCCATCCGGAAGCCGCAGAAATGGTGCTAGCTGCAAGCCTCTCCTGGGATCGGACCCCTTTCTCTCCCCCCCCCCCCTTCTCTCTGTGGCAACCCTTTCTTTGAGACGTATAAAATAATGCAGGGCATGAGTCAAGTGGAGAGAGGGACGCTCTTCTCCCTCTCACCAAATACCAGAACTAAGGGGACGTCCGCTCAAATTGAGGGCTGGGAGAGTGAGAACGGACCAAAGAAAATATGGTTTTAACCTAGCGTGTGGTTAATCTGTGGAACTCCCTGCCCCAGGAGGTGGTGATGGCATCTGGCCTGGATGCCTTCAAAAGGGGATTGGACAGATTCCTGGAGGAAAAGTCCATCACGGGTGACAAACCATGATGGAGAAGATGTGTCATCTCCAGGCTTAAAACCGGGGTCCTTCAAGGGCCAGATGCAGGGGGAGTGGACTATCAGGAGACAGAGATCTAGTCTCATGCGCTCCCAAACGCATCTGGTGGGGCCACTGTGAGATCCAGGAAGCTGGACTTGATGGGCTTTTGGCCTGATCCAGCACAAAGGCTCTTCTTAGGTTCTTATGCTATGTTCTTATGTTTCTTATTTATGGGTGCCCACGGACAGACATTTCAACCAGGGACCATGCCACCGAGCGCCTGGGGTGGGGAGACCCTGCGTCGCTCTCTTTTCCTGTCCTTTAGGGCAAATTATTTATTTCTTACAGGGTTTTGGTGCAGGGGGAAAAAAAGAAACCATTGCAAAAACGGACCTCTGTATCCCACGTGTCTTTGTTCTCTCTGTATATTTTATTTATTTATTTATACAATTTATACGCTGCCCACTACCCAAAGGTCTCTGGGAGGTATAGAAGTCTCTGAGGGATCCTTTCTCTCCTAAACGTGTGTTTTTAGATGGGTTTTTTTTATGGAGGGAGGGGGAGAAGGAGGGGGAAGAACAGGGTTACGAAATGGTACCCCCCACCCCAGGTTGCACGTTGATTTCGGAGTGGCAGTCGGTTTTAGGAAAGGATCGCATTTGGACAAATGCCCGCTGCTAGTTCAACGCCCGGCCCGGCTGCAGTTTTAACTGCCGACAAAAAGTGCCTTAACTCTTGGGGTCCATATAGGTTTACATGGGACAAAAGCGCCTTAAAACTTGGGGAGGCACCCCCCCTTAGGTTTACACTGGGGACCAAAGCACCTTAACTCTTGGGATCCATTTTGGGGAACTAAGCGTCAACTTTTTAAGGGGAAAAAAAAACACGGGAAAATATGTTATGGTCCTAAGATTCGAGAGACGGAAAAGCAGGAGAGATGCCGTTCCTTTTAGAGCTTTCTTGCCTCTTTTTGAATGTTTTGCAATCCAAAGATGCTTCGTTTCCCATGGGGTGGGGTGGGGTGGGGTGTGTAGGGGGTTTAAACCACCCAGAAGCAAACCCTAGATTGGGACAGTTATCTGCCCGGCATTCAGGTCCAGATCTGTCTTGGACGCTGGAGGGGACGGTTGTCTTGTTGGCATTAGGTTTCAGGTGGGGGGAAAAAAAAGATAAAACCACATTGCGTTTTGCAACGGGCTTCATCCCTCCGTGTGCCTGGCTGGCCCTGGCCTTGTTTCAAAGGTGTCCCCCGTCCCCCGTCCCCCCGCAGCCCTCCTCCCCACCTCTGGCGGTTCTCACGACCTCCCTGCGAGGTAGGGTGGACGGGAAGAGAGGAAGGGTGGGGGGAAAGCAGCCCGGGCGTGGCGGAAGAGCTGAGACCAAACTGGAATTTCGGAAAACTTTGCTTGGGGGGGGATTGAGAGAGAAGCTGGCAGGACTACAGATCCCAGCCTCCCCACTGGGGAGGCTCAGGGTTAGGGTTACGGTGAGCAGCCCTTTGGCGGCTTTTTAGATGGCCCCGAGAAAGGCAGGCAGCCTGGGCACGGAGGGCCGAAGGTGGCCGCCCCTTTGCACTACGCTCAGAGGAACAACGTGGCCGGGTTTTGCCCGAGAGGCCAAAGAATGCTTAAAACTGCCTAGGCCAGTGGTTTCTCCACCGGTGGGGTCCCCAGATGTTCCTGGACTGCAACTCCCAGAAACCCTGGCCAGCTCCGCTTGTGAGGAAGACTTCTGGGAGTTGTAGTCCAGGAACATCTGGGGAACCCTACTGGTGGAGAAACCACCCGGCCTTCCTGGAATCTTGTTCTCCACCAAGGAACCCTCCAAACAGAACATGCTCGCCGGCGGCAACCGCTGCCCGGAAACCGTCGCTGCCGGCAACGCGCAGCCCACCCGGCGAGGTGGTCCTCGTGGGAAGGCGGGAGGCTTCGGCTTCTCAACGGGGACAATGCACCCGTCCAAAATCTTTTACCCCCTGCCGGAGACGTACGGCCCACGGCCTCTGGACCGTCCGGACGCCCCGGCAACCCGGCCCTTCCCAGCTTTTGCCATGCCGGAAAACCTTGCCTCTGTAGGTAGGAGAGGTTGGCGCCGGGCTGGGGGGGGGGGGGAAGAAGCCTGCGATGGGGTGGACCACCACCCGTGCAAAAAAACCTTAATAATATCTCATTATCAAGCAAACAGGTATTGTCTCATCTCGGGGTCAAAAACCCAACCTGAAATCCATCCGGATTTGATGCTGCGCTCAGTGGCATAAGTGCTACATCGCCCCTTGGACCCAAACTGAGGTCCAGATTTCTTTTTCCTTTTCCTTTTTTTAAATTGCTGGGGGGGGGGGGAGGCACCAAAGCTGCCAAATACCTTAAAACGAAAAGTTTCAAAACGGAAGTTCGTCAGCCACAAGGAAATCCACACGGAACCCAAGGAACGACCCGCAGCCGGCTTTCCGAAACCCCTTTCTTCTAAAGACGTCACCCAAACTTCAAATAATAATAGCAAGATGGCAACTGAAACCAGGCAAAATCCCTCCTCGTTTGGTATCGCACCAGAAGTGCACATGGACTTTGTAGTAGGGCGGCGAGGGCTAAAGAGCGCGCCCGTACAGGTCAGGAAGGAGAGGCGCAGGCGAGAGATAAGGCCCCAGGGGAAAGATACAAGATAGATCTGTGCTTGGCATTGCAACACCGTCCCACACACGCACACACACACACACACACCGAGCCAGATGCAAGGGCACACGAGGTGAGAACTTAAAGGAAAACTTTGGCCCGGGTTGACGGCAAGGAGCAGCAAAAACCACGTGGAACGCGAGGGCTGCCTCGCAACCCGATCACACCTCATAAGGCGGATAAGACAGGGCATTTTTCTCCTGTAAAAAACACAACACAACACAACTCTCTTTCGCACTTGTCAAAGCAACTAAGTGATGCTTGTCCCGAGAGACCTGAAGGTTTTGGGGGGGCTTTTTTGGGGGGGGAAGCACCCCAAATGATGCGGAGCAAAATGCAAAGATTCAGAGGCAGAAGGTGCACAAACACACACGCACAATGCACCCTTGGGATGAAAGGAGGAAAAGGGGGCCGACTCGGGCCCCCACCGCGCCTCTCGCACGGCGCGTCCTCCGCTCAGGAAAACAAGGGAGAAAAATCACGGATTTTGTGGTGTTCCGTCTTCCAGGGACGCCCAGCGTGTACCATCCCGGCAACCCGGAGAAAGAGTTGTTTGCAACGCCCCCGGCAGGTAACACCAACGTGGTGCGTAGACCGTCTCACACACACACACAACTAAGGGAAGGGGAGGGGTGATTTCTGAGGGTGGGGTTGGGGGGTCGGGCAGGGCCATCATTTAAGAAAAATCCCACCGCCGGGGAATAATCCAGGACAAAAGAGGGTGGGGAAAACCGGGGAAGAGCCACGGATCCATATGGAGGAATCCAAGTTCAACTATGATTTCGTTCCCTCTATCTATCACTCCACACGCAGACGGTCACCCTGGTCTCTCTCCAAATATAACTTTTATCTTATATCGGCAATATAAATTTATGATACACTTTCTATATGTGGTTACGGCGGCGGCGGGGAGGGGGGGGAATGCCCTCTACACTTCCCTGTTGGCCTTTGTGTCAGTTTTGTCTGACTGGCCGGCTGTAATTGCGCCCCCCCTCCGGCGAGGCGCCCAGCTTCAACTCAGTCCTGGGGTCGGTAATTTGGAGGGTCTCCCCTCAACCTGCGCCTTCTAAAGCCGTTTCCTTCCCACGCCCCATGGGGCATCGCTCCCGACGAGGGGCCGCTGATCCCCAAAAGAGGAAAGGGTGGAAGGGGAGGGCCACGGTGGTTCAGAGAGGAGACGGCCTCTCCGGGTGAGGCTCCGAAGCGATGCTGGAGCCGGGAGATGTCAGGGGGTGGGTGGGGTGGGGGTGGGTGGGGAGGTCCCTTCCGAACCTAATGTTTCCGCCGGCTTCTTCTTCGCAGGCTTCCACATGGCTCCCTGCGGTTGCTTTTTCGACCCCCGGATCTACCGCATCGAGTGGGCGACCACCAGCTTCGTCCAGCCGCCGGTGTACAAGCTCCCTCCCCAGAACGCCTACCTCCTGGAGGGCCAGAAGTATCTCAAGAACCCCATCCCGCCGGGGGCGTATCCAGCCTACCAAGGGGTCGGCAACCACCCTCCGTTCCTCCTGCCATTCTTCAAGGCCGAAGGAGGCCCCCCCGCCATGGACGGCTTCGTCGCCTGCCCGGTTCCCGGGCCCCAGTTTGCGGACGGGGTCCGTTTTCCGAGCGAGGACCTGGCCCCCGGCGACGAGCGCGGCCTCCCCGGGGTGGTCCCGGAGTCCACCCCGAAGGAGCAGCCTCTCAATTCCCCCGATGCTTACGCGCCGCTGGCAGGCGGGCAGGAGGCGGCCTTCCAAGCAGAAGAGGGAAGCGAGCGGAAAAAGGGCGACGAGGTCCAGGAGTCGGTCCGCGAGGACCCAGCCCCTCTCGCTGTGCCCGGAGCCGAGATCCCAGGGGATGCAAAGGCCTCGTTGGACCGGGAAAGACCCTTCCCCGACGGAGACGCGCTCCTGGAGGAGCAGAGCGAGCCCCTCGGCCTCCCCGACGAGGTTCTCCTGGAGGTGGCCATGAAGCTCTTTGACTGCTCCCCCTCCAACTCGGACCCGGAGGTCTCTCTGGACGGGCTGAGCGACGACAGCGGGGGGCAGAGCCGCCCCGGCGCCGAAGCCCCCCGGAAGGACGGCGGGCTCTCCGGCGAAGACTCGCCCGGCGACATCCGCTCCCTCAACCTGCCGGACGAGCTGCTCTCCTTCGACTACAGCGTGCCCGAAATCCTGGGCGCCGTGAGCAGCTTGGATTACCTCTACGACGTGGGCGCTTTCGGGGGGGGCTCCCAGTGGGAGGGCCGGCCGCCCTCCCTGCCCGACGCCCCCAAAACTCTGCTGCCGGGCACAGGGTCGGAAGAAGGGCCCGAGAAAAACCAAACCGTGGCCAGGGGGCCCACGGAGAAGAGCTAGAAGCGGCCGGGGAAATGCCTTAAACGGGACCAGGAGATGCACCCCAAGGGGGGCGTTTGGGGGGGCCCTGCTGCCTCCAGACACCCCGCACCCCACCCCCGGCTGCTTTTATCTATTAAAAAAAGGAAATGCTTTTTAGACCCCTGAGCTGCCCACCTCTGTATGATGTCAATTGCCAGGAGGCCGCGTGTTAAGCATAGCTAGGAAAGAATGCGATACGTCCGACGCCACCACCTAATTACTAGCTGGGCATTAATGAGGGTGGAACCAGGTTGTTTCTTTTCAAAAGTGAGAACCAAGTCACAAGATCAGGGGGGAATAAGTTTCCTCCTCCAGAATCTAGGTGGGTTCCCCCCCCCCCATGCTGTTCCCTGATCATGCACAAATGGGGGGGAAAAGAGTAAAATGACACGTATTTTGGCAGACGGGGGCTCCAATCTTCCAGTGAGGTGGCCAGGCTCGATGCCGTCTTGAAATACCCTCAGAACAGGCACGTCCACACCTCGGCCCTCCAGGTGTTTTGGACCGCAACTCCCACAGTCCTTTGCTGTCGGCAATCTAAGCTTAGAATTCTGGGAGTTGAGGTCCAAAACATCAGGAGGGCCGAAGTTTGGGCATGGCTGCCTTAGAACAGGTGGCAGAGACTCACTGCTAGGAAAACGGAACTTATCACGCGCCCGTTTTGAGACACTTGGCTCAGATGCTTTGCCAAGTGGACGGCAGGGGGAGCTGAAGTCTCAGTGGAGGACTTGGAAAAAATATATATATTTGCATCCAGGGAATTCTTCTCTGTAGGCCACCAGACAGAGAAAGAGAGAGAGGGAGGGAAAGGGGTTTTATTCTTCCTTCCAGCTGACCTCGCTATTCCCAGCCGGGAACCCTGGGCAAACAGACTCCTGATTCGGCTTAGTAATAAACTGTTAAAATAGTGGATCCAAACAGGGATTTCTCTAAACACTATCCATTTGGGCATTTCCCTCCCTTTAAAAATATCCCACACAAAACACACTCCTTCCTGCAAAAGAATCGGGGGGGCGTTTAGAAACAGGAGTTTCTTGAGCTTTTCCTAGGAAACAAAGGTTTTGCTGCATCGACCCTAAGTTTTCCCAAGCCCCGACAACTCACCGCCCGAGGTCGACGCTGCAGGAGACGGGGATCGGGTCCGCCTTTTCCAAACCATCTTTCGTCGCCGCCAGGCTCCCGGTGCGGATGTGAGAAAGGCCAGGAGGAACATTCAGGGCAATAAATTAAACAAAAAAAAAGAAGCCCCTAAGCTAAGGTTAAAAAAGGTTTTTTTCTTCTGAAGTCTCGGAAAGATTTGGGGGTGCGTTGCGAGGTCGTGAACACAGGTTAACATTGTCGTGAGAGGGGGCCCCAAACCTGCACCCACCTGGCGTGGTTCTAACTTGAATTTCCACGCCCACCACAGGGGCGGGGAAGGGTGCTCATTACACCTAAAGTGGAGGGGATTTAAGTGTCTTTTCCAAATCACAAAGCCCAGTTTCCTAGGATGCCACCGTGGCTGTCCAAGGGGGAACAGAACGTCTGTCAGCGAACCATGTAGGAGCATCTGTTGCATAACCAGGGAAAAAAACAAAAAACACAGTTTCAAAGGACCTTTGGACGGGTCTGATCCATCCCAGCTGAGAAACAGGGAAGGATGGGCTGCCTGGTTGAGGAACGATGGAATCTAGAGTCTAGAAACGTGGGATAAAGTGATCCGTTCTTCACCCCGACGGAAAACCAAAACTCCCTTTAGCATGGCTAGGGATAATTTTGGGAGTTTCATGGGCATCTGAAACAACCAACAGCTTTACTCGTGTTTGTTTAGGGGGGAAATCGCCGTCCCGCCCACCCCCCCGCCAAGTGTAAAAGACTGTCCCCAAATACGGCGCCTACGGCAGCTGGGAAATCTTAAGAAACATTCACCCGCTTTTTAAAAGAATCATTGTTTTGCCACAGTGCAGGTTTATTTGGCACGTCGGGGAATGGAGCAAAGAGAGAGAGGGGGGTGCGCCCGCCCCTCTTCCCGGCCAGCCCCGGCCGGAGGCACCGACAGGACGGCGGGGAAACCGGTTTCAAAGGGAGCCAAGCGGATCGGAGTCACAGTGGAAAGAAAAGAGAGGGGTGTCGGGAGAAGCTTCCCCCAAAGGCTGATGCGCACACACACAGGCACACCCCGCAAAAAACTAAAGGGGGAAAAAAATCCGCTTGCCTCCGTTCAACAGTTTTTTTGACCGATTTAGAGTCCGTTAAGGCTACGAGAGAGAGAGAGAGAGAAAGAGGAGACAGAAAGAGCTTTGGTGGCTGTGCAGAAAAAGGGCCTGGCATCCCCTGTGGAAGCGGGCAGCCCACTCGTGCGTAGGGGATGGTGCCCCCCCCACCTGCAGCCCACTTGCCACGAGCCGTTTTCTGGCCCTTCTACGGAGACCCGTCAAAGCAGGGAGGAGGAGAGGGGGAAATTAATAATAATAATTAGAGGCACTCTTTTTTTTCTTCCCCCTTGGAGGGATGGGACACCCAACTGCCAGGTTCCTGGGGAGCCTCGGAAGGCAGGGGGTTCGGAGTCCTTTGGCCCTCAAAGGGAGGCAGGGCTTAGATGTCTTGCAGAGGAGGTCCCGGGTCGCTGCGCTCGCGCTTCACCGGGGGCTCGCCCGCGCCCCGGGAATCCACGTCCGCCTCGCTTCCGGCGTCGCTCACATCCTCTGCGGGGATGGGGAAAGCCAAGAAGAGAGGGGTGAGGGTGCGGGTGGGGGTGGGGGTAAAAAATGAAGTCTAAAACCCTCTGCTTCCCAAACGGAGTCGTAAAACCCAAAGCCGGAGCTTAGCCAGGCTTTTAAAAAAGCAGACTACAAACCCCATAATCCCCCCTACCAATGCTCTGGACCTGCCAAGCCTGCTTCCTTCCTGAGCAAAAATGCTAACGCCGAGAGACAAGTCACGCTTTCAAAAGCGGTTTGTTACCGTACGGAAGGACTCCTCCATCAGCAGGATGACTTTCTATCAATTCACTTATCCCGGAAAGTATGAAATAAGGACCTCCGGAAATACCTATTTGCAGCAGGATGACAGCTCGGGAAAGACATACCTTTTTCCAGGAGGGCGGGGGACATGGACGCCAGATCGCTGAACTGGAAAAAAAATAAAACAAAAAAGGTTGGGAAGCATAAGAATGGGTGGGCCTTTCTGGGAGAGGATATAATGCTGACTGGCTCTCCCTTTCCACCTGCACCTGCTATATAGCGCTATACCAGTTTTCCTTTTTTTTGTGCTCTCGGCCAAGCTCAATCCCAAAAGCGCTCCTGCTCAAAACTTGAACCTTTGAGCTGAGTTTTTCTGCCGCTCGCACCCTACAAATGAAGGGGGCCCACCCGGCTTAAAATAAAACACAAGAGTTGCTACGGCGCTGCGCCTGAAAAAAGTTTCCCGGGCGATTTCTCTCTGCAAGATGCCCGCCCGGCTGAGAGCAGAAAAAGGGAGCTCACCTCTCCCATCACGGCGATGGGCGTCTCCCCGGTGGCTTGGGCGACCCGGTGCTCCACCAGGTAGAACATGTACTCGTCGTAAAGGAGGCGGATGAGGTGGAAGGAGCCGAAGCTGGCGGCGCTGCGGAGGGTCAAATCTCGGATCACCATGGAGCTGCCGGGGGAGAGGAAGGGGAGGGTGTGAAACATTTTGTGCGTGGAAAAGAATGACGCCGGCGGGGGCCACACGCGCAAGAGCTGCTGGGAGGAACACCCCCCTTCCCCCTCCAAGGGTCACTTCATTTGCAAACACACACACACACACCTGCCCTGCTAAGGCAGGGAAATGACATGAAAAACCATTCCCCTCGCCGATCAATACCCCACTGTTGTTGATCCGCCAATTCTGGCCCTCAACCTCCAGAGGGAACTTGCCCGGATTAAGCAAGTCCTGATCTCTAGCTGAATTCCCCCCCCCCCCCAATGCACTTGCAATCTTCCCCATCTGAGTCCCTTCCTCCGCCTTCCAGCCGCCCCTCTTCTTAATGTTTGGGCTCCCCCATCACCTCCTCTCTGACCCCAACCGGCTCAACGCTCTCTGTCATCGCCCGTTTCCTCGGGCAGGATCTGGATGCTTTTAAAAAGAGCGCAGACCAATTTCCTTCTTCCCGGCAGGTAGAAAAGCAGGGTCTCAGGGAGGAAGACAGAGAGAGAGAGAGAGAGAGAGAGACTGGTCCCTTGACCTGCTAGCTTTCTAGGTGCAGGTTTCCCCAGGGGCCCAGGGACCTCAAGGGTGCCGCCGCTGCCACCACCTCACCTGTAGAAGGACCACTTCAGCAGGAACTGTCTGGCCGCCTTGGGGAAGCCGGGAGACCCCTCGTGCTGCTTCAGGACCTGGGTGACCACGTTGTCCAGCCAGCTGGCCCACTGGTCCAGGGAGCTCTGTTGCTGGAGGGTCAGCTTAAAGTCCTGCTCCAATTTCTGAACCAGCCCCTCCTCGCACTGGCACACCCACGACGCTTGCTCCTGTCCAGGATGGGGTTTGGGGTGGGGGTGGGGGTGGAGGGGAAAGGAAGGGCGGGCGCCCAGAAACCAAAGGCCTGTTATATCCCCACACACTCATGTTTCGTTCTATTCCCTCCCCCCTACACCAGCCCCCCACCCCCCACCCCAGAGGAGAGGCAGCCTGGCTCCCCTGACCCTCTCGGGACCGGTTTTACCCCATCTAACATTGAGATCTTTGGAAAAACCCCACCCTTCCAACGCCCACGACTCCAAGGTCTCTTGGGCGGGGGTGTGGGGGGGGGGGTTTCATTTTTGAAAAACCAAAAATGCTTCCAAAGCCACAACAATGAGATGGTTGGAAGAGATGCTCCTCTGTGTGTGTGTGTGTGTGTGTGTGTGTGTATGAAGCCAGCATGACAGGGCAAAATAATAATAATAAAATAAAACAACCCCTCTCAGATTAAAGCACCGCGATAGAAAGCTGATGAAGATGGTCAACCGCCCCAGAGAGGCCTCGGCAGCCAGATGGGTGGGGTAAAAGTTAAATGAATGAATTAATGGATGGATGGATGGAAAGTTTTTTATTTTACTCTCCCAAGCATTTGTAAAAGCTCTCCCGGGGCCATTAATTAACGGCACCGGAAGAGCTTTTACAAATGTCCAGGAGGGTAAAATAAAAAACCTTCCCTACAACCAGAAAAGATTGTCAGGTATGGGCAATGCAAGCCTTAAAAATTAATGGCTTTCAACAAGTGATTCTAGGTTTATTGGGAGACCGATTGGGCCTTTCCCCTTAGACAGGGGTGAGAAGGATCAAGTGGGAGCCTGTTGATGCGACTGTGGTGCTTCTTCAAGCGAAGGCCTTGCTTTACTACCGAGTCGGGCACCCTGGTAGAGGTAGGAACGCCTCTGGTCTGGTCCTCCCTGGGACTACGACACCCAGCGCCCTCCATCCCAGCGGTCCTGGCCACATGGTGGTGGTGGTGGTGGTGGTGGTGGTGGGAACGGGAATGTTCCGGGGCCTCACCTGGACGTTGGCAAAGTCCACCCGGTTGAGGTCACTGAGCATCTGGTTGATCTGGGAGGTGTTCTGGAGGACGGCCCGGGCCGCCTGGGCCAGGTGGTTGAGCGAGGTGTAGCGCCGCAGCGTCTGGGCAAAGGAGCTCACCACCGTCACCTGTGGGGGAGAAGAGAAGTGGTCGCAGGAAGCCAGCGTCTGCATCTCTCTCTCTCTCGCTCGCTCTCTCCCCCACCTGGACCGCTTCCGTGGACTCGTTCATCGACCCACGGCCAGTTCGCGGGGGGTGACGGCGAGGAGCCGCCTCGGGCATCTGTTGCTTTCTAGATGGCCGAAGGAGGGTCTGGGCCCGAAGTCCGGCTTGTGGGCTTTGTGGAGGGGGGGGGTTGCTGGTTGCCCATGGGGAAGAGGGGAAACAGAGGGGTGGGGCAGTGGAAGAACCTTGGGGAGGGGGGGTCTCACCCAGCGGGGGTTCCCTCGGGAGAGAGAGACAGGAATGGAAAAAAATCTTCCTTCTTGGGTGCAGCCAAATTTGGGGCCCCGCATGATCTGAGGTTCCTATTTCCTGTGTCCCCCCTCCCCAAGGCTGGTCCAAGGCAGGCTCGGGTTTTCTCCTTGTGGGCGTGAACGGCCGGCCCACTTACCTTAGCCTGGACGACAGCCTGGGGGAATTCGCACATGGCGCCGGTCAGCCAGCCTTCCAATCCCTTGGCAAAATTCCGGATGGCCTGCGTCAGCGTCCCTGCGAGGACAGGAGAGAGCCCCCTCGCAAAGAGACCCACCGAAGGTGCACCCTTTAATCGTAATGGGGTCCACAGGGTGCCCACGAAACACTGAGGACTGGGAACTTAAGAAAGAGAGAGAGAGGAGGAGGAGGCACAGCGGGGAAGGGCGAGCGGCCTCTCCTTACCGGGAACTGGCCGGAGAACGTCCGGGATGAGAATCTCCACCAGCGTCTGGTAGAGGATGTGGTCGCAGCTCCGCATCCAGGTCAGGACGGCTTCGCATTGGCACAAGGCCACCAGCTTGTGCCTTGGAAGGGCGTCCTCGCGGCACGGATCCTCGCTGGGCGGGGAAGGAGAACGGCGAAGGTCAAGCCAGGACGATTTCCAAGAACGTCAGCCTACTTGGGACCCCGTATATCTATCTGGTTTCTCCACGGGAGCCGTAGGAAGGCGGACATTTCCGGAAAGTGAACCTCTGATTGGAAATGAATTCATTGATTCCTCCAAGCTTGTGCCCTGCCCCATTTGTGCAAACACACGCTGGGCCGTTTAGAACAGGCCAAAATCCCCTCTAAACAAGAATATCAAAGCTGCAAGATGCAATCCAGACCCTGCAATAAAACCGAACATTTTTTTACGGGAGGGCCGGTGGAGTTTCTCTAGCTAAAGATCTGGAAGTTGAGCCATGGCTCCTGGACTTCTTTTTTGAGAGATAGATTCTCTCTCAAAAAAAAAAAAGAAGTCCAATAGCCATGACTCAACTTCCAGAGAAACTCACCTGGATGACTGAGAATCTTCACAGACATCTAGCTAAAGATGCCACACACAGGGGGGATCTTCTTCCGTGGGCCGATGTTCCCAAGGGGGGGGGGAACACCCACCCACCCAGTGAAGTAGCTGCAAATTTAGGTTCCCGGGGGTTGGGTGGAAAGGAAGGCCGATTCGGGGAGGGTTGTTTTACCCGGTTGCGATGGCGGAAGGGGCCTCCCGGTTGTCGGCGTTCCAAAACGCCCTCCAGAGCTTCTCGACGTAAGGAAACTGCAGGTTGGTGACCACGCTGATGTTGGCCTGAGACAGAGGCAGAGAGAGAAGGCCACAAGGGCCACGGAGGATTGTTTACTGTGCTATCCTCGTCAACTCCAGGAATCATCGTCCTGGGGAGGAAAGCAAGGGAGAGGGATGCCCGTCCCCCACCAGCACCCTCAAAGTGTGCAGGGACACACACACCCACCCTCCTGACCAGGCCCCTTGGGACCCAGACTCTCTCCCCCCCAACTCCAAAGCCGACCCGGGGAATCACCTTGCAGTGGCGCCAGTAGATCAGCTGGAGGGTTTGGACGTCGTCCGCGTCGATTCCCTCTGGGAGCAAAACGGGGTCGAGGTCCAGGGGCGGGAATTCGGGGAGGACCCGGGTGACGTCTGGGAGTGCCAAAGAGGGCCCGATCATGGAGAGAGAAGATGGAGGTGTGTTGGGGGGAATTGGGGTGGCTAAGGCTTCAAGAGAAAGAGCGGAGAGGGGGACGGGCAGGGAAGAATCGGCTTGACCCCTCTCCGCCCTGTTCCCCCTCCGTCACTCCGTATCCCATCTGCAGGGAGGCCTTAGCGTGGTGTCATGGTTGCAGAGGGGGACGCAGGCTGAGCCTTCCTGAGATGGGCTGGACTGGATGAACCCAGCTCAACGGTTATTATTAGGGCTATTATGAGTTGAATGCATGAAAATAAACCCACATCATTTTCTTGCCGTTTCTTTCTATCTATCTATCTATCTATCTATCTATCTATCTTTTCTATCTTATTCTATCTATCTGTCTTCTTCTTCTATCTTCTTCTTTCTGTCTGTCTGTCTCTTCCTTCCCTATCTATCTATCTATCTATCTATCTATCTATCTATCTATCTATCTATCTATCTATCTATCTATCTATCTATCTATCTATCTATCAACAAAAAAGGAATATTCCCAAACTCCTCACCGATGAACTGCTGGTGGTGCTGGCTCTGGGCAGCCACTGACTGTTCCGGGGTGGCGTGGAGGCCAGCGCCCGATCCGCCCTCGGAGGTGCCTTCTGATTTCTGGGAAGGCCGGTACCTGCAGAGACAGAGGGAAGGAATATACCAACACCAAATTCTTTTATCTTTTTTTTTTTGAGGGGGGGAACCTTGCCTCCTGGAGGAGCCCAGTAAACCCGCCAGGAGGTTTTTAAAAAACTATCGGAGGCAGCAGAGAAAAAAAGAAAACACCACCAGGAAGAACCTGGCATGGAATTTAAATTTGAAAATATCGATTTGTGTATCTGTTTTGGTCCCGAGTGTTCAGGTGTCCCCCGGGCGAAGGCTCAGGGGCCTTACCTCTGTTTCTGGTGGGCTGGCTGCTGCCGCATGGCCATGTACTGAGGGTCTTCCTGCAGGCGGTTGAGAGGCGAATCTGGCTTGAGGCGGATGCCATAGTAATGGTACTTCGAGTTCCCCCTGGAAGATTCAAAGAGAAGGAAAAAGATCAAGGGGAGAAAAGACACCGAGCCCCGTTCTTCCGGATCCCCCCCACCCACCCCCACCCCCGGCAGATGAACCTTGTTCTCTCTCTCACACACACACACACACACAGACACAAAACCCGGACAGGGGTGCGGACCTGGTTCCCAGCCGCCGGGTCCGGAGACCCATGAACACGGAGCGGATCAGCTTCCCGAAGGAGGCGGCGTTGACGGGCTCTAGCTTGTGCTCCTGGCAGTGGCGGAGGTAGTGGTTGTAGAGAGAGCTGCGGGGCAGGCTGACCCCTTCGGCCGTCTCGTAGTTGTCCAGCAGCCACTGGAGCTGGAGAGGAAAGCGGGAGGAGGAGGAGGAGGGCAGAGGAAAACTCAAGGGGAGGCCGAGGCCAGCAGGGGCTCCCCCTTCCCCGAACCTCGGCAGCCGGAGGGTTAACGAGAAAGCCCCGGATGTGTTGCTGATTCCACCACCACCACCGACAGCCTGGGCTTCAGGGGCTGCAATGAGGGTTGGGGAAAGGGTCCTTTTCTGAGCTCACAACTCCCAGGATTCGCCCGCCTGGATTCTGGGGATGGGGGGGGGCCTGGAGAAGACCTTTCCGAAGCCCCAAGTAAACCAAGAGAGTCCCACAGAATGGTTACACTAGGAGGCCATACCCAAGGCCCGGGGAAGACGGCCAAAGGGGGGAGGGGAAGAGCTCGGAAGCAGAGGAGCCGTGCAATGAGAGGCAAGGCAGGGGTGCGGAAGATGGGCCACGGAGTCGGCCCAAGCAGCAGCGAGGAAGCTGGCAGCGAGACGCAGGCGGGCGGGCCCTTCGGGTGCAAAAGGGGGAGAAGTCTCTCCAGAATAAGCGGGGGTTGGGTTGTTGTTTTTCCCCCCAGGGGTGGGTGGGTTGGTTTTGGTGGCCTTTAGGAGACCCTTCTGTCTCTATCATTCCGGGCTTCTGTGCCCGAGAAAGAGACCCCCCCCCCCCCGGGGAGAGGGGGAGCAGGGAAGGTGGTGGTAGGGAAACTTACATGGCTGTTTAGCAAGCTGGTTTTATGTGACGTTATGCCTTCATTTTTTTGGAGGTTTTCAATCGCCATCTCCAGCTGAGAAGGGCGGGAAGCCAAGGCAGCAAGAGAAAAAGAGAGAGAGAGAGAGAGAGAGAGAGAACAGAAATCAAATTATCTGCAGGAGCCCAGGAAGAACTGCCAGGGATGTTAATTCGCGCCCGAGGAACGCCGGGAGCCTCTCCCCCCGCAAACGGACACGGCGAAAACCTTCCGCTCGACGCGGGAAAACAAGGACCAGAGGTGGGGCAGAGGGAGCCAGCCATGCTAGGACCAGGTGAGAGAAAGAGGAGAGGGCGCAAAGCCAGGAGGAAAAAAGCAAAGAGAGAGAAACAGACCCCTACATTCCCAATCCCTTCTGGACTTCGCATTTCAGGGTCAAGTTTCTGGCCCTCAAGACAACCAGGAAGGCTGAGGCTGCTCGCAGGTCCACGGGGCAGGCAAACCCAAACCCTTCAGGGTTTCTGGCATCGTCTTTCTCCCTTGTTGAGGCTGGTCACAACCCCCTCCAATTGCCACCCACTGGTGATATTTTTAAAGCCCTGGGTGCGAAACCTCAGCCTCTTAAGAGACGCGAAAAATCTGCACCCCAGATCCTCAGAATCTGGGGGGGGGACCCATTGGGGGTGGGGGCTGTGAACCAGAATCAGGATCTCTCTCCCACAAAGACTCGAGGTTCCTAGCCCCTTTTCCTCCCCTCCCTCCCTCCCGCCGGACGCACCGTGGCCGGAGAGGATCGCGAACTCTGCAGCACGGCGTGGCGGGCGTTCTCCATCCCTCCGTGGACCAGGTAGGGCCCCGAGCCGGAGACGATCTGGCTGCTGCCGAGGTCCACGGCCAGGCCCACCATGCCGTGGGAGGGGACGGCGGTCGGGGAGGAGGCCCCGGGGCTGCTGACCTGGACGCTGGCCCCCTGGGCCTCGAAGAAGGAGCCCGTGGCCGCTGACGCCGCCACCGTGGCACCGCTAGGGGCGTAGATCTGGGCTTCGGAGTTGTAGGAGTAAGTGGCCCGGCTGCCGAGAGAGAGAAAACAAGAGGAGGAGGAGGAGGAGGGGGAGTGAGGGAGAGGCGGAAGGTTGGCAGAGGACGTGCACTGTGCAGCCTGCGGGACTCCCTGCCACAAGGATCCCCAGGGCCAAATCAGGCGACTCCACAGACCGGTGGCTTTTCATCAGGAGGGTGTGCGCCACCTCTTCCCGATCTCTGGGGGAAGACAGCTGGAAGGTTTTTGACGGCTCTGAAGCTCTCTCCGTGGCCTTTCCAGAAGCCACCAGCAACACAGGTCGGGGGGGGGATGTGTCGCACACTTACATGGTCCCGTTGGTGTAGATGGCTTCGCCCCCCTCCACGTACTGGACTTGGGCCGGGTAGACGTGTTGCACCGTTTGCACCTGGAGAGAAAAGACCACACGCCCGGATTCAAAGGGAGACGGGGGGAAAACGCACGCCAGAGGCAGAAAGCCGCAGGAGAGGAGGACGGCTGGGCACGAGATGAACAACCCCAGGAAGGAAGCCACAGCTATTTCGCCTTCCAAAGTGTCTTCTTGCATTTCCTCCCCCCCCCTTTAAAAACAGCCGTTCCTTTGCAAATTTAAAAGGCCACAAGGCAAACCCGCGGTCTGCAAGCGCTGTTTTCTTAAAGTAAAAGATATTTATTTCTTTAAAGTAGTTTTTAAACCCCACCTTTCTCCCTGAAAGGACCCAAGGCGGCTTCTGGAGCAAACCAGCTGCGTTGCAGCAAAAGGGACTTTAACTATTTTGAAGTCCTTGTCTGGGGACACACACACACACACACACACACACACACACACACACACACACACACACACACACACACACACACACACACACACACACACAAACACAACCCAGACAGATGCCCAAAACAGGAGGGGTCGTGCGTAAAGCCCCCTCCCTTTCCGTTTTGACGGCTCTTGGCGCCGAGAGCCGAGTTCGAATGACAGCCAGGGGTACTTCAAGGCAGAGGCTGCAGACACCACCCCAGCCAAAGGTGACAAGAGAGATTGTTTCCCATAAGACGGGGTTGCCTGGACTTTTCCCCTGCAAACTTCCATACAGCTGGCATCGCAAGTTACAGAATGGTTGGTTTTTTTTTTTTCAAAATCGGCCCTTGGAAGGGCTCCCGGTTGGCTCCCACGTGGCACGGTCCTTACCTGCTGGACGCGCGGGATGCTCAGCGCCTGCATCGGAGTGCCTTTCGGAGCCGAGCCCGTGGTTTGGACCAAAACCCGCTGCAAGCCGGAGAAGGGAGGGGAAAAAAAAGTGAGAAACGGATTGGTGACTTTTTAAATTGTGATTCTCTTTCTTCCTCCAGCCCCCGTGAGATTCTGATTCGGGTCTCCCGGACCACCACCACCCCGGGGGGCACCACAATCGGCGGGAACCTTCCTCCGTCCACGGGGGTCATTGCCAGAAACACGAGGGACGATCCGTCGCCCGTTCCTGGTGGGTGTTTTGCGGGGGGTGGGCTGGTCTGACGGACGGAGAAAGGGTCCCCCCCCCGATCCAGGAACCCCTTCCAGGCGGGCGGGTCCGTACCTGTTGGGACGCGGGGACCGGCTGCACCACGGGTGCCTGGACCACGGCGGCTGTCCGCAGGGCCACGGGTGTCACGGGATCAGAGCCGCTCTCCGCCGCCTGCATGCTTCTTGTCTGCGAGAGAACGCAGAAACCCAAGAGAGATGAGTGGGTGGGTGGAACGGATCTTAATTAAGAGGTTAATTCCATCATCCGTCGGAAGGCAGGAAGCCGCTGGGGGGTTTCGTGGCCTCTCCCGCCTGCTCCAGCAGCTGCCTCGAAGGAAACGAACGCTAATTAGACGAGATTGGCCCTCTGGGTTACGAAAACGACGGCCGTAGAGCGACCTGGTCCATGGGGCATCTTGGCTCCCTGGGAACATTTTCCGGCATAACGTCTCGGAAAGCCAGGGATGGGAAAGGCTGCCCCGCTACCTGTGTGCCTTGTTCCGCCTGCAAAACCCCTCCCTCCCCCCCAGGCAGAAGGGCTGGGGAGCATGGGGTGGGTTGTCCTCCCTCTATTGCTGCTTTTTCAAATCCCGCCTTGGAACTTTCTCAACTATATTAAGGCAAGGCGTTCCCGCCCAGGTGCGTGGTTTGTGTGTGTGTGTGTGTGTGTGTGGCAAGACCCCATCGTTCCTGGGCGGCCAAGGAGGGCGGCCCGAGGAGGCTACGGAGGATGGGACTTGTAGGCCGAGACGGCTGGAGCTTTGGGGCAGCGAGGCGCTTGGAATAAGCACCAAAAGGCATGCGCGGGGGGCAGCTTCCCCATTAGCAAAGCTACGGGGACCCCAAACGGGGAGTCGGAATTTAGGGGGGGACACCCTTTCCCCTCCCTTGGCCATCCTTCTCCTAGCCGTCCGGCCGGTCAGCAGCAGCTGGAACGGATCACAAATAGACCCTGGTTTCTGCGTCAGCCGCGGCGCGCGCACACTCCCCGACCCCGGCCAGCCAGCAAAGCAGACGCTGAAAACAGATGGGGGGGAGTCCTTAGAAACCGCCTCTGTTTACCCCGCGCGGCCGACTCCGTCTCCAAGCAGAGAGCACGCCGGAGAGGGGGGGGACACCCCAAACCCTTGGAACGGGAAAAGAAAGAAAACAAAACGCAGAAATAGAAAAAGGGAAGGAAAAAAACACACACATGCACGCACACACACACACACACACATACCCCATACCAAGCAGGGAGCGGAGCCAAGAAAAAAGCTGACCCGGCCCTGTTTCTAGACTGGCTACGTCCCGGACGCCTCAAAAGGAATGGAATAAAACTTTTATTCCCTCTCGAACAGGGGGTGGGCAACTCAATGCCTGCGGGTTTTTTTTTTTTTTTAGGCTGAGTCCATATCCAAAACTCATCCTTTCTCCTCAAGGAAGAAAAGGCACCCCCTTTCCGTGCGCTCATCACCGTTCGGGACCCCTCTTGCCGACCCATCAAGGTGCTAGTCCTCACGGAATTAAAAAATAAACATAACCCTGCAGAAATAAGGAGAGAAGGGGCGGTTTCGCCCCGAGCCACACCTCTGGGGCACCTCTTTCCCTGCTGAGCGACCCTCTTCTTCCATCTTTTCCCCAATTCTAGTGTTCTCAACCAACCAACCAACCCCCCCCCACACACACACACAAACATGTGAGGATGTCAGGAACTGAACTAGCGCCTTGGCACACCTCAAACCCAGCATGGGAGCAAACGCACCAGCCCTTTAAGCCGGCTCGCCGGGGAGTGGATCCCGACGGACGCTGTGGGGCTCGGGGTGAAACGGGCGCCCTGAACTCCCCTGCAAATCTCCTCCTGCTGCTGCTCTTTTATTATTATTATTATTATTATTATTATTATTATTATTATTATTATTATTATTATTATTATTATTATTATTATTATTGCTAGGGAAGAACCGCCTTCTCCACAACCCCCGGAGAAGCCAACAATGAAAGAAAGGTTTTTGCCGAATGCACACACAAAAAAAACCTAAAAAGCTTCCTACCAGGGAAAAAAAAATGAAAAACTAGCAGAGAAGTGTGTGTGGGGGAACGGAGGGACTCAGCTTAATTCCACTTCCTTCCCTCCTTGCAGCGTCCCAACTGAGAGGAGGAAGGGGGCACTCAGGACCCACCTCGAGGCGCAGGGGGGTCGGACCCCCTCGAAGGGTGCAAATCCCGGGTGCATTTATCGTTTGGCGAAAGCCACGCAGGGCTGAGAAAAGTGAATGTGTGCAAAACACAGGGGGTTTTTAAAATTATTTTTTGCTCTTACTACAGAGGAAGGGATGATGATGCCCTTTCGTGGCACTGCCCCCACCTCCCCCCCCAAAAAGGTACATTTTTGCCATCCAGGCCCCTGGAAGATTCGGGCAAAGTTCGGGTGTTTCCGAGGTGTTTAGAGGGGGAAAGACGTCCCGGAAAGCGCTATGGGATGGGTTGGGGATTTTTTATTTTTGGAGAGGATGAGAGAGACAGAGAGAGAGAGAGAGAGAGAGAGAGAGAGAGAGAGAGGCAGGCCATTGTTTGGTTGACGAAGTTTCCCTCCCGTTGCTGAGCAACCCGGCCCTGGAAACGGGGAGTGGACCGCCGTCGCCCGGGGCAACCGCTGGGACTCTGTAAACAATGCCTGGGACCGAAGCAAACACAAGCCAAAGGGCCCGGTTATTAATTGAACATCTGCATGCAGCTCCCCCCTCTCTCTCTCTCTCTTTTTTTTTTTTGGTCTGTTCATTTCTTCCCCCCCCCCTCCGCCACGTCGAAAGCCTGGCGGGCGAGAGATAGAGCCCTTCTTTTTAAAGCTGGGCTTTTTAAAATTTAAAAAAAACAAAACACAACACTATTGTTGTTGTTATTATTATTTCCCAGGGAGCGATTATCTCCCTGCAGGAAGGGCTGCCTCCAAACGATAATATTGCAACGCGGGGGGGAGGGGGACGACGACCCAGTGATGAATCCAAGTTGCATTTATTCGGGGAGAGGGGCTGCGGTGGGGTTACTGTGCCTCCGAGAATCCCAGGAAGCGCAGAGGGGTGCCAGGGAGGGTAGGGAGGGACCCCAAAGTTTCAGCAAAAGAGAGATCAGTCCTGCTGCTTCAAAGGGGGGGACGACGACGATGGTTTTGCAATTGGAGGGGGGGTGGGGGGGATCCAGGTTGGGCTTTGCAGCTTCCTGGATCGCCTCCCCCCCCCATCCCTGGGTCAAAAGCCAATGGGTTGCAACGGGGGATGCCGTTGCCCAGTTTGAGGTGTCGAAACCTGGTGGCGAACCGGTCCTCCTCCTCGTGGCCATCGAGAAACCCCGGGACTGCAAAGCCCATCGTCCCTTCTCGCCGGCGGCGGCGATGGGGGAAACGTCGACCTCCGGCGGCGGCATCCGGAAAGCGGCACCCTCCCTACCCAAGCGTGGCCGGGCTGATCGGGAGAAATAAACAAAGCCAAGTCAACAAACACAAATATAAAACAACGGAGCGGCCAGGCACAGAACCACCCCGGAATAATCTCCTAGTTTGCTCTGCAATAGATAGATAGATAGATAGATAGATAGATAGATAGATAGATAGATAGATAGATAGATAGATAGATAGATAGATTAGGAAGGAAGAGAAAGATTAAGAAGGAAGAGATAGATAGATAGATAGATAGATAGATAGATAGATAGATAGATAGATAGATAGATAGATAGATGAAGATAGATATGATAGATAGATAAGATTAGAGAAGGAAGAGATAGATAGATAGATAGATAGATAGATAGATAGATAGATAGATAGATAGATAGATAGATAGATAGATAGATAGATAGATAGATAGATAGATAGATAGATAGATAGATAGATAGATTAGGAAGGAAGAGAAAGATTAAGAAGGAAGAGATAGATAGATAGATAGATAGATAGATAGATAGATAGATAGATAGATAGATAGATAGATAGATAGATAGATAGATAGAGAAAGAACAGGAAAGAAGGAAGAGATAGATAGATAGATAGATAGATAGATAGATAGATAGATAGATAGATAGATAGATAGATTAGAGAAGATAGATAGATAGAAGGAAGAGAAGATAAGAGATAGATAGATAGATAGATAGATAGATAGATAGATAGATAGATAGATAGATAGATAGATAGATAGATAGATAGATAGATAGATAGATATGCTCTGCAAATAGTAATATATATATATATATATTACTGGATTTTGGATGACAGACACACACACCCAGCTGACCGGGGAGAAGGGGGGGGGGAGAATGGGACTTGTGATCCAAGACAGATTGTTCTTATTTCCTTTATTGTCCATTTGAAGGACAAAGGGCACTCTTTCAAAGATGAGGATGTACACATATTAGACAAAGAAGAGAGGTGGTTTGAAAGAGGAGTAAGGGAGGCCATTCATGTGAGCATTGAAAACCCCTCCCTCAACAGAGGTGGTGGGCACAGGCATAGTCTATCTGCTACTTAACAGGCTGTGCTTTCCAAAGTGCCCAGGCAAATCAAGGAGC
Source organism: Phrynocephalus vlangalii (assembly GCA_037367305.1). NCBI lineage: Eukaryota > Metazoa > Chordata > Lepidosauria > Squamata > Agamidae > Phrynocephalus > Phrynocephalus vlangalii. The sequence goes on along the minus strand of JAWVWN010002076.1, from coordinate 570,332 downwards.
CTTCACCACCAAGGCTATAGCTAAGGACCCATTCTTGATGGGTTTCATCACCTTAGGCCATTGTTCACCTTAAGGCTAAGGATACTATTGTCTCCCTAAGGAGCCTATTCAGGCCATTGTTCATCTTATGAGCCTAATTCAGGCCAGGGTGACAAGAGGTCAAAGCTGCCTCTATAAGATGTAGGATTTGCACTAGCTGTATTCAGAACCGATGAAGCTGTTTGGATGAGCAGCAAAACGTTTCTATCTCTCGAAAAAAGAAGTCCAGGAGCCACGGCTCAACTTCCGGATAAACTCCCCTGGAGGACTGAGAATCTTCACAGACATATTCCTTTATTATTATTATGTGGTTTTTTTTTAAGAAGCCCTCTGCTCTCAAGGCCCCAGGGTGGTGGAGGAAACAGATCCGGACCGTACAAAACCAAGGGCTCCAAGGGGGAACAGGAAGGAGGGCAGGCGGGTGGATGGGCAGGCGGGAGGGAGGGGAGAAGAAAGAGAAGCACACACACACACACACAGACACACACCCCGGGTTTCGGGGATCGGAAATCTAGCGGGCAGCAAGCCCTGGCATGCCAGGCAGACCGAAGCGTTGAGGAATGCCAAGACGGCGTGAACTGCACCGGCATTTGGCTCCCTCTCTGTCTCCGAACGGAGAGGGATGGGGGGGGGCGCACTTTAATTATATCTCAGCCGATCCCAGAGAAAAAAAATAGTCCTAATTTGCTGCATGCAGTAAGAGACCAGCCGAGATCTGAGCCTCCACCCTTTGGGTCGTCTCTGCTCCCCACCCACCACCACTCCTCCCAGCCCACAACCGGCCGGATGCTTTGGGGGGGGGGGGGAGAGGGACCGTTATTAGGATCCCAGGATATTTTACAAGATGTGAAATATTCGGGGGCCCCACCCACACACCGACCCCCTATCCAAGGCAATAAAAAGTTTATAGATGACACAGAGAGAGAGAGAGAGAGAGAGATCTGGCACTTGGAAAGAATTGTAAATTTTGGGGGGGGGGATTTTAAGGTTTTAGAGGAAGAAAAACCAGAGGTTTTCAATTCCTTCGTCAACTTCGTGTTCAGGAATGCACACACACACACACACACACACACACACACCCAAAAAAGTAGGTTTCAAGTTTGTCTCTGGTTCGGGGACCTCTGAGCAAGGCTGACTGTTGGATTATTTGAGTTTCCGAAGCTGAATAAAGACCGGAAAAGTTTTAAGTCCCTCTGCTCGGCGAGGTCGGACTCCGGTTCCCATCAGCCTCCAGCCAGCACACACACACACCCCAGCCCACAAAGTCAGGAACGATGGGACGTGTTGTTCTCTCTCTCTCTCTCTCTCTTGCGTGTAAGGGACGCAGGGGCGTTTCGAAGCCGGTTGACGAACTTATTTGTTACCGCGGACGTCAGGCGACGATGATCGCCGGGCGTTTAATGCAACCGGTGTAATTAGATCGCCATGGAAACCACCCGGGATGGAAAAGGATGCTAAGGGGGGAAATTTATCTGTCTTTTATCTCGGCCTGGCATTCAAAACAAAAAGAAACGTCACTAAGTTCCAAGAAAACACAGAGGCAACTTGCAAATTAAGAGGGGAAAAATGAAAAGGAGTCAAGAGTGTAAGTTTGCGAGCTGCCTCTCCTCCTTTAACGAGATACTCTAAATATGCAATTAAAAGGACAGATCTGAGAGCGATGGGCGCCTATTGCTTAGTCGTTCCCATGGATTTGAAATTTCGGGAGAAGGAAAAGCAAGATCCACTGAGATGAGATCGCTCGAGGTAAGCGAGCCAAGTTACGTGGGAGCGGAGATGCTGCATTTTGCTTCTTGCGTTTCCGAAGAGCTTCCTGTGCACTTAAAACCCACCTGCGTTTTGGAGAAATGGAAGAGGATATGGCGCCCGAACTAAAAAATAACGATAAAAGATTCACATTTTGGACAAAAAAGACATAGGTTTTGTGCAAAACAGGCCTATAAATGTAAGTATTTTTCATTCCCACACAGGAGCGGAAGGGAAATTACCTATGGAAGCACCCACCTGTTTTTACGGGGTTTTCTCCAAAGAAATAAAAGGAGAAAAGAGACTCTTGAGGCCGGGAAGCTTACAATCTAATGCTTGATGTCATTGAAAACAAATATTCCTGTAGATTTTTAGGACGTTTACAAATAAGCCTGCAGAAAGTTTGCAAAGAGGAATCCATACTATTATTATTATTATTATTATTATTATTATTATTATTATTATTATTATTATTATTATTATTATTAATCACCACCACCACACAGCTGACAAGATAACTACGTTAGATTTTGTGTTACAAAATGTATTGTATTATATCATATTATACAAAATGCATTATTATTATTATTATTATTATTATTATTATTATTATTATTATTATTATTATTATTTGCAATTTCAGGCACAGCATCTGTTGTGTCGGCCATGTCCACTTTTTTCTTGTTTGGTCCATCCTGGTCAACCAAATAAACCAATTTAATCCAGAATAGCTCCGAGGTCCCAAGAGACGGGAGGGGGGGAGACCACCCCCACCACCCCAAATCTGGAGCCTGGGCTGGGGGTGTGGGGCAAGGGAGGCTGAAAGGGAGAGGGGGGGGACTCACTCCACTTTTCAGCCCACCCCCCCCCACACCCCAACCCCCTCAATCTTGAACCAGAGTCGAACCGGAGTCACTCCGAATCATCTTGCTGGCTCCACTCCACACCCCTTCCTCCCCAAAACTAGACCCACCCCATCCATGGCTCCCCGGGTCTCCCACCCCTCTGGATCTGGATCCACTCCAGGTTCATCTCTCTCTCTCTCTCTCTCTCTCTCTCTCTCTTCTCGGCTGGTCCCCTTTTCCAGGCGTGACACCGTTTATTCCCATCTTCTGGAAGCCACTCCGGTTTCTATTCCCTTCCCGAAGCAGACCCCCCCCCCAAAAAAAACCCAAACACGGACGGACCCCCCCTTTTCCCTTCCCTTCCCTCCCTGCCTCCTTTCTCTCTCTTCTCTCTCTCTCTTTCCACACACCTCCCTCCTTCTCAACTCAGTCCCATTCCATCCCAATCCGGTTCCAATTCCGGAGTCACTCCGGATCCTCTCTCCCTAAAGAAAAACACACACAACCCCCCCTCCAAAATGCCTTGCTTTTAGAGGGGGGTTTCCACCTCGCAGGGGTCTACCACCCCCCTCCCTCACCCCCCCCCGTCCCGCCAAAACCTGTTGCCACACAATCCGGACTCACTCCGGATCAGAGCCCCTCGAACCCAACCGTGTGGCTCCACTTCCCAAAACTTCCTCCTTTTCTTTATTGTGGGGTGGGGGTGGGGGAGGGGGTGGGGGGGACACGTCCCTCCCTGGAGCGCCTCACGGACAGGGGAAAGGGGGCGGGGGGGTCGTCTCACCATCCCAAAGCGGAGTCACTCCGGATTAAGAGCAGAGGGGGGGAACTATCCCTCTTGGCGCCCAAAACTTTTCCCTCACAAAAACTCCCCCCCCCACATACACATACCCTCATTTCCCCCCTCATATTTATTCTCTTTCCCCCCTCAGAGAGCGGAGTCACTCCGGATTAAGAGCAGAGGGCAAAAACAAAACTATCCCTCTTGGCGCCCAAAACTTTTCCCTCACAAACCAAACCCCCCCACCCCCCCACACACACATACCCTCATTTCCCCCCCTCATATTTATTCTCTTTCCCCCCTCAGAGACCGGAGTCACTCCGGATTAAGAGCAGAGGGCAAAAACAAAACTATCCCTCTTGGCGCCCAAAAACTTTTCCCTCACAAACCACCCCCCCACACACACCCTCATTCCCCCCCCTCATATCATTCTCTTTCCCCTCAGAGAGGGTAGTCACTCCCGATTAAGAGCAGAGGGCAAAAACAAAACTATCCGATTAGGCGCCAAAACTTTCCCTCACAAACCAAACCCCCCCAACCCCCCCCCACATACACATACCCTCATTTCCCCCCTCATATTTATTCTCTTTCCCCCCTCAGAGAGCGGAGTCACTCCGGATTAAGAGCACAGGGGGAGAAAAAACCCTATCCCTCTTGGCGCCCAAAACTTTTCCCTCACAAACCAACCCCCCCCCCCCCACATACACATACCCTCATTCCCCCCCCCTCATATTTATTCTCTTTTCCCCCTCAGAGAGCGGAGTCACTCCGGATTAAGAGCAGAGGGCAAAAACAAAACTATCCCTCTTGGCGCCCAAAAACTTTTCCCTCACAAACCACCCCCCCACACACACCCTCATTCCCCCCCCTCATATCATTCTCTTTCCCCCCTCAGAGAGCGGAGTCACTCCGGATTAAGAGCAGAGGGGAAGAAAAAAACCTATCCTTCTTGGCGCCCAAAACTTTTCCCTCACAACCCCCCCCCCACACACACACCCACCCTCATTTCCTCCCCCCCTCATATTTATTCTCTTTTCCCCCCTCAGAGACTTCTCTTTCCGAGCGCGGGGAAACGAGGCTTCCACCACCACTACCCCCCCCGCGCGCTTTTAATCCGGAGTGACTCCGGTTTTCCGGAAGCGGAGTGACTCCGGAGTCGCAACCCCCCAAAAAAACAAACAAACAAACCAACTCTTCTTATTATTATTTTCTTCTTCTTCTTCTTCTTCTTACCTGCTTCCTTTTTCCTGAGGGGGGTCTCGGGTGGGCCTCGGGCGGCGCGGAAGGGCAGGCGGCTCCCGTTGGCAAGGAACCGTCTCCAGGGCTACCGTCACTATGGCGGCGCCTCCTCCTCCTCCTCCTCCTCGCGCGCGGGGTTTCGAGGCAACTGTTGCTACCGCTCGCTCTCTCCTCCCCTCCCCGTGACGTCAGGCAGGCGCGCGAGAGGGAGGCCACGCCCCCTCCTCGCCGCTCATTGGCCAGCGGTGTGTGTTTCTCTCTCTTTCCCCCCCTCCCACTCCTCTAGGCCGCGCCCACAAGCAAGGGGCGGAGCCCGGTGGAGGAGGAGGAGGAGAGGCGCCCAATAGCGCGCCTCCGGGGGCGTGGCCGGGCTGGCCTTTGGTCTCCGCCCCCTATATAAAGGGAGGGAGGGAGAGCTTGCAAGCGGAGGGTTCCTGAGCATGTGCAGAGCGCGGGCGGTGGGGGGAGGGGGGGCGCAGAAAAGAGAGCCACGCAAGGAGCAAGAGGAAAACATCAAGACTGATCTTCTTAATGGTTTTATTAGATTTTTTTTGGATCACATTTTATTTTATTATATTTTTGATCACATTTTAACTGTTTTATTAGATTTTTTGGATCACATTTTAATGGTTTTATTAGATTTATGATCACATTTTATTTTATTAAAATGTTTGGATCACGTTTTAACTGTTTTATTAGATTTTATTTTATTACTGCCCAGCATCCAAAACAACTCCAGTTAGAGGGGTGTGTGTGTGTGTGATGATGATGATGATGATGATGATGATGAGTCTGGAGCCCCCTTTCTACCCTTGGGACAAGTGAGACAAGACAGGATGGCCTCCATCCACCCCACCCCCCAGACACACACACCCGTCCGAGGACCGCTCCGCCTTTTAGCACGAACCCTGGCTTTCCTCTCCCATCATGAAACCCAAGGAAGGCTCCCCCTCTGCTGTCCAGAGGAGGGGGGGGGAGAGGATCCCATGGCGGAGAGAGAAGGAATTACATCTTAATTCCACCCCCTCCTCGCTTTGCCTGCCCCCCCCCCCCAAATGACCCAAGGCATGGCTTTTCATCAACCGGTCGGGCTGGGGATGATGGGAACCGGAGTCACCCCAGACCCAACTTCCAGCCAGCTCTCCGGTTTAATTTAACCACCCAACTCTAACCCCCCCCCACACACAAACATGAAAGCCCATGACGCACAATTTTTTTTATTTTTTTGGTCCCTGAATCTATTTTAAGGATTTTGACTTCACCGCTTGGAGATGGGACAGCACGGAACGAGGTCCACAAATAAATAGATCCAAGGAGGGTAGGGGGTTTTTTTTGGGGAGGGGGAGGGGGGGGAGGAGACGGTAACTCAAGCCCAGTCCGGAGGAAAAAACAGAGCGAGTGACCCATCAGCTGTTCGGACATTTATTTAAGACACTTTTTGCAGCAAAGCAGACAGGAGGCACAAACCAGAAACACGTCGGCGCATCAAACAGCCCCCCCCCTGCGAGGCTTTCCGGTGTTTTATTTTTTGCTTTGGTACAACAGATTCGCAAGGATTTGAGGATTAAATAAAGCTAACATTGTTTCCGGGTCCAGCGTGCCAACCCGGGAAAGGACCCTGCCTTGATTTCGCCAGAACCCACCCACCCCCCAACGTCCACAAGCGTGGGGTCCCTGGCGTCTACGTGGCACCATGCAGCCTCTCTCCCCCCCCCCCACAAACCCTTGTCACGTCTCTCCCCTTCGGCGACCCAGTGATGGCCCCTCTCTTTCGGCCCGAGTGTCCCCAAATCCGGCCCTCTTCCCAAATGTCCCTGCTAGGTAAAATAATAATAATAATAATAATAATAATAATAATAATAATTACAAACATCCGTGCAAATCTTTTTTTTCTCCCTGTGCAAAAAGGTGCCCTCCACCACAAACGCCACGCCTGCAACGCCTCTGGTGGGTTCGGAGGCCGACTTGGCCCTGGGTTGTGGCCGAAGGAGAGGAATTAAAAAACGGCGGGGACAACGCAACCCGGCTTCTCCTGGGGAAAAAAAAACAACTCAGTCGGAGGTAGAGCTTAATTACAAGGGAAGGCTCATCCCGGCAGGCGAAATTCCAAAGGGTGGGCAGACCTGGTGGGGTGCGAGTTCAGATTCGGCGTGCAATGCCACGCTTAAAACGCTCGCGTCAAGTGGGCTGTCGTCCTTCCTAGAAGTGTCATATCCGTACCACGGATGGGGTCTCTCCCCTTCCACGCCTCGCCTCGCGTCTGCCCCCCACCCCCCAATTTCCCGGCATCAAATACGGGACAGGATTCGAGGCCGCCAGGAGTGGGAACCATCCGCGTGCACAAGGTGCCCTACGTGGAAACAGCCACGCAACTCCTCCCGGTGCCCCAAAAGTGGAGTCTGGTGGTGGACAGCATGGAGATAAACGGATACCCCCCCTCCCCAAAGAGTGCCAAACAAAGCAAAATTCCTGGGGTCTTACTGCTGCCGTCCCACGCAACGTCGGCAGAGAGGCGCCCGCCGGGGACTTGAGAAAAAAAGCGTGCCATCCCACAGATTAAGGGAACAATTCTCTAAGATAGTGCCTGAAACACACACACACACGCACAAAGTCGGTCCACAAAGCTTTCCAGCACAGAAGCAACAAAACCCGGCGCCCACGGCCGCCTCTTTGATCATCTCACGGCCACGCCGGGCGCGGTGGAAGGGTGTTGAGTTTGGGGGATCTGTGCGTCCACCCGCAAGGGAACCACATTCTCCAGTGGACGGTCTCCCGCAAAGGAGGCGGGGAGGGGAGAAAAAGAAAAATAGAGACGTTTTGGCTGGATATCCCAGTTTCATCACTCGGCTCTCCCATCCGGCTCCCGAAAGGGCAGAAATTGGCCTGAGGTGCAAACACAACCCACCACGAACGAGCAGATGCAGGCAAAAGGCCGGAACGAGCCCAGGAGTGGTGAGGGGGGAAAAGAAGAAGACAGATGTGGGAATCAAGGATCAAGTTCCGCAACCCAGAAAGGAAAGGAAACAGATAGATAAATATATTTTTTTTTCCTCTGGCCGCGTTCGTGGAGGTGCCCTTTATTTGAGACCTGGTGTTTCGAGCGGCAGGGAAAAAAAAAAAAGAAAGAGGAGAGGCGTGATGTTTCTCTCGGGAAGGGGGAAAGATCCATGCGGACAGACGGGAGGTCCCGTGAGCAAGGGCGGCAGATGATTTGCGAAGGCTGGACGTCTGAAATGGAGGCAGGCCGGAGGGGTTGCCCGGTTCCGTGGCTGGTGTCGGGAACGGCCTTCAGGTTTCCGCGTACATCTCGGCGATCTGTCGCTTGTACATCTCAAGAACCGTCGGCCGTTTGAGCTTCATGGTGGGGCCTAAGGAGAGAGAGGGGGGGCGGCGGGGGGAACAGACGATGCAGAGAAATGCAGAGGTAGATCAGCCCCCCCCCTCTTCCCGGAAGTGGCTGGCGGCTGCGGGGTGGCGGTGAAGGGCCCCGCCGGACCGACTCACCCAGCTCTCCGCCGGCGACGGAGAAATCCTTGTCCAAAAGGACCCACTTCTGGATCTTCTGGGCGTTGGAGGTGGCCTGTTCGTTGACGGCGTTGATGCCCTTCTGGATGGCGGCGTAGACGGCCGGGTCCCGGACGCTGACGACGTCTGAGACTTTGTTGGCCCGGCTGCCCACCTTGCGGCAGAATTCGACCACCTCGGGGGTGAGCTCGTCCTCGGGTTCGCCTGAGTCCAGGTTCATCTTGCACTGGAGAAAGGAGGAGAGAGGACGCCGCACGGTTTCAAGCCATAATAATTTGATTTATGATCCCATTAAAAACAAGAGAAATAAAGACAGCACATAAGAACCTAAGAAGAGCCACACTGGATCAGGCCAAAGGCCCATCGAGTCCAGCTTCCTGGATCTCCCAGTGGCCCCACCAGATGCGTCCGGGAGCGCACGAGACTCGATCTCTGTCTCCTGATCCCACTCCCCCCTGCCTCTGGCCCTTGAAAACAAGGGCAGGTGAAAAATCCAGCCAGGTCAGCACCACGACACAGGAAGCACGCTTTAAATATGTTTGGAAAAGAGGCGGCCTCTTTCTAAACACAGGCGCCGTCCTGTTGGAATCCGACCTAGAATCGGGACAGATCAACGCAGGTCACGGTTAAGGGGTTGCGTTGTAATTTCGACCTCCCGGCAGGAGGAATTATCCCGCCGTTGCAATCCGCGTTTCCCCCCAGCAAAAGGAACCATGTTCATTATTTAAAATTATCTTTATCCTGCCCCTTTCTCCTCAAGAAGGACCCGAAGCGTCCTTAAAAAGACATTATTTCCAAGCGGAAAACAAACCAACCAACCCAGGAAATATAGGGATGTTAAAAGAGAAAAAGCGAACATTGCCTTAAAGAGGGTCACTTAAATCAATAAAGTGCCACCTGTTTGTGTGTTTTGTTTTGTTTTGTTCTTCTTTGATTTTGGCCTGAAATGATTGAAAAGACTAACACAGCTACCCCCCTCTGGAACTATCAGTATTAAAAGAACTTAAAAGGCCACGAATCTAGTTTCAACCGGGAAAGCCTTACTCAACTAAGGCCCTTCACGAAAACCAGTTAGCCGACGGGTTTAGCCAGCTAGTTAGGAGGAAATAACAGGGTTTAGTAGGGGAAAGGGATCCCATTTCTTATTTCAACAGCTCAAAAGCCCCGGAGGATGCTTCCCGTAGGCGAGTTCGTTCTTCAACCATCCCCGAGCGAGTCTGCGGAGTTAAAACCCTTCGCAGGGGGAAGGAAGGAGTCCACCAGCCATGAAACCTTTTGAAAGCGACCAACGTGCACGGCTTCGCGTTGGCAGGCGGGCGGTTGGCGACGGGAAAGGGGGGTGGGGGCTGCCGGCATTTTGCCACCCCTGCCCCTACCCCACCCTAAAGGGACGCTCTTCTCCCTCTCACAAAATACCAGAACTAGGGGGACATCCACTCAAACTGAAGGCTGGGAGAGTGAGAACAGACAAAAGAGAATTATTTTTTTTCACCCAGCGTGTTGTTAGTCTGTGGAACTCCCTGCCACAGGAGGTGGGGATGGCATCTGGCCTGGATGCCTTCAAAAGGGGATTGGACAGATTCCTGGAGGAAAAGTCCATCCCAGGTGACAAACCATGATGGAGATGTGTGTCATCTCCAGGCTTAAAACCAGGGTCCTTCAAGGGCCAGAGGCAGGGGGGAGTGGACTATCAGGAGACAGAGATCTAGTCTCATGCGCTCCCAGATGCTTTTGGTGGGGCCACTGTGAGATATACAGGAAGCTGGACTCGATGGGCCTTTGGCCTGACCCAGCAGGGGCTCTTCTTAGGTTCTTATGTTCTTAACCTTTTAGAGGCTGCGTTATTTGGGAAGGGGGGTGGTGGAGGGACCCGGGCTGTTCCTGGCAGCCCAGAAGTGGAGGTAAACTTTTCATAAAACCTACCGGGGGGGGGAGCCATAGCACTCCAGGAAGGAGGCCACGGGCGCTTTCGGGGGTGGGGGGTGGGGGCTTACCTTGAGGGTGACCAGCATGCTGAGGAACTTGGCCTTGTCGCCCACCAGCATCACGTTGCTCAGGATGGGAAGGGCCTCCTTCACCGCATCCTCAATAGGGACTGGAGGGATGTTCTCCCCGCCGGCCGTGATGATCAACTCTGGAACGATACCACACCGCACTGAAGCCCCCCCCCCCAGGTCCTCCTCCTCCTCCTATCCTAGGGTTTTTGTTTTGGGGGGGGGGGTGGACGGACTTAGGAAGATCCCCCCCCCAAAAAAACAGGTCGAGGAAGGCGTCTCCCTCCTGGCAAACCGCTAAGCCCACCCGTCCCGGAGGAAGCACCTTAACGACCCCGTTAAGGAGAGACCCTCGCCCTGGCGGGATTCCATAGAGGTGGGTGCCGGCGTCATTGTTGGGGGTGGGGGGAAACGGCCCCGTTTTCCAAAGCCACCTCAAATCCAAAGGAGCAGCGGGAAACACCTTTCAATTTTGGGGGGTTTTGGAAAGAGGAGGCTTGGATGCAGGGCTGGGCAAGGGTTCCCCCCCCCCGCCCCGGCGATTTCACCTGGGCCCCCACGATTCAGATCCACAAAGGAACCACGCCCAGGGAGAAGGAAGAGGCCACGGCCACCCCCCCACCACCCCGCCAGCGGTGTACCTTTGATCCTCCCCGTGATGTAAAGGAACCCCTCGGCGTCGTGCTTGCCTAGGTCCCCCGAATGGAGCCAGCCCTCGTTGTCGAGGGCTTCTTTCGTCTTGTCCTCCATGTTGAGGTAGCCCATGAAAACGTGCCGCCCGAAGAAGCACACCTCGCCTACGCCGTCCGGGTCCGGCCGGTACAGCATCGTCTTGCAACCGGTGATCTCCTTCCCGCAGCTGGGGGTGGGGGTGGGGGGGCGGGGGGAGAAGGAATAAATCAGAGAGCACTACAACTCCCATCGCCTGACCACAGAACCATGGAGGAGGAATAAAACAGAGGGTACTACAACTCCCACTGTCTGTTTTGGAAGGCCAGCCTGCTGTCCCCACCCCCCCACCCCCGAGTTGTTGCATCGGTGAGAGATGTTTTAAGCGCCAGGCCAGGTGCTGAGAGGCGGAGAAACCAGACCTCAGCATCACCTTGCTTGAGGGCTAGAAACTTGCCATCATAAATTAAGCGCCAGGCCAGGTGCTGAGAAGCAGAGAAACCAGACCTCAGCATCACCATGCTTGAGGACTAGAAACTTGCCATCGCAAATTAAACGAGACCCTTCTGGGTGCTCTATGCCGAATGCAAAAAGTGTCGGGGGGGGTGGCTGGGGGGGGCAGGCGTCCACCCATCCATCCAGCCCGTCCTACCTGGTCAACCGATGAGCCTTGGGGTGGGAGACGGTATGGGGCCCGGTGCTTTCGCTCATGCCGTAGAGCTCGTAGATGGGCAGGTCCAGGCTGAGGAAGAACTCCAGCGTGTCCCGGGTGATGGGGGCGGCCCCCGTGTAGCACTTGGTGCAGCGGTCCAGCCCCAGTGCTTTGTGGACTTTCTTGTAGACCAGGGACCGGGCCAGGCGGTAGTTGAAAGGGAGTTCGGTGGACCTGCAGAGACGGGCGAAGGGTGGGGTGTCGGGCAGAGGGGACTCGTTTATTTAATTTATTTTTATATTTCTATACCGGGAGTCATAGAATCCTAGAGTAGGAAGGGACCTCGAGGGCCATCCAGTCTGACCCCCTGGCATGCAGGAACCCCCATCCCAGTGTCCCCGACAGATGGCCACCCAGCCTCTGCTTAAAAACCTCCCGAGAAGGAGACCCCACCACCCTCCTTTAGGATCAGAGAATCCTAGAGTTGGAAGTGACCTCGAGGGCCATCCAATCTGACCAAGTCTTTGGTCCCAATTAAAAGTATTTTGATACCAAGCCTTCACAGGAGGCCACAAAGAAGAATGTATATTTCTGGCATTTTTTCCCTTGCTAACTATTTTTAATATTTGTAGACCAGTGACATCGTGCATACAGGTTTCCAAGGGATTCTACCAAAATAGAGGAAAGTTTTTTTTAAAACTCATCCTAAAGCAGCCCATTTATCAGAGGAAAATGAGACTCAGTCCTTCCTTATCAGGACTGATAATTAGGTCAATCAGAATTTCTTTTCCTATTAAGGCACCCCAAAAACATGACATGGAACATAGAATCCTAGAGTTGGAAGGGACCTCGAGGGCCATCCAGTCTGACCCCCTGCCAGGCAGGAACCCCCATCCCAGTGTCCCCGACAGATGGCCACCCAGCCTCTGCTTAAAAACCTCCCAAGAAGGAGACCCCACCACCCTCCTTTAGGATCAGAGAATCCTAGAGTTGGAAGGGACCTCGAGGGCCATCCAGTCTGACCCCCTGCCATGCAGGGACCCCCATCCCTGTGTCCCCGACAGATGGCCATCCAAAGAAGGAGACTCCGCCACCCTCCTTTGGGGCAGCATATTCCACTGCCGGACAGCTCTAACTGTCATGAAATTCTTCCTAACTTTCAAATGGAATCTCTTTTCCTGTAGTTTGAAACCATGGCCCCGAGTCCTAGTCTCTGAAGCCATGGAAAGTCAAGAGGGAGGCTTTAAAAACTCTGGGGGGGTGTGTCCCCAATTCACTGGGCTACCAGGGTGGCGTGGGCCCCGGGGCTCACCCTTGGAGGCGCTTCAGGTTAGTCTCCATCCCCACCGCCTTGGCCCAGGCGGCGATCCGGCGCTTCAGGGCCGACGACTTGGCCCCCACGGCCTTCATGCGCTCCTGCATCTTCTCCCAGACCCGGGGGACGCCCAAGAAGGCCGTCGGCCTCACTTCCCTCAAGGTCTCCACCAAGGAACCCTTTAGAAGAAAAAGAAAAAAGAAAGAGTGAGTGAGAGAGAGAAACCCCAAATAAACACGGAAAGGCCACATAAAAAACAGGGCGAAGAGTAGGGTTTTTTTTTTTGTGTATGTGTGTTTGTGGGTAGATGGTCCAGGGTCCAACTCCCCAACCCACCCAGGAGGGGTCGAGTAAGGCAGTGGTGTCCAAACTTCGGCCCTCCTGATGTGTTTTGGACCACCACTCCCAGAGTCCTTTGCCATTGGAAGTACAGGCTTGGAATTCTGGGAGTGGTGGTCCAAAACACATCAGGAGGGCCAAAGTTTGGACATGCCTGGAGTCAGGAAAACCCCAAGGAGGGAGACGATATCTGTTGGGAACCACACCACGAGGACTAGAAACTTGGAAGGAGAACAATTCAGGCGACAGGGGGGCCCTGCTTTGTTCGCCCGACGTCAAATTCAACATTTTCGTTCTGAAAACAGCCCAGGCGGGAAGATGATAATAATAATAATAATGAGTGGGGTGGGGTTGGGGGTTGGGGCAAATTTAAATGGGCCGCCCTGGCTGGAACAGGCCCGCCGAAGGCATCGCTGCGTCCGGCATGAACGCCCCCCGTTCATCCTCAAGTTTTGTTTCCGGGACGGCGGGACCCCCCCTCCCCCCCCCCCGTTTCCAACGTTACCTTGAGAGCGTCCGGCTGGGCGAAGCAGGTCTGGACACCGAAAGTGATGGGCAGCCAGATGTCGATCATCTGGGCGGCCACGTGGCTGAGGGGGAGGTAGCTGACCACCACCTCCTGCTGCTCCGTGGCCTTCGAGAGGCCGACAAACTCCCCTCCGGCCCGGGCGGTCCATGTGATCTAGAAAGAAAGAAAGGAATCGGGAGAGGTGGGGGGGTGTCATTGGGGGAACCAGGCGACCGGGTTTTCCACCACCACCCCAAGCCCCTCCGGTTGCCCCCCCAAACAGTGCCCCCCCTTACGTTGTCATGGCTCAGCATCACCCCTTTAGGGGTCCCAGTGGTTCCGGAGGTGTAGATGAGGGTGCAGCACTGGTTGGGTTTCTGAGACTCAATGGTCTTATCCAGGAGGTCCTCCGGCACTTGGCTCCCCAGCGCCATGAATTCATTCCACTGGGGCGGGCGGGATGAAGGAAAAAAGAGAACGGCCGTCAGGGAGCTCCCCCTACTCCCTCCAAGAAGAGAACGGAGGCTTCGCAGACCCGACCCGCCTCGCAGAGTCGTCCGGAGGAGGGAAAATGAGGGCGGGCGGACCCACGCCTGCGGAGTTCGCTGGAAGGAAACTGGGAACGCACGCGCACAGAGAGAGAGGGTGGGGCGGTGGCAGCTGCAAAGAGCAGAGACCAGGTTTCTAGACCTCATGGATGGCATAAGAGCCTAAGAAGAGCCCCTGCTGGATCAGGCCAAGGAGGGCCCCTCTAGTCCAGCTTCCTGGATCTCACATTGTGGCCCCACCAGATGCCTCTGGGAGAGCAAGAGACTCGATCTCTGTCTCCTGATCCCACTCCCCTCTGCATCTGGCCCTTGAAGGACCCCGGTTTTAAGCCTGGAGATTACACATCTTTCCAGATAAAAGGCGCCCCCAGAGGGGTCCAATCGTTTTAAGAATGAGAGGAGGGGGGGTGTCGTCCTCCTCTTAAACCCTCAAATGCACCCGTCGACCGGGACGTGGAAAGCAAAGGAAGGAATTCAGATTCAGCGGAAGAACTCACGGAGTAGAGGTTCGGTCTTTTCTCTTTGACTTCTTCTCCGTATAAGACAATGGCTTTCAGGAGGGGAAGCTTGCTTTCAATCTAGAGTGGGGCAGGGGGGACAAGGAAGGGAAGACGGGGGGGGGGGGAATGAATGAAGCAGAACACACACACAAGGCCCGTGGGGGGGAGAAAAAAACCAAGCTGGACAATAAGGAACCCCCTTCTGAATGAGGTCAAGGAAACAGCTCACGGCAGCTTGGAAAGCAAATTTTATTTATTTATTTATTTGCTTCATTTTTATACCGCCCCATTTTCCCATCTGGAACTCTGGGCGGTTTACAAGTGGGGGGGGGGGAACAGCAGTACAGTACAGTACCGCTTCTGAGTGGGCGGGTGGATCGCCGTTGGTGGGAAGAGGTTTAGAAAAAGTTTAAAACCACCCCGTTGAACCAGAGGCTCAGGGACCGGCTGCCCCCTCTTGCGCCAGAGTCCGCCCCCCACCACCACGACCCCAAAACAGCAGGCGAGGCCACCTCTTTCGAAGCCACTCCTCACACCCGGCAGCCACGGATCGCCCCGCGGTCGGATCGGTCCCGGGGCCGGTCCCATCAGCGGAACGATGTTAGCCGCCGGACGGACGGCGTTAATCGGCCGAGAACGGAGCCCCGGAAAGACGGAGGCGTCCCTCCTCTCACCTCTAGGATTTTCTGGAGTTGCTTCTCATTCTCCACCACGATGACATTGGCCCCGCAGTTCTCCGCCACGTACTGGCACGCCTCGGGGGAGTTGGTGGTGTAGATGCCGACGGCGAAACCCCTGAGGTCAAAAGGAGGATGGCGGGGATCAGGCCGTGCGGATCGTCTCCTTCCCTTTGTCTCCCCGCGTCCCGGCCACCCATTTCGGAATGCTTTACGACCGGTTTCCATTTATTTCATTTTATTTTAAGGCACGAGGGGACCTAAACAGACGCAGGATTCGCGCGGGAACCCCCCGGATTTGAACAGGGCTACGACGAAGGGCCGGGAAAGGACCTAAGGACCTAAGCGTCTTTGGGGCGCTTAAAAAAAGGGGACAGAAACCTCTCACGGGACGGGCCGTTTGCCGACTGATAATAAAAGCAACCTGGTCTGGTGGAGATCCGGTGGCTGTTCCCTCTGCCTTTTTCAAAGCCGCCATCCCGGGGGTGTGTGTCTGTTTTAGAGGAAGGTGGAAAAGATCCCCCACCACCACCACCCCGGTCCCCTCGAGGCTGACTTACCCTGCCAGGATGGCCCCGATATCCGAGATAAACCATTCCGCGGAGTTGAAGCCCAGAATACACACCCCGTGGAAACGCTCCAGGCCCAGCTGGGGAAAAGGTAAACAGCGAGAGCAGTGAGCCCATCTCCTCTCTGGATTTATCCATCCACACCTCTAAGGTTGCTAGACCAGCTCAGTTCTTCCAAACGGCAGGAGTACCCTTGTTTTATTTTATTTTATTGGGGGGACGGCGGCTCCGGCACTGACCTTCAGGAAGCTCTTAGCCGCCACCCGGCACTCCTCGTAGTACTGCCGGAAAGTCAGCCGGCTCCAGCGCCCGTTCTTCTTGGAGGCCAGGGCGAAGTGGTCCCCGTACTGGCCGACGGCCTGCTGGAAGAGCTGGTGGACGGTCAGTGGGGGTTCGCAGCCGATCCCGCTCTCGTCCAGCCGCAGCTTGACCTCGCCGTCGCGCTTGGTGGTCCAGAGCCCCGACGACGGGGCGGACACCGCTGGAAGACCGGGCGAGAAAAAAGAAAAACGAAAATAGAAACCGCGGCTTCGAACCCGGCCATCCCTCTCGCGGGACCTCAGAAATCCGCCTGCCTGGATATTTACCAGCGATGGGACATTTATATTGCAGCTCGGATCTTGCAAAGGTAGAATATCATAGAATCCTAGAGCTGGAAGAGACCTCCAAGGGCCATCTAGTCCAACCCCCTGCCATGCAGGAACACCCATCCCAGTGTCCCCGACAGATGGCCACCCAGCCTCTGCTTAAAAACGTCCCAAGAAGGAGACCCCACCACCCTCCTTTAGGATCAGAGAACCCCAGAGTTGGAGGGGACCTCGAGGGCCATCCAGTCTGACCCCCTGCCAGGCAGGAACCCCCATTCCCAGTCTCCCCGACAGATGGCCCCCCAGCCTCTGCTTAAAAACGTCCCAAGAAGGAGACTCCACCACCTTCCTTTAGAATCAGAAAACCCTAGAGTTGGAGAGAACCTCAAAGGCCATCCAGTCTGACCCCCTGCCATGCAGGAACCTCCATCCAAGTAGCCCTGACAGATGGGCCATCCAGCCTCTGCTTAAAAACCTCCAAAGAAGGAGACTCCACCACCCTCCTTGATGGCAGCATCTTATTCCACTGCCAAACAGCTCTCACTGTCATGAAGTTCTCCCTCATGTTCAAATGGAATCTCTTTTCCTGTAGTTTGAAACCGTTTCCCCCGAGTCCTAGTCTCTGAAGCCATGGAAAACAAACCTGTTCCCTCTTCAATGTGACATCCTTTCAAATATGTAAACATAGCTATCATATCCCCTCTTTTGGACGCCAGGAGAGTGGGACTCCAAAGCCCCGCTTGACGAAAGAAAGCTGCCGGTGGGGCACAAAACAACCTCCCTTCTAGCCTGGCCTACCTTACAAGGTTGTTAGTAAGACAGGGAAAGAGGGAGCTAATCGCCCTCAGCTCAGTGGAGGGGGAGGGGGAGGATTAAAAGTCTTCCTAGGAATGCCACTGCTTTCGGAAGAAGCAAGCCACACACCCCCCCCTCTAAGATACCGCCCGAGTCGTCCGCTACTACCTTTGGATCGGAACATCTCCGGGGTGGGTTTCTCGGTCTTCCCGTTGGCCTCGGCCTGATGGTTTCCGACACTGCAGGGGGGGGGGCAAGTGAAAGAGGGAAGCAGAGGGTAGAGAGATTAAGCCCGTGCCCTTTGGGGGGGGGGGACACACATTTCACTTCCCTCCCACCCCCCTCTTGCCCCACACGGCCAAAAAAAAAAAAGATTCCCCAAAGCTGATTAAAGGACACCGTTTGCAAACGAGGGATTAGATTGCTTAAGCCCCTCGGGAAAAGGGGGGGGGGGGAACGGCGACAGATCGCCACTTCAACCAACCCCCCCACCACCACCCGTGCGAGAAACAAAAAAAGGAACGAAGGAGACCCGTTGTCCGCCAACGGTTCAGGACTCTGTCCCCCCCCCCTTTTTTTTTTTTACAAAGCGGCTCAGGTCTAGCAAAGGGGGTCCCGCAAGCACCGAGAGGTGGTTTTGCAAAGGGAAGGGACGCGGGAGGTGTCGAGGAAGGGGGGTTTCGCATCCCTGGCCTCACCCTTGCTTCTCCCCGGGTTGGGGGCGGGGGGCAAACCTCAGAGATGGTTTGCAGGTGTTAAAAAAGGTCTTTCTTCCCCTATAATGCCTGGAAACGGGGCATTGCGGCTGAGCGCCGGGGAGTCCCGTGGGGGAGGTGGTGTTTTTCCCCCCCTGCCAGACCCTCCTGTCTGTGGGTCTTAAACAGCCATGGCCCCCCTTCTGGGCACCCCAAACAGGAGGGTGGTCACTCCTCAGCAGGGGACCTCCCCACTGCGTTCTAGAACCCGGCCCCGGCTGCTTGTGACTTCGTCGGCCGGGTTCCACCTTCCCCCGGGGGGGGGGGGGGGGCTGGGGCCGGAAGGGAAGCCAGGCTGCAGAAGAGCCCACCGGGTGGGTTGGGGGGGGGGAGGAATAACACGGGGAAAACCCAGGCGATTGGGATCGCACGTTACGGGGAGAAAAGAGAAGGGTAGAAAACAAGGTGCCCACCTGGGAAGGTCCGTCGCGACCGGTGCCTTGTCCGGCGAGATCTCGCACGGATCCTGCAAGGGAGCTTGGAGGGCGCTCCCCGGGACGGAGGAATTCGCCACCAGCACGGCCGGGCTCGCCATGGGTCACTGCTGTTCTGTGGGAAATCAAAACACACACACACACCGTGATTTAAGAGCCCAGGGGAAAGAGGCTGGTCTACATGACCTCATGACCCCCCCCCAAATCTCAAGTGCGAGTCCGTCGTTAAACATAGAAAATCAACCCAGCAAGCCCCTTTTTCCTATTTGCATCATCCCAGGTAGCAAAATAATAATAATAATAAGAAGAAGAAAAATTTAAATTTAAAAAAAAACTCAACAACTCACAATTTACTCTTCCTCTTACCTCTCCGAGGGCCTGCTTCCTCGGAGAGAGGCATTGTCCTTCTGCCTATTCATTGGACCCCCGGGCCCTGCAAAGGGCTGTGTGTGTGTGTGTGTGTGTGTGTGTGCCTACAACCCTAATCACCACCCCCCAAAACCCTGGGCCTGGTATGTTGGGGGATGATGGGCTCTGGAGTCCAGGAGCCTCAGAGGCTGGGAAGCACACACACACACACACACACACACACACACACACACAAACACACACACACACAAAGAGAGAGAGAGACTCCTTTGGACTCTGACGCAGGCGCAAACATGTCCTCGGTCTTCCTCCCCCTGACGGAGTGGGGAAGGTTCCTGCCCCATACGCAGGCACGCGCGGTCCCACTTAAGCCGGTTTTAATCTCCCGCCCTGCGCCTTTGCCGCGCCTCCCTCCCCATTGGAGAATCGGCCTCACCCCACCACGGGGAGTGGGGGGGCGCTCTTCCTGCCTCCCCCCCCACTGCTTCCTTCCTCTTCGTCTGACTAATTCCCGCTATGATCTCACAGGGCTCACATGCTGCATGAACACACAGTGGCAGCAGCTGCAAAAGTTATTAAGACGACCTTAGTGGTGGTGTGTGTGTGTGTGGGGGAGAGGCATGGGACCCCATAGGAGGGGGGGGGGGAAAGGCGGACACTTGGAGAAAGGAACCAAACCGTGACCCGATGGACTCCGCAGCCCATCAGCCCCAGGCAGCAGCGGCAAATGGGAGTTGTAGTCCCCGCTGTAAGATCGAGGGTATTGCAACCCCCCTCCCCTCCCCTCCCCTGGAAAGGGGTTCCTTTGGGGTGCATCGCATTGCAGAATCGGCCCCGAGACCCCCCCCACACACACACACACACTGGCCCAAGAGATCCCTGGGAGGTGTCATCCAACTGGTAGCAGGAACATGGGAGCTGGAGTCACCCAAGGGACTCCCTGGAGCCGGTCCCAAGGGGCGGCGGAGACCTCTCCCCCCCCCCACCTGCCCCGACACACACCTGCCCGGCTTTCGTAAGGCCAGGGTTCGGGCGAGGTGAACGGTCAAACACACACACCCCGGGGCCAGCCAAGCACAGGGCAACCGTAAGTAAACAACGGTTTGTGTTCCGAGTCAGGGTGCCCTGCAGAGATTTTGCCCTTTGTCTCTTGGGTCGGAAGGAGGGGGGAGGGAGGCTGACCGTTTTTGGAGGCCGCGACCCACCACGCGGTGAGAGGGGCGCTTGACCAAACACCTAGCTATTTCGATAACTGTTGTGAGTTTTTCCGGGCTGTGTCCTGAAAAGTTTTTTTCTCCCTGACGTTTCGCCGGACTCTGCGGCTGGCCTCTTCAGAGGGCAAGGAAGGAACGAGGAGTTCCTCTCTGCGCTCTGGGGTATAAAGTGAGCATAAAACCCAGCGCACGGAGAGAACTCCTAGCTCCTTAAGCTCCTCGCCTTCTGAAGAGACCGGCCAAAAAGCCTGTCAAAACAAAAAAAAACTTGCAAAATACGTGGCCAAACAGCCTGGAAAAAAAACTCACAACAATGATCGGAGCCCGGCCGTGAAAGCCTTCGAGAATATATCTAATTATTTTATTTATTTTTCAGGGCCAGGCGAAGGGGCTCTCGGGTGGGTCTTGCGCCAGGCACGCAGGGCGGGGAAGCTTGCCCGGACCCATCCTGACCTTATTATCATGGCCTGGATATTTGGGGGGATTTTTCTCCCCTCCTTCCGTCCTTCTCGGTCCAGGAGGCGGCAGCTGCCCGCAAGGGTTCAAGGTTGCCTTGATCCCCAGGCCGGTGGGACGGCCGGCCGGTCAGACAGGGCTGCACCTGCTCATCCAGCAGCTGCAGCTGACGCCACCAACGCCTCCGCCTCCTCCTCCACCACCGCCCCAGAATCAGCCAAGGCGGCTTCCGCCAATGGGCGCCCAGGCGAGGTGTCATCCCAGCGCTCACCCCGGGCCGGGCCGGTTCCCAGGTGATGCCATGGGTTACTGGAGGGCATCAGCGACACACACACACACACACACGGGTGACGCAGTCCCTTTCGCTGGGCCGGCCCCCGAAACTGAAATCAAAGAGGAAGGAACGGCAGAGGGGAAGGAGTGGGGTGGGTGGGGGATCAAAGCCAACCCACGTGGAGACGTGTGGAATAAATACGTGGCCACCCAGAGTGCAAAGAAGTCGTGCGTGCCTTGGGGGGGGGGAGAGAAGAAATACCTTTCTGTCCCGTCCCCCCGTCCCCGTCTTGGTGGGATGGATTTTCAACACACACACACACACACTACAATGTTTGGGGTGGGGACATGTGTGGTGGTGGTGGTGGTGCAACGCCCACCCCCGTCCTCCGAGTTGGCGGCAGGGGGGGATTTACCGCCCGCCCGCCAAAAAGATATCTCCTCCTCCTGCCCCATCCCAACCAATAAAATAATAATAATAATAATAATAATTCTCTTTAACCATAATATTGGCAATGAAAAGTGACAGGTCCACCTGTCTGCTTTTTCATGCTTTCTGGAAGAAGGAAAGAGTGGAAAAAATGTAGTAAAGCAATTTGCAGGGAAATCATAGGTACACACAAAACTCTCTCTCTGTGTGTGTGTGTGTGTGTGTGTGTGTGTGTGTGTCTTCTCCACTTGGCTTCTTTTGCATAAGGAAGTAAGACCGGCAGGAAACCAGACCCAATGTTGTCCCACTTGTGTTTGCATTTGAAAAGCCAAAGACTGACAGACGCAAACCGAACCCAAAACAAGGCCGTCCCCTTCTCCCGTCCCAGGTGGGGGCTCCTCTGAAACCTGCAACACACACACACACACACACACACACACACACACACACACACACACACCCCACAGCCCTCTGCAACCCCCACCCCCACCCTCACCCGTCAGCCCAGGTGGTGGGAGCAAAAAGCCAGGAGTTTGGGGCCCTGTTTTGCAAAACAAACAAAAAAAGGTCTAAAGGCAGGCCTGCCACCTCCCAAAAGCCATAAAAACGGGAGGCAATAAAACTCAAAGCAAAGAGGCTGCAGCGCCTGCCTTCCCTCTTGGTGTCTATCCAGACAACCCCTTTTATTTCCTTATCTCCCCAGGTAAGGGGGGGGGAAGGGAAGGCTGGACGGAGAGCAAACAGAAAAGATAAATAAAACAGATCCCGGCCAGACTCATCTCTCCAGCTGTGTGTCTGGGCCCAACTTCCGTGTGGGCCGGATTACAAATCCCATCAACCGTCCAATTGGGGGGAGGAGAGAGACAGGGAGCACCGAATCTCGCAGGCAGCTGGTTTACACAAGGGGCTTCCCCATGGGGGTGTGAGGAGAGAGGGCCTGCTTTGTTCTCGGACTACAGGTCCCATGTGCCTTGACTACTGGCAGCGCCAGGTGTGGCTTCTTGGGAGTTGGTAGTCCCAGGACAAGGGGGGGGAAGGGGGCAATGTTAAACACACACTCGCACACCATCCCACGATGTGTCAACCTTTGGCTCCCCCAGGGCCCCTCTCCGCCTCGGTGGCAGTGTGATGCAGTGGTTACAGCCCGCATTCCAACCCCCCCCCCCCAGGGGAGGCTTCCTCCTTCCCATACCTGTCCTACCTGGCAAGGGGGGGGTTGGCGGGAGAGGAAGAGAAAGCCCAGCTTTTGAACCCCGCAAAGGGAGACCTGACGTCCCCCCCCCCCGAAAGGGCGCTGACACCCCCCTTCTTATGCTACCCCACCTCCCATTACCTGTTAAATACAACCCCAGCCCAGCCAGTTTTTAAAGCTGTCACCAAAGTCACACACACATAGAGAAAAACCCCTCTCCTCCCAATTTGCAACTCAGACATTATAATAACCCACAGGGAGGACCTCTTCACGCCTCTCCCAACGATGCTAGTAGCCACCTCCGGCCACCCCCCACCCCCCCGTTCTTAAAAGGAAAATAGTGGGTTAAAATAAATATATATTAAATCAATAATAATAATAATAATAATAATAATAATAATAATAATAATAATAATAATAATAATAATAATACACTTTTTCTCTCCCCTACCCCCTACTACGAAAAAGCAGGCTCTTCTGGGCGCTTCTTCCCATCCCAAACTTGTATTTTGAATTAATTGGGACGAACGACGCTGGTTTTTTTTTTTTTAAGGCATGGGTGTTATCAGTTCATTTTCGATTGGGGTAAAGATCGCGGTGGGGGGGGGCAAAGCCCAGGCTTTCGGCCCCCCAGCCGGTGTTGCAAAAGGCAAAATAATAATAATAATAAATAATCCCGAAAAGAAAGCTTCATAGCCGGCCTTACCTGAGCCTCCGTCACCAAAAGGACCTTAAGGAACTAAGCAGAGCGGGCGCCGCGTGGCCGGGGCTGGCCCTTTAAGAAGCAGGGAGGGGAGGGGGAGGCTCCGGAGCGCCAGAGGGGCGTGGCCGGGCCCCACCCGGCGCCGCCTATTGGCTGGAAGGAGAGCGGGGCGGGGCGGAGGCACCTGACCGCCGGGGGAGATTCCCGACGCGAGCGTTCGGGGAAGCCGAGGCCACGCCCCCTTCCCCATTCAGACGCGCTACCCGCGGCCACGCCCTCTCCTCCCATTCACAAAAAAAAAGAAACCACACACACCCCGCGGCCACGCCCCTGCCGAGTAACCCGCGGTCATTGACCCCGCCGGCCTGTCCTCCATTCAAGAGAATGGCTGAGCCCGCCTTATTCATGGTTATTATGTATGATCAATCAATTAATCTCAATCAATCCATTTTAATTAATATCAATTAACTATTAGTTAACGATTAATCAATAATTCATTAATATGATTAACAATATTAATTAGCTTATATGATACGTATGATCAATTAATCTCAATCAATCCATTTTAATTAATATCAATTAACTATTAGTTAACGATTAATCAATAATTCATTAATATGTTTAAAAATACTAATTAGCTTATATGATACATATGATCAATTGATCTCAATCAATCCATTTTAATTAATATCAATTAACTATTAGTTAACGATTAATCAATAATTCATTAACATGTTTAACAATATTAATTAGCTTATATGATACGTATGATCAATTAATCTCAATCAATCCATTTTAATTAATATCAATTAACCATTCGTTAATGATTAATCAATAACTCATTAATGTTTAACAATATTAACTAGCTTATCTGATACGTATGATCAATTAATCTCAATTAATCCATTTTAATTAATATCAATTAACTATTCATTAAAGATTAATCAGTAATTCATTAATATGTTTAACAATATTAATTAGCTTATATGATACGTATGATCAATCAATTAATCTTAATCAATCAGTTTTATTTAATATTAATTCACAATCAATATCAATTACTAATACTTAACCATTAATATTCACCCTAATAATCTTAATAATACTTAACAATTAATATTAATTAGGATTAGTATTTAGCAGGCCCAGGGCAACAAGGAGGGGCCATAACAAGGGCTTGGGGGGAGGCAGGGGGCGGCGCAAAAAAGATGCAAAGCAAGGAAGGTGGCCTTCATTTACCCAGGCCAGAGGCAGGTGCCGGTGGAACTCCCTGCCACTGGGTGCCGAATCCAAATAGGGGCCAATCGGAGAAAAATCTGGGGGGTGGGGGTGGGGGTGGACCCTGAAGGGGGTTAGAAGACGTTTGGGGCAGGGATGGGAAGGAAACAGGGTGGGGAGGAGAGGAGAGACTTTGCGCTGCAACATTTAGCTGCAGAACCCGGTCAAAGAAGGCCGTTGGCCCCAGAACGGGCCTTAGAGAGGGCCTGACAATATGTGGGGTGTGTGTATGTGGGGGGGGGGAGTTGGTTTGGCATCTGCTAATCAGCCTGGCCAGGGCGATGGGATTCGGAGTCACAGGACCAGGCCAACCCTAAGGCCGTTCCAGCTCCTAGTGGGGTAAGCCAGGTGACCTTGTCCTCCGCCCCCCCCCGCCGCCCACCCCCTGTGCCTGCTAGACATTGTTATCCCTTCAGCAGCAGAACAGGGTGGGGAGAGAACAGGACTGACCCTCATAGATTTTCCCCTTGATCAGAAGTAGCCCAGTGTTGAGGTAGGATTGGGGGAAACAAGGGGGTGGGTTGGGTTGAAAACAGGGAAGGATTTTTTTTGGGGGGGTGGGGGTTTGGATCCAGAAAACCAGCACCACAACAACCACACTGCCAGGCACGCCTGTTTGTGACTCTCTCAAGCTTTATTTCATGTTTTCTTTTTTCTTTTCTTTTTTCCCTTTTGCTATAAAACTCCTCCATAAATCTCACAAGTTCAACTGGGGCGGGAAGGGGGGGAAGACAGCGTAAAATTCAGGACCGAAAAATTAAAAAAAAATTAAAATTACAAAGATCCCATAACTTATTACAAACATGTCATTCCCACCCACCCACCCACCCACCCCTTCCTCCCTTCCTCCCTCCCTTCTCAGACTTCCTCTGTTTTGAAATCAAAGGCCCTTAGGGCAGGATGCAAGGGAGGGGGGGATAGAGTATTTTAAAGGGGTATCCAGCTTCTCAAACACACCCACCCTTTCGTATTCTCAAAGGCATTCACAGCCAGGATCTGAGAGTTGTGGCGAGTTTTTTTTCCGGTCTGTTTGGGCTTGTGTTCTACAAGTTTTTTCCCCCCTGACGTTTCAACAGAGAACTAGGAGGGAACTAGGAGTTCTCCGTGTACTCTGGGTTTCCTGAGCTCCTTGCCCTCTGGAGATGCCAGTCAGAGTCTGGCGAAACATCAGGAAGAAAAAACTTCCAGGACACACGTGGCTAAACAGCCCCAAAAACACACACACACACAAATACAACTAACACACCCTTTCCCTTGCTAAGTATCTTCTTAATACACTGGCCAGGTATTTAATACCTGTTCTTGTTTAGCAGAATGCGGCCAAGCCCTTCCCCACACCACCCCAAGAAAAAGATTATTTTTTTCAAGTACTTGTTCGCCACCTCCTAAAAGTTCACACATTTGTCTGGTTTTGTTCCGAGACCTACGGCACTCAGGACCGACTACGGACCAACCAGCCTTCCTTCCGATCCACACATACTGAAACTTTAATGACTCACCTCATACACTTTTTATTTTTATTTTTTTTGTAATAACTGCAAAGGGTCCCCCCATTGAAATACTGCAACCTGTACACGCTATAAAATACACGTAAATTTAAAAAACAACAAAATACTGGCAAAGCTTTTTGGGTTTGACACCTTGCCGGGTTAATCCCGGACCACACTGAGGACTAGCATCTTGCTTCGCTTTAAAAAGGGAGAATTTGGAGAGACACTCAGAAGGACGGGACACTAGTGCTCCCCAGTCCAGGGACAGATCAAACGCTTGATCCAAAGAACGGAAGCAAGAGAGACCTTGTTGTTTTTTTAACCCCCCCCCCCATGGGAATCTGATGGCAGATCCGGCCAAAAATACCACCCCCATTGAAATCCTATTTTAATTTTGCGCAGAAGGGGGTTCAGAGAGGCAGAACTGGAATCAGACAGAAGAAGGCTTTGGAGGGCAGAGATCCGGGAGGGAAGCAGAGCTGGGGACAGATTTCCAACCAGAAACCAGAAATATGGAGGAAGGGGCTGGGAAAACCCAGCAAACAGGCATGTCCAAACTTCAGCCCTCCTGACGTTTCGGACCACAACTGCCCGAATTCTAAGGTTAGATGGCCCATGGCAAAAGGACTGTGGGAGCTGCGGTCCAAAACATCTGGAGGGCCGGAGTTTTGGACAGAAGGCAAGGGAAACGGGGACGAGGCTGGCTGGCTGGCTGGCTAAACACGGCAGGGGGGGGGGGTAAAATCCCCTAGAAAATACTGATGTTGGGGGATAACATGTCCCTCTCAGCGACTGGAGGAATATTAACTGGGAGATGCAAAGAGAGGCCGATTCCTCCCATTTCTGCTGGCTCGGGTGGGCCGAGGGGCAGAGGGGGAAAGATTTCAGCGGCATGGACATCTAACAGAAAGAACCAGAGGCTGGAGACAAACAGGGTCTCGTACTGGCACGCCAACCTGTTCCTCTTGCGGTTTTAAAAATGGCATGATTGCATTTTCAAAAAAAAAAAAAGAGAAACAGAAAGAGAGAAACAGAGAGAGAGAGAGAGAGAGAGAGAGAGCAATCACCCCCCTTCCAAAATAAAAATTTTCCACTTCTAAAAACACCAGCATCCTCTAAGAACCCGAGGCGGGAGTGGACGGGGCCGGAGTTTCCAAAATTTCGCCACCGCTTAAGAGGGATCCGTTTCTTCCGCAGAGCGGCAAACCCTTGGGCCAAAATTATCTCCCGCTACCTCGATAGGACACACACCTGACAGCAAATGAAATAGCACTGATCCAAGATAGACAAGACAAGGAAATGGGGCTGGGGGTTCAGAGCAAACAGTACACGCCGGCAACGAGGCAGAAGGGACAGCCTGGAATATTCCAACCTGTTTCTTAAAAAAATCACAAATCCCTCTGTGCCTCTCCCCGGAGAGAGAGAGAGATGCCAGGGAGGGACAGACTCAAGCGCCGAGGGGTGCCGACCAACCACGGGGGCAGCGGAAAGGGGTTTTGGGACGAGGGGCCGGTTCAAGGTGGCGTTTGGGGGTCCCGGCCCTACCAGGAAGGGGGAAAGTCTTCGCCGACAGGGAAACCCGAAGCAAAGCAGGAAGAAGCGGGGTTTTTGGGGTGCCTGGGAGAGAGGTACGAGCATGCCTT
Organism: Phrynocephalus vlangalii; assembly: GCA_037367305.1. NCBI lineage: Eukaryota > Metazoa > Chordata > Lepidosauria > Squamata > Agamidae > Phrynocephalus > Phrynocephalus vlangalii. The sequence goes on along the minus strand of JAWVWN010002076.1, from coordinate 542,767 downwards.
CGCAAACCAGGCTGTCAAAATCCCTGGCCGCCAAGGGGGTACGCGCACCTCCAGATGCGTCGCGTCCCCTTCCACTCCCCGGAAAAGAATATTTGTACAGGGGGTCCAGAGGAGAGGCGCGGGGATCTAGGCAGCTTCCGGGGTCGTTTTTGGAGGGAGGAGTGGGATTTGTCCCTTGGGCGCTGGCCAGATCTCACCTGCAGGAGGGACACGCGGCCCCAAAGACACCCCAGCCCTTCAGCCCCCCTTTTGCTGCCCTCCTGGCCGGGACGGCACACTCCCTGCCCTAGAAGGCTTGGCAGTAAGAGATAAGAGGGACGGGTGTCGCAAGACCGGGGGGGGGGGGGAATTGGCACCGTACACAGACTTCCCAAGGCCGACACCCTCTGGGGCAGGTGGAGATCAACCTAACCTCCGGCGGATCAAGTGGGGGCCCCACGAGGCTCCCCGTCGGCATTAACACTGGCACGATCAAATTAAGACAGGTGGGACCCAGAAGGCGGGACCCTGTACTTCCTATCGCTAAAGTAAAAAAGAACCTCCCCCCCTCCAAAAAAAACACCCCACCCTACCAGACCCCAGGAACACCTCTGAGCCCCCTGGCTTTGGGGCATCACAAAAAAACACCACCCGTGGCAAAAAAAGCCTGCCCCCGTTCCCAAAAAAAAGAAGAACCCCAGACACCTACGTACACAAAACCCATCAGCCTCCGTTTCCTGGAACAGCAGCCCTGCCAAGCGCGGGGTTGGGTATTTTTTATGTATAAAAACAACCCCCCCCTTTTTTTTTAGCAAATGGGAAAGGATTGTATTAAAAACACCACAAAGAACGGACTCAAAACCTAAGGGTGAAGAAGGGAAGACTTCCTACTTGGTTTTAAATTAGAATTTCAGGGTCTTCCCCACCACGGGCACCCTCCCCCCACCACACACACACACACAACTGCCTGCTCTAAAAGAGCTCGGGGCATCAAGACAAGCACGGAATATTTACAAATATTCCAAAGGGCGCAGCTTGTAGGAGGAACCTTAGAGGCTCTCCACCCCACCCCACCCAACCCCCGGGGGAGCCCTGGGGGAGTCATTGTTTTTTTTTCCTCTCTCTCTCTGGGGCGCCTTCTGTTTTCGCATCGGAGTCCCCCTCCAACTTTGGGAACTAAACGTCGGAGGAAGAGCCTGGCATGAGGCAAAACGAGGCGCCTTCTTTCCGAAAGTCTGTTCCCCTGTTAAGCTGCAGGTGGTTCTTGGCGAGGACACACAAGCGTCACATGCAATTTGGCAAAAAAAAAAATTAAAAAATGGGGGGGTTCTGAACACTTGACAGTGGAAGCTACTTTTTTTTTAAAAAAGGAAAAGACACGCAATACAGACCAGTCCCTTATCAGAGGATACCAGATTTTCTGAACAAAACAAACAAAACAAAACAAAAACACAAGTCAAAACCTTCTACCCCTTTGTCCATTCTGCCTCTTCGGCTAATCCCTCCCTCCCGTTTCCCCCCTCCCCAAAAAGTACTAACACCCCCCCCACACACACACACACGTTCCGTGCCTCCCTCAAACACAAGACCCCCCTCTGAGATTTCAGGACCCAAAGAGGCCCTTCTTACACCGTACATATATATAATATATATATAGATAGATAGATATAAAACAGACAGCGTAGAACGACGTAGTCCTTACAGTGAGAGCAGATATCTTTTTCTTTTTTAAAAAAATTAAAATAAAAAACAAAAACACGACGACACGGGGGGGGGGGAAGGAAGGCAGCGCTTTGGGGGTGAGGGTGGAGGGGGAAATAAACGGATCCAAAGCGTGGGGTAAGCCGCAAGGGGCCGGGAAAGCGCCCAGGGTCCCAGAGAACCTCTCCGGAAATCTCCCCCCCCCCAAAAAAGGAGCAGGTCTGAGCCTCGTATGGCGCCACCGGCAGAAATGTCAACGGTTCGGGGTTTTGTTTTCCTCCCGAGGTCATGCGCCACTAATGGCACACAGACTGGCCCTCCGTTAACCCCGGGGGGGGGGGGTGCTGCCCCGAATCGGGGCAGAGTTCTCTGGTTTTGAAGGCAGCCGTGGCGACGTCTCTTCGGGGTGGCGAGAGCGCGAAGGGTCCGAACGGCGGCAGGTCGGGGAGGACCGGCGACGAACGGCCGGCCGACGCCGGGGCCGAAATGTCTCGAAACGCCCACGGGGGGGGGGGGGGGAGGAAAGTCCGGTTGTAAAAACTTCGGCGGATGTATAAAAAGACAAAGACAGGACCCACCGAGGGCAAGGAGGACCAGCACGCCGCGGCGGCTTAAGCCGGAGACCCGAGAAAACGTGCAGGCCCGGCGTGGGTGTCCCTCGAGCGCCGCCGCGTCCACCCCCTCCCTAAGGCAGTGCTTTCTGGCGCTTCGGGGGTAGAAAGGGTCCGTTTCCCAAACAGAGAGGGCTCCTGGGTGTTTTAAACTGTCCTCTTTTTTGTTGTTGTTTTCCTTTTCCTTTTGTTCCTCCTTTCTTTCTTCCTAAAACAAAAGCCAAACAAAAGAGAGAGAGAGAGAGGCGCCCGGGTTCTCCGTCCGGCGAGAGGGCCCGAGGTCACGTGGCCACGGCCTCCAGGTAACTCTGCAGCTTGCGGACGGTGCTCTCGTCCAAGGAGAAGAGGTCAAAGTCAAAGGTGGTGTTGGTGACGTTGAAGTGGCCGGTCTCCTCGATCAGGTTGACGATCTAGGCCGGCGGAGGAGGAGGAGGAGGAGGAGGAGGAGAAGGGAGAGCAGCATGAGGCCGGGGAGTGTGTGTGTGTGCGTGCGTGTGGTGTCCCTCGGCAGGGACAGCTGATGGCTTTTCCCTCCCTCCCTCCTGCCCCCTCTTCTCCATCTCTTCTCTCTCTCTCTCTCTCCTTCTTCCTTTCCTCCATCAGCAGCTCCTTTCCTTTCTTCCTCCGTCCCTTTGTCGGCTCCTTCCTTCCTTCCTTCCTGCCTTCCATCATCAGCTGCTTCCTTCCTATTTTTTGACTCCCTTACCATCCTTTATATTTTCTGCTTTCCTTTCTTCCATCATCGGCTTGTTTCTTTCTCTTTCTTTCATTCTTTCATTCATTCTTTCTTTCTTTCTTTCCATCATAAGTTCCTCCCTTCCTTCCTCCCTTCCATCATCAGCTTTTCTCTTTCCTTTCTTTCTTTCTCTTTCTTTCTTTCCTTTCTTTCTTTTCATCATGTTCCTTCCTTCCTTCCTCCCTATTTTGATTTACTTCTTTCTATCACCAGCTTCTTTCTTTCTTTCTTTTTTTTCCATCATAAGCTCCTTCCTTCCTTCCTTCCTTCCATCATCAGCTTTTCTTTCTTTCCTTTCTTTCCATCACGTTCCTTCCTTCCTTCCTTCCTATTTTCTCATTGACTTCCTTCCGTCATCAGCTTCTTCCTTCCTTCCTTCCTTCCTTCCTTTCCATCATAATCTTCTTGCTTCCTTCCTTCCTCAGCTGCTTGCTTGATTCCTTTGTTTATTCTATCCATCATCAGCTCCTTCCTTCCTTCCTTTCCATCATAACCTCCTTCCTTCCTTCCTCAGCTGCTTGCTTGCTTCCTTTGTTTATTCTATCCATCATCAGCTTCTTCCTTCCTTCCTTCCTTCCTTCCTTCCTTTCCATCATAATCTCCTTGCTTCCTTCCTTCATCAGCTGCTTGCTTGATTCCTTTGTTTATTCTATCCATCATCAGCTCCTTCCTTCCTTCCTTTCCATCATAACCTCCTTCCTTCCTTCCTCAGCTGCTTGCTTGCTTCCTTTGTTTATTCTATCCATCATCAGCTCCTTCCTTCCTTCCTTCCTTCCTTCCTTCCTTCCTTTCCATCATAATCTCCTTGCTTCCTTCCTTCATCAGCTGCTTGCTTGATTCCTTTGTTTATTCTATCCATCATCAGCTCCTTCCTTCCTTCCTTTCCATCATAACCTCCTTCCTTCCTTCCTCAGCTGCTTGCTTGCTTCCTTTGTTTATTCTATCCATCATCAGCTCCTTCCTTCCTTCCTTCCTTCCTTCCTTCCTTCCTTCCTTCCTTCCTTCCTTCCTTCCTTCATTCATTCCATTCCATTCCTTCCTTCCTTCGAGAACTTTCACGGCCAACTCCCTCGGGCAGGGTCTCATCCTCGCATGCTTTCAGAGGAACCTCCTCCCAGGTCAGACCCCTCGGCCTGCCAACCGTGACCCTCTCCCAGGATCTGAGGGGCATGGCTAACCCTAAACCCAACCTGGAGAGGCTGAGCACAGAAACGGCGGCCCTTCAGCCTGGGACGCCACAGCTTCCCCACGGAGCTTCTCAAGATCCTCCCACGAGCCAACTGGGGTCCCTTCCCAAAGCCCTTCTGAGGAGCCGGGTTTAGGGCCCAGGACTTTACTAGACACCCACCGCACGGCTCAGAAACGGCAGAGCGTTACCAGCGATGTTGCCGCTGGCGACAAAAGGACGTGGTGTTTTTTTTTTCTTCTGGTGTTGTCACCACTCTCGCCCCCCAGCCACCAAGGTCTGTCCAAAAGTCACACAGCTATAATAAGTCACGCAAGGCCCAACGGGAACCGGCGGCCCTCTAAAAATAGCCTCTCCAGCGATCTGATAAACCACAAGAGGCAGGCAGAGTCCCTCGCGTCTGGCTGCCCCGGGCCAAGAATGCAGAAGCGCGTGTTTTTTCTGGGAAGTCGTCCCATGGCTGCCTCCGAGCGACCCCCCCCCCCGGCCGCCCCCCGCAGGTCCTACCTGCTGAAGGACATTGCGTTCTCGCAGAGCCATCAGCCTCCGGTGCAGCTCCACCAGCTCGTCGGTGTAGGCCTTGGGGAAGAATGGGGAGAGAGGGGGGGAAGGGTGAAGAGGCCAGAGGCCCTTGCGAAACTGGGAACCGCCAAGAACCGAGGGGTAGGGGGAGAGTCTCAGGGCGGGGAGGGCACCCCGGGGGTGGGGGTGGGGTGGCTTGGAGAGAATGAGGAAGGCCAGGGAGCCGGTGGCCAAGAAGCCCTGGGCGACTCAAGAGGGGCAGGGGCTTCCCGTTGGCAGCCCCTTTTGCCCCGGGGCGTTGAGAGTCAGCAAAGGTACAACTAGGCAGGGGTAACTAGAAAGGAAATCAGCAATGCGGCCTTGGAGAAAAACACGGGCCCTCCAATTCCACACACACACACACACCTCTCCCGGGCATCCACCGATCATGGGGCCGGGCACTGCTGCCAGATGAGAGGTGCCCCCTCTGCTTCCCGAGGGGCTCTTCCCATCCATCCTTCCTTCCTTCCTTCCTTCCTTCCTCCCTCCCTCCCTCCCTCCCTCCCTTCTGTCCATCATCATCTCCTTCCTTCCTTCCTTCCTTCCTTCCTTCCTTCCTTCTGTCCATCATCAGCTCCTTCCTTCCTTCCTTCCTTCCTTCTGTCCATCATCAGCTCCTTCCTTCCTTCCTTCCTTCCTTCCTTCCTTCATCAGCTCCTTCCTTTCATCATCAGCTCCTTCCTTCCTTCCTTCCTTCATCAGCTCCTTCCTTCCTTCCTTCCTTCCTTTCCTTCCTTCCTTCCTTCCTTCCTTCCTTTCCTTCCTTCCTTCCTTCCCACCGTTGCAATGGGTGTCCTCCCCCCCCTACACACACACACACACACACAGACACACACCCAAAGGAAGTACCTTATCGTACACTCCTTTCTTAAGGATCTTTTCCGGCTTGGTGCACGGCTCGGGGCTTTTCCTTCCGGAGACCTGGAGGGAAGGAAGACCCTCCGAGGGGGTCGAGAGGGAGGACCGTCGGCCTCGGAGAAGCAGCCCCCGAGGAAGCCAAAGGCATGGCTCATAACCCGGAACGCTGAGCGGCAGAGCTGGGAGGGACCCTCTAGAGGTCATCTAGTCCAGCTGCATCCATTGCGGTCCCCTCGGCTCAAAAGGTTTGGGCACGAGCACCCTCCCGCCGTGGGGCCAAGCTCAGGCCCCGAAAGGGCTGCCTTCCCAAAAGCCTGGCTCTGAACACACACACACACACCGGTCCCGTTGGAAGAGGGTTCTGTCCAGCGGCGGCAGGAGGCGGCTTGTCCCAGGAGACCAGGCAAGGGCCCCCTGACCCAGAGCCGCTTACCTTGTTATTAGGAGGGGGCAGCTTCTGGCTGGGAGGGGTCTCTCGGCTTGGGAGGCCGGAGCCGGTGCTGTTGTCGCTGTCGCAGTCGCTGATCCTGAGCGTCCGGAAGAGTCCGCGAGGAGAAGGAAGGGGGCGTGGGTGTGACTTAAGAGACAGCAAGCCCCCCCACACACACACACACCTCCCAGAAGCGCCAAGCCTTGGGGTCTGGGGGTGGGGGGAGGACCTCGGGCCGAAAGGGGCCGCCCTCACCTGGCGTCTCGGCTGACGGGGGTGGTCTTGACGGCCGTGTCCTCCCCGGAGGAGCTGTCGTCGTCGTCCGACTCTTCGGACTGCAAGTCCTCCACCATCGAACGCAGCGGCCCTGGGAAGTCAGAACCGGGGAGAGGGGGGCGGGAGAGACGGGTTTTAAAAAAGGGGGGCTGGCAGACAAGAAGGTTGAGGGTTGGCTGGGCCAGCCAGCGCCTGCTTCACCCTTTCAGGGAGGTATTTGGAGAACCTAGGTTGCCCTCTGAGTGGGGGACAAAAAGAACCTTTTTTAAGGCTCCATGAGCCCCAGAACACATCCAGAAAACCCCACAGGCTAGAAAGAGTTTGAGAAACAATTTTTTGGGGTGGGGGTGGGTGGGGGGCTTATAAATCTCAAATCCCAGAATCCGGGGACAAATAATCAAACACTACACCACCAGCCTGACACAAACAAACAAACAGCAAAACCAGGCCTGGACATTTGAAAATGAAAAGGAGAATATTCCCTCGGCTACGTTTAGAGACAAGGGGCGGCGGGCGGCGAAGGCGGTCTAATGGTCCCTCTGGGCTCGTTCAGGCCAACAGCAAAACCCAACCTGGTGGTGATTTTGGGGGGGGGGTCGGGGGGTGTCAAATGTCTCTGAACAAGAAAAACACTCTTTGGCACTGGGAAGAAATGTACAGGGTGGGCCCTCTAGTTTCTACCTGGCTGCCCTCATTTTTTGGGGGGGGGGCTGCCTCCCTGTCGGGAAGAATCCCCCTCCTAAGGTCATGGCCAGACTTCTTATAAAGTTCTAGTTCAATTCACCAGCGCTGCTCAGAGGCAAGCCGTGGGGGGGGTTGGTCAGTGGCTACGTTCAGAGGTGGCCCTTAGGTCTGTTACTTGAGACCTGAAAGCTATCTGCCATGCTAAGAAGCAGAGAATTGCCCCTGGACGGGGGCAACGCCTGCAAATGGGGTTCCCTTTGGGGTCAAGGGCTACCAAAGTCTGGGCAGTTCTGTCGCTGTTCTCTGTTCGTAACGCCTGGGCTCCCTTGAAGGTTTAGATCGAGAAAGGGGCTCCTCGCGGAGTCCGAAGAGACCGTATTGCCTTCTTCCCTTCCAGACTCGGAAACCTCAGTGCGGAAGGGGTGGCCACCAACCCGATGACAGCAGACTAACGCCTCCCGAGGGAGCTGTGGGGGCTCGGTCAAGGGGGAGGGGGTGGCGGCGGCGGCAGGGACGCCAAGACTCACGTGGGGGCCTCCACACCGCAACGCACCTTGGCTGTGGTTCTGCGACGGCTCGAAATCAGAGTCCGAGCTGGAGTCCGAGCTGGAACTGGAGTTCGAGGGGCTGGACGGGGCGGACTTCAGGCCCCAGAAAAAAAGGAAGGAAGAAAGAAGAAAGAAGAGAGAGAAAGAAGGGAAGAGAAAGTTCATGGCTGCAATACGTACACCGGAGAAAGAGAGCGTGGATCTTGCCTTTCGCCCCCTGACTTTGCACGGGGGGAGGTCTCCTCCCCAGTCAGTCCCCTTTGAAAAGATCCCCCCCCAAGAGCCAAAAGCAAGGGGAGGGATGTAGAGAACCAGCTCCCCTCCCCTCTCCCTCCCGCAAGGGAAGGGAGCGTTTCCCCCCCCCCAATACCTCTGATTTCAGAGAGACTTCCTCTTCCGAGTTGGACTCCTCCACCACGGACACCTCCAGGGGCTTCTTGATGGCCTTGGCCTCGGGTTCCGGCTTGGCCTTCTCGGCTTTGCCCCCCGGCTTCTCCTTGGGCGGCTTCTTCTCGGCGTAGGCGGCGGCCACGGCCGACGGGGCCCGGGGGGAGGTGGCCGGGAGACCCCCGCCCCCCTTCGCCGGCTTCGAGCTGCTCTTCTTCGCCTTCTTGGCCGCCAGCTTGGGCGACTCCACGGCCGGGGGCCGTTTGCTGGGCAGCTTCCCTTCCGGCGCTGGGGGGACGCCCCCGCCGCCGCCCCCGCCTTTCGGGGAGGCGTTCTCCAGCTTCGGCTCCTTGAGGGACAGCTTAGGCTCCTTGAAGGCGGCCTTTGGGGGGGGCTTCTCCTCCTTGGGGGGCTTGTTGTCGGCGGGTTTCCGGGAGGCGTCCTTGGGGGGCTTCCCCGGTTCCCTCTCCGGCTCCCGCGAGGAACCTTTGCTCTCCGAGTCCTTGCGGGACCGCTCACGGTGTTCCCGCGTCACCTTGTGCGGCTTGGACACTTTGTTCCCGTCCTTGCTGGCCTCCTGCAGAGAAGGGGGGGGGAGAGAAAAAGAGGGCCGTCACCCGCGACCCCCTTTCTGCCTGTCAACAAACGCCAGGCTTCGTCGCTTCTTCCTTTCGAGCACTAACACCCAAGGCGGGGCTCAATACCTCCCCGTTAAAAACCAGAACTCATTACAGAACGTGCACTGCGATCGACCCGACGGTTGTCGTAAGACGCGCACACGAAGTCACAAGTTTTAGGTGCCCGTAAACGCGGTCGCTTTGAGGCAACCGTGAACCTGAAGATTTCAGAAACTTACAAGACACAAATCGAGGGGAAAAGAGACGGCGAAACGCCACCTTCCAGGTTTAAAAGCCTCTTCCTCCGATATTTTTAGATCAGTGGATGTTTCTTAGATTAACCTGTGTGGATCGTCCGGTCCAGGGAGGCCCCAGTGGGGCGAAGCGAACTCCGAACCTTAAGCCACTCAGCCCTCCAACGTTTAAAGCAGGCCTGTCCAAACTTCGGCCTTCCTGATGTTTTGGACCACAACTCCCAGAACCCCAAGCTTAGATGGCCAACGACAAAGGACTGTGGGAGTTTGTGGTCTAAAACCATCTGGAGGGATGACGTTTGGACATGCCTAGTTTAAAGCCATAAAGGCCGCGCCGGGGACATTCCAGGCAGGCTTAGAGAGGCTTCCGCGTGGGGTAAGCAGCAACTTCAAGAGATCCCCGCATGTGATGATCCGGGAGGTTTACCTTTGACCCGTGGGAGGGTTTGGTCCTCTTGGGGTCAGAGAAGGCGGACAGCGGGATCGTGGGAAGCATGGGGTAGTCGGGACTGGGCCTGGACACGGCTTCGGCACCTTCTGGCATCACCATCACCTAGGAAAGAGGGCAGAGTTAGCCCGGGACCGAGGACAGGTCGGTCCGGGTGGCATCCCTGGTCACTTGCCTTTGGCTCGTTTGGGATGGCCTGGGCAAGTCCTCCGCCTCAGAACTGTGGGGGGTGGAGGGAGCCGCTGGTGGTGCAGGCAAACGAGAACGCACCCGGATTAACAGAAAAAACCCAGAATGGCCCCTCACCGCTTCTTAATCGGTATGGTTTTATTGTCAATCTCGTTATGTTCATTTGGTTTATTAGCTGCATCTTTATATTGTTACACTGCTCTTGGTCTGCCGGCTCAATTATCTGCACACCGCCCAGAGTGCTCTTGTTGCTAGATGGTGCAGTATAGAAGTCTAACAAATAAATAAGATTTTTTTCCTCCAGGCAGTTTTGGCCTGGTTAGAATCTTAGGAGGAGACTAAAATACCAGCCTTACAACCCTTGGGGTTGTATTTTTCTACTGGCACCTCGTCTGAAAAACTGAGCACCAGAGAGCCGACTAGATCGGCTCCACTAAAAGGAACAGTTCTTTTTTTTATATCGTTTATTTCGATCTTACAACTGCAGCGCTGGAAGGGGCCCTGTGATTCATGGAGTCTAGTCCCTGGTCAAGAAACCCCCCGGTCTCTTAAAAAAGCAAAGTGTTCTGCTGATATACCGCCCCATACCAGTTCAAGTAGTCTCTGGGCGGTTTACAGTTTTTTTTAATAAAAGTAATGCAGGCTACACATTGCCCCTGACCCCCTCAGCAAGCTGGGTCCTCGTTTGACCGACCTCGGAAGGATGGAAGGCTGAGTCAACCCTGAGCCGGCTGCTACCTGGGACGGAACCCCAGGTGGTGAGCACAGTTTTAGCTGCCGTGAAAGCATTTTAACCCCCTGTGCCACTTAAAAGCAGTAAAGCACAACGATCTACTGAAGAGCCCCACTCAGGCCATCAAAACGAGTTAAGCGGGAGTGTTCCCTGACACTGAGGGAAGGAAAAGTTAAAAACGGAGCCCCGCGAGAGAGAACTCAGAATAGATTTATAAGCACACAGGGGGCATCCTTTCTGTGAACATCACAGGGACACTCTCTCTCTCTTTCTCTCTCTGTGTGTATGTGTGTGTGTGTGTGTGTGTGTAGGTGTAGGTGGGTGGGGTTAGGGGGCCTGGGCGACTTACCCCTCCTGCCTTGATGAGCTTCCGCCGGAAATCCTTGGTGGGGTTATTAAAGGTCAGCTTCTCGCAGCGGAGGTGGTTGACGGGCGGGTTCCCCTCCAAGTTGAGGAAGAGGTCGTAGGTGAAACAAACTCTTTTCGGCTCCTCCTGGAAAACCCAAGGGCGGGCGCTGAGCGGGCTCGACGTGGCCCAGCCGGAGACCCACCCCACCTCACCCTCCCTCGTGGGAAGGGAACCGTGCAAGGGGAAAGGGAGCGGAGGGGGGGGTTGCGCCTTTACCTTGTTTTTGAAGTGAACTTCAATGGGCATAATGAAACCGGCGTACCCGGACTCTTCCACCTTGTAAGGGGGCTCCTTGCAGACTAAAGAAGGGGGCGAGAAAAGCGGCGACAGGCGCCCTGTTAGATCTCGAGGCTTCGGCGCCATTTTCTGACCGTCGACGGAACGTCAGAAACGGGCACCATAACCAAGCCGCTCAAAAGGAGGTAGAGAGAGGGGGGGGCCAAGGCCCCCTGTAACTGGTTCCGGAGCATTTGTTTATTTTATTTATTTAGATTTGTCCCCCGCCCATCTCCCCAGAGGGGACTCTGGGAGATTTACGATATAAAACACAATAAAAACAACAAATATTAGTTGTTTTTTAAATCTAAAATTGACAATATACATATAAATAATTATAAATAATCATTGGTGTAACCGGTGAGGCTTTAAACTAGATGAACTCTATTAGTCTAAATAAAATTATTAGTAATTTTAATTTAATTTAATTTAACTTAATGCATTTATTTATTTCCTTCTTTTTTCTTTTCCCGCCCATTGATCCTTTCTTTCTTTTTTGTATTGCATTGTTCTCTTTTTAACTTGTAAACCGCCCAGAGTTCCAGATTGGAAAATGGGCAGTATAAAAATGAAACAAATAAATAATAAATAAATAAATAAATAGTCTGGAAGTTGAGTCACGGCTACCATGAGTCAACTTCCAAATAAACTCCCCTGGAGGACTGAGAATCTTCACAGACGTATTCCTATGGTGTTAGCCGCATCCAAATCAAATCAATTAAAAGGGAACCGTAACCAAGCATCCAAGCAGACGCTGTGGGAGAAGAAGGGGCCGGATCCAGCACCTGGCCTCTTCCCGTGGTTTATTTTATTTTCCTGTGTTTGTTTATTTTGGATATTTTGGCCCCACCTTTCTCCTTGGGAAAGGACAATATACAGCCCAGAGCATTCAAGCAATATCCGAGTTAAGAACGGGGATTTTGAAGAGGCATCTTACAAGATTCAAACGAAACCTACCAAGGGAATGCAATCAGGTTTTTCTTTTTTAAAAAGCGGTCACAGAAAGGAGGCCCGCGCTCACCTCGCTTGGGTTTCGGGAAGCTCTGGTGGAGCCGGAAGACCACCCTCTCCACAAAGTGCTGGATCTCGAACTGCTCGGGGCCTCGGACGAAGACCATCCAGTCGTGGGTGAAGCCCTCGGTGGTGGGTTTCTTGCGCAGCTGGGCCCGGTGCCCCAGTTCCAGCTTCACCTGGACGATGCACTGGGCGGGACAGGGGAAAATGGGAGAGGAGGGAAAAGGAGGCGCGTTAGGAGGACCACCAGCCTGGGTGCCACTCGCCGCGATTAGCAGGAAGGCGCCCACCTTCTAGGTTGATGTCCCGGTGGCAGCGAGGAAGCCAGGGGAGCCCGGCGGCTCTGCAAAGGATGCTGGCGGGCCCTATACACCCCCCACCCCCTCCCAGCCAGCATCCTCTGGAGAGCCCCTGGGGAGGGGGGGGGGACCTGGTCCCTCACGCCCACCCGCGGGGCCTCTCCACGGCGGCTCAGGACCACGGGCTGTGGCACCCACAGAACCCGCCCCAAGACTGGCCCGGAAGCCCAATGGGAACCCAGAGAAAATGTCGCCGATGTCTGTATTTGGGCCTACCCCCTTCAGAGAGACAAAGCGCCCGTCTGTGGGGGGGTCGGGGGTCTGGGGTGTGAGTGCAGGACAAGGCCTGGCCGTGTGTGTGTGTGTTGTGGGGGGAGCCTAAGTGTGCGAGGGGGCACAATGGCTAGTGCGAGAGCCAACTCTCTTGTGAATGCATAGAGGATGGAGGAGGCAGACCCGGTGCTGGAGGGTGAGCAGGGAAGGCCAAAAAACCCCACTACAAGTCCCATCTGCCCCGGCCGGCATTGCCTAAACCTGTGGTTCTCCACCGGTGTGTGTGTGGGGGGGCGTCCCCAAATGTTCCTGGACTACAACTCCCAGAACTTCCTGGCCGGCTCAGCGAGTGAGGCAGACTTCTGGGAGTTGTAGTCCAGGACACATCTGGGGACCCCCACCGGTGGAGAACCCCTGGCCTCAGGCTTGTGCAGATGGGCTTTGTCATGGCCAGCTCAGGCGGCCAAAGGTTGGGGAGAATGGGCCCTGGAGTTGCAGGAGCTGAGGGAGGCCCCTCCCCTTTTGGAGGGACACGCCCCCTTTCTCTCTCCCCCCCCCTCTATGGGGAAGCCCCACCCCCTTCCCCACCAAAAACAAAGCAAGGGTCAGGGGGGGTCACCTTAGCCTAGGGAAAGCCCCGCCCACTATTCAAATGAAGGGGCGGGGCGGGGCGAGGAGGGCCCACCAGGCCCCGCCCTTTCCCCTCCTCCTCCGAGGGGGCGTGGCCTCTCCCCTTGAAGGCCCGCCCCCACTCCCCCCGAGAGGTCCAGCGGGGAGGGGGCGTGGCTCCCTCCTCCGCCAACGGGAGGCGAGGCCACGCCCACACACACAGAGACCCCTAGCCGGGGTGGGCGTGGCCCGTGAGGCTCCTCCCCCTCCTCTGCGTTCTGAGGGAGCCAAACCCCGCCCCCTCCTCCTCCTCCTCCTCCCCCTCCCCTCGGGAAGCCCCGCCCTCACCTGGTTGTCCATGGCTGGGCCCGCCCGCCTCGTTTTTTTTCTTTTCTTCCTCCGGGCCTGGCGCGCGCGCGGGAGGGGAAGGGAGGGGCGGGGCTACGAAGGGGTGGGCGGGGCTACAGAGAGGGCGCGCCACCAGGTTCCCCCTCAGGGCCGCCCCCGCCGACGCCGCCCTTTCCTCCTCATGGCTCGCGGGGATCGATCCCTGGCGCCCCCTTCCGCGCCTTCTCCCCCCTTTCGCTTCACGGCCGCCTCCTCCGCCTCCTCCGCCTCGCCGGAAGCGGAAGTGGCGCCCCTCCGTCCCCTTCCCTCTCGCTGGCCCTCGGCGGGCGGGCGGGCGGCGCGGCTCAGCCAATAGGGACGCTCCCTCCCCGGCGGCTCGGCCAATGGCGGCTGCGGAGGGGGGCGGGGCCGGCGGGGAGCGGAACGGCCAATGGGGGAAAGGAAGGGCCGCGTTGCCAGGGGAGACGGGGGCGCGCCTCTGCGCCTGCGCGACAGGAGCCCGCTCGCCGCCAGGAAAAGCGGCGGCGGCGGGGGGGGGGGGAACGGGACGGCGAAGGCGCTAGTCCTCATCGAGGCGCGCCCTCAAAAGTCTCACAATCGACCCCCGGCTTGCCTAGTAGCACAAACACCCTTCCTTTAGGCATTTTATTGAATATCATTTTCCGGCGGCTTTTCAGTTTCCACACACACACCCCAACGCCAATAAATAAACGCCTCCATCCAGATATGCTCAGAGGAACTGTGGTTAAGCATGTTTGATTTAAAAACAAAAACAAAACACAATACTATTTTCGATGGAAATGTTTCCTCTCAGGTCACTCACTCGGTGCCAAAGGGGAGCCTCTCGGGGCAAAATGATCCAGAATAAAAGTCTCCCAAGATCTGTGTGTGTGTGTGTCTGTGTGTGCGACTACAACTCCCATTCTCCACCTCTTTCCCACCCCCTCACCTCCCCCCCCCCACACACACAACCTCTTCCCCACTTTCTCCCCCTGAGGCGCTGGATTTCTCAGTGCAAGGTGTGTTGCAACACCACCCGAACTGTCCCAAAATATGGGGCGACCCCCTGTTTTCCTTAGTCCTGCTCTCTCTTGCGGACACCGAAATAGCAAAAAGCCCCCATTCAAGGTCAAAAAAAAAAAGCCATCTTCGGGGATACACAAGGAACTTCGGGGCCCACAGCGTCTCTTTGGGGAAAGAAATGCAAAACTGAAGGAATAAAAAAAACAAACGCGTCCCACTGCTGACCAAATGCAAGAAGCTAGTAAATTATTCTCCAGTGTTACAGATTGCAGCAGCTGATCGTTCGGGGCAGAATAAATGGAATTTATTTTTAATTTTTTGTCATGTCCACATTTCAGCCCTCCTGGTCTTTTGGACCACAGCTCCCAGAATTCCAAGCCTGGGGTTTCAAAGAGCAAGAGATTTGTGGGCGTTGCGGTCCAAAACACCTGGAGGGCCAAAGTTTGGACACGCCATTCTGAAACATTCGAACGGAAAGGCCGCCAGCGCCTTGGGAAACGCTCCAGAGCACTGGGATCCACCAGATGACACAGCCAGCCGAGTTAAAAATAGATCTTTTAAATTTTATTTATTTGGGGTGATGAAAACCCCGAGGCCTCCCCTAGCAGGAGGCTGGCGATTCCTCGTAGCCCATCGTCCACGACCGGGGTGGAGCGGGTGGGAGGTCCTACTTGTAAGAATTTGCTTTGTGTTTTGGCAGGAAAGTAAAGTTGGCCGGGACGGGACCCAGGAGCATTTCGCTGAAGGACAGAAGGAAGAAAAAAAAAGAGAGAGAAAGCCGTTTTTCAACAATAATAACAAAAGAACCAGATGACGTTAAAACAAAATAGTATTTGAAAACAGTCCACTAGAGAGAGAGGCCACAGATTTCTCCTTTGGGAGCTGAAGAACCCACCCCACCCCACCAAAAAAGATTTGTTATCAACCGGAAAAGATCTTAAGGCACCCTGAATTTCTGTTAGTGACTGCCAGCTCAGCTCTGTAGGGGTTCTCAGAAAAAGAACACCCTTTAAATAATAATTCTTGTCTCATTATTTTTTGAATATTTTGCATACATCTACCTTGCGTTTAGCTTTTAAATACTGTAATTTATTTTTTTAAGACAAAAGCTGTCGTGGGTCCTTTTAAGGAGAAAGGAGAGATAGGAATACTTTAAATAAATAAATAAAAAGTGCCGAGATACGTCCCTAAAAGTGTTTTTGGGGGGACAGAACTACAAGACGCGTCAACCCTGGACCAGCCTGGACAAACGTCCCCCGTTCTCCCCCCCCCTCCTGAAAGGGAGGTGTTATGGTGTTTACGTTCCCTGACTCGCAATTTACCTGATTTTGATCCAATCCCCAACGTTTTGGCTGGCCATCAGGGTCTCCAGGTAGTCGCGGCCCAGGTAGTAAGGGGGCCTCTCGTTGATTCTCTGGGGCAGGCGCTCCAGTAAGCCGGTCGGGATGTACCTGCCCCACATCCGGAGAAGAAAGGAAGCAAGAGGGTTTTTTTTCCTATTATTTATAAGTATTTACAAGTGCTTGGCTTGTGTGCCAAAACACCCACGTAATTCTCCCCACTCCGCCGCTACAGACAGTGGTAGGGAGTTCCGCCGTCCATCTCGGAGGGGGGGGGCGAGCGGAGACGCCTTACCTGCACAGGAAGGACAGCCACTCCAGCAAAAACTTCCGGGTCCTCTCCACGCCCATCGTGTCCGAACCCCAGTGTTCCAGGCCATACCCGGTGTAATCTTTCAGGATCTCCAGGCGTTCGGTGGAGGAGATGTCCCAGTGGCGCTGCTCTTTGATTTCGGTGAAAATCCAAGGCTTGATCAGGGCCCCCCTGGACACCCCGAGAGGAGGAAGAGAAGGGAGGGGGGGAATAAAGTCCACCAAAGATAAAATGAATACAGTGGTCCCTTGTATAAAGGAATTAATTTGTTCCCAATGAAATTCTGTTCGGCAAATTTTCCTTTGTACAAATTTCCCATAGGAATGCATTGAAAACAGAGTAATTCCAAAATCGCAACCATTTTTATGTTGTACGGATTCGCCCCATAGACGATTCTGTTAAGCAGATTCCCCCTAATCACCGGAATTTTTTATGTTGTACAGATTTTATGTTATACAAACTGTTTGTTATATGATGGTCCACTGTGTGTATGTCTGTGTGTATATATATAAAGCGAATCACCCACCCTTGGGGCTTCTGGAGGGGCCCACATCTCTCCCCCTGCGGAAGGAAAAAAAAACACTTGCCTGCCAATCATAATCCCGGAGACGCCGGTCTCCATGGCCTTACTGGCATCTTGGAAAGAAAAGATATCTCCGTTCCCTGGGGCCAGAAAGAAGCGAGATAAAGAAGCGTAAGGGGTGTACGTTTGTCTCTGTTGAATTGTCACAACGAGGGGACGCAAGAGGCGGTGGCCACCTGGCCGGCCGGTGGCCCAGGGTTCAGCATCCGCAGTTCCCTTGGTGTCCCCTCTCGGACCTTAAGGCAATTTTTGAGGATGGGATAAGAGGTGATGGAGGAGCCCCGCCTGAAAAGGATGGGCTCCCGTGGTTTTGGCCGGACCCGTCTGGCGCCGAAGGTGGAAGTGGAAGCAGACAGGATGAGAGCATCCGGTTTAAGGAGCGGCCTGGCGGGCCCTCCCTCCACGGGCCAAAGGGGGTGTGGTGTGGAGCGGAAGCAGCACTCACGAATGGGGACGGGGTGTGTGTCCAAAGTACCCACCGAAAAGGGGCATTGGGCTGGCAATTTTGGCACACTCGCCGATGTAGTTCCAGTCGGCCACTTTGGTGTAGCGTTGCTCTCTCGACCGGCCGTGGAGCTGCAAAAGGAGGAGATGCATCCAGTCCCCCGAAAAAACCCCCCAAACGGCACTGTATTCTGGGGGTGTTTGAAGCTGGGCTGGCCACGGACGACCACCAGCCACGGGGGAAGCGTACGGGCACCGCCGTGGGTTAAAGAGCGGCCTGGAAGCGGGGCAGAGCCCGGCAGCGCCGAATGAGGGAAAGTAGGAAAGAAACAGACGTCTTTAAAGCATGGGGGGGACAGCCCCACTGAGCCTGTCGGGAAATTAAGGGGGGCAGGGTCTGGAAAAGGAATTCCGAAGCCCCACCTGTTGCTGGTGGCAAGTGGCGTGGGTTAGGGTTAGGGTATTCTGGGAGACCCAGATTCCAGTCACCGCGTGGCCAGGGAGCTCCTCAGAGACCTCCATACGAAGAACAGGCGGTGGTCATAAACGGGAGGTCTCACTTGGGACCAAGGAAGGAAGACCCCAAAGGCCAACCTTCGCCAAGGCTGGCGGAAGGCTCCCACCCCACAAGGCCACGGAAGGGGGGTTTCACGTACTGTGACCAAGGAGGCCCCCCAGTCCCGGAGCCTCGGGATGATTTTGTGGGCCAGGTTGGTCTTCTCGTGGACGCCGGTCCGGATTTTGACGGTCAAGGGGGCATCCAGGACCTGGCAAAAGGAGAGAAAGGTTTTGGAAGGTCCTTAAACGCCCAAAGGGGCAGGATTCGTTCCCAAGGCAGGCCGGTGCTGCAGATCCAGGCCTCGCTGGCCACTTAGAGCCATGAGGACTAGCGCCTTAGAGCTTGAGAGGGAGCACAGACATCCTAGCCAAGAGCCCCGTCCCTCCGCCTGCTCCCGCATCGCCTGGGCGCTGTTGGCAGGTCGAGGCAGGCCGGAGGAACCCGCATTGCACCCCGACCCCCGACCCAACGGCCAAACTTACATAGCTCATGCCACAAACAATCTCTTCTAACTTATTCGCCCGGTTCATTAAGGCGCAGCCTCCGCCCTGAGGAAAAGACAGAGAGGACAGCGGTCAACGGCCACCCTTTGGAGCAACGCTGCCCAAGATCCCGGGAACTGAGAAGAGATGTTGACATCCCTTCTCCCCCGGGGTTTCTTTGAAGGGCTTTGAGCGTGCTCCACGGTGTGTGTGTGTGTTGGTGGTGTTTAATCTGTGCAAGGGGGTGGCGTCCTATAAATACAGGCCACCCCGGGACGCCTCCGGCCGCTACCTTGTTGTACACGAGGTCGATCGGGCAGCCCACGTTGACGTCCACGAAATCCACGTCGATCGTCTTGCTCAGAAGCTCCGCGCATCGGGTCATGGTGTCTGGGAAGGCTCCTTCCAGCTGCAGGGAGTTGGAGGGACAAGGAAGGACAGAGACGGGGGTGGGTGGGCGACAACTCCAAAAGCACGACACGTCTGCAAGCTTGGATCGCCGCCACTCTCCCGGAACCCGTTACCTGGACGCCGAAGAGGTCCTCCGAGCGGTGGCGCTTGAGCAGGGCCCACTCCGAGGACTGGCCCTGCAGGAGGTTGGTGCAGACGGCCATCTCGCCGCAGGTGACGTCCGCCCCGTAGCGCTTGCAGATCCGCCGGAATGGGAGGTTGCCGCACTATCAAAAGAAACCCCCGATGAGAGGGACAGAGACAGAAGCATGGCAGGAGACCCACGCCACCGCATGACCCTCCCTCCCTCCCTCCTTCTCTCTGGGTCACGAAGCATTTTGCGACCCACTTCCACAGCAGCAAAAGCCCCAGGATAGACTCAGAAATGTTTTTACTACGCATTATTTATTTATTTATTTATTTATTATTTACACTTATATACCGCTCTATTTCCCATAAGAAGGACTCAGGGCGGTTTACAACAATAATGATAAAACAACAAGTCAATACAATAGCTAAGAACAGTGGTTTCCAAGAATAAATAGATCGGCGGGTATTAATAATTATTTATTATTAATTAATTAATTATGCCAGAAAATGTTAATATTACAGGACAGATATATTATATTACATCTCTTGACTGCCGCTAGAATAGCGTGGGCCCACGTGTTGAAAAATGAAAACATACCTAAGGAGGAAATGATTATACAAGAAAAGCTTAGACTGTGATGAGTTGGACAGAATGACATTAAGAATCAAAGAAAAAGAGGACTCTGTGTATTACTCCACGTGGAATAGATTTTATGACTGGTTGAAGAGAAGAAACCAATGCATGAGGTGGTACTAAGGCGTGATGTGATTAATGTTTAAGCGCACCCAGACAATAAGAGGAAAGACAAATGGAATAGTTTGTAGAAATTAATTTAGAAATATCAATTGTTAAGAGGATGGAATATTAATAAACTTATTATCGTTAAGAGAAAAAGACCCAGGACACAGTTTGGTGGCGGTCTTCTGCTTTGGGGGGTGGAACAAATCAGGCCCCTGGTCTTCACTAACCATGGAGGGCCAGGAATGAAGCAAAAACACACCCTCCCGCCCTCTGCTCTCCCCTCCCTCTTCTTCCAAAAAGATCCACGGAACCAACCGGCCCCAATTCTGCATTCCTCTCCCAGCTTTGGAATAAACCGACGGGCGAACAAAAGCACACACTTTGGTGGCGCGCGGAGTCGGCCACTTACGGTGGTCAGGGGCGCCAGGTACAGCTTGCCGCTCAGATCCAGCTGGTCCAAGAGAGAAGAAAGGAAAAGGTGAAGAAGGGGGTTAATTTCTGGGGAGAAAGGGGGGGAAATCCAGAAAAATCCTGCCTAACTGAGGAGGATCCCTGTGTGATTGTTCCTGCATGGCAGGGGGTTGGACTAGATGGCCCTGGAGGTCTCTTCCAACTCCGTGATTCTAGGATTCTAGGCTAAACCCGCCGTCTTCTGTTTTTATGTGGCTTGCGAAAGCACTCCTTCCCTCTGGCCTTACCTTCCGCTTCTCGCACGGCCTTAACCTCACCAGGTCTTCGTCCGTTACGGCGCCGGCCCGTTGGGAAGCCGGTCGCGACGCTGCCGACGCCGGGCTCGGGCTCTCTACGGTTTCCGAAGTGGGGCCGCCCTCCTGGGACAGGCGGGAGGCCTCGGGGACCTCTTCTGCCACGCCATCGAGACCTATCCTCCCGGCGTCGTCTGGGGGCTCCACGGGCTCCGCCTGCCCTCGGCTCCCGGCCCTTTTGGCGTGGTTGAGTGTGGCCAAGCGGCTGAGATATTCCTGGGAGGCAGGGAAGGGGAAGGTCTTTTTCCGCAGCTGGTGCTGGAGGTCTTTGCTCAGGTGGTTCCGGGCCACCGCCTTCCCTTCCCACTCCTTCAGCAGCTCCGGGTTGACCAGGTTCTTGAGGTCCTCGCCCAGGTGGGCGCCGGCGAAGCGGCAGGCGGCCCCGTAGACGCAGCGGCCGAAGGTCTCGTAAAGCACGCACCGGGCGCCGAGGTCGGGGGGCTTCTGGGCCAGGTATTCCTTAACGTCGTGGAGGAAGCGGCAGCGAGGACCCATGAAGCATTTCTCGGCGCAGTCCTTTGAGAGAAAGAGGGAGGGGGGAGAGAAGTCGGTTACAAAGAGGGTCCCCCCCCTTCCACGAACCCACAAGGGTGCCTTGTTTTCGGTGGCCCTGAAAAGCATCTCAAAACACTCCCCAAAGGAGCATCAGAAAGGCAGCGTCGCATATTAAAACAACACGCACACTCACACCTCCCCAAGCGGGGGCAATCTGGACTCATACACACGCACACGCCTCTGTTTTACCTGGACGACAGAGAGGCACAGGCGCTGCTTCTCGTAGTCTGTCGGCTTCGTGCGCGGCCGCCCCTTGTTCTGCCCACGGGCCCTCTTCCGCCCCGTCCCGGCGGCGTCTTGGTGGGGCCCGTCAGGAGGCGCTTCGGTCTGGCTCTCTTCCAGCTTCTGAACCTTGGCGGGCGGTTCGGGCACGTCCCCGGCCGCGTCCTTCTCCGTGCCGTGATGTTCATCCCCATCTTTGTTGGGAAGTGGCTTTCCTTCCCGGTCAAGGTAGGCGTGGAAGTCCTCTTTGGTAGAAAGATACCTGGAAAGGAGGCAGATCGGTGCTTAAGATTATGTGGGAAAGGACAGTCCTATCTGGAGGGTGAGATTTCAGTCCTAGACAACCAGATTTTTCTCTTTACGGAGCACCTCTGCGCTCAAGGGAACCGGCGTCAAGTCTCTGTGGTGCAAAAAGCCATAGAAAAGAGCTGCAACAGAGGATCCTATGAATCTATATAAGACAGCTCTGGCCGGCAGGCGTCTGTACAAAAAGAAAGCAACTGTTATTCATGTTTATTTGTGGGTTTTCATAAACCGGCTGCCCATTGCACCCAAAATACAGGCGCTTCCGTGTTTCTGCCCCGATCTGGGCATCACAGCCAGGACTTTTGCCCTGCATCCCCCCCCTCCCTGTCCTCTAAGTGCACGTTTGTGTGTGTGTGTGTGTGTTGCGGGTCTGCTGCAAGGTCAGAACCAGTTGCACCCCCCTCCTGCCTGACAAAGACATGGGGGTGAGCCCTATATCACTTAATTCGTTTGGCGCACGCCTTAACTCATTTAAATTGGCAATTCGGTGCATCTCATTTGTACCTGAACTGATTGAATCCACACACACACCCGCATATACCCTGCATGGGGGGGTGGGGGGCAAAATAACATTATTTTTAAAACTGTTTTATGCATATGGGAACCAAGGAGGGGAGGAGGGGGTTATTGGGGGGGGGGCTGATGATTGGGGGTGCATGTGGATGAGGAGGGGGCTTGTCAGGAAGGAGGGGGTCTCCATGGCATTTATGGGGTGGGTGGGAAGGGGCTTTTTTTCATTTAGGGAGGGGGGTAACCTTTATATAGGGAGAGAAGAGCCTCCCCCAAAGCTGGGGGAATGGGGGGGCTCTGAGTCAAAGGGGGAGGGTCTTTTGGCCCCCAAATAGGAGGGGGGCAGGGGAGGGGGAGGGGCCAGGAGAGGGGGGAGGGGGAGGGGCCAGGGGGAGAGCCTCCCCCCCCACCTGCATACTCACTGGGCTCGGATCGGGGCCACCCCAGAAGCCTCCATTGCAAACCTGGGGGGGCTGGGAGGGAGCCAATCATAGACACCCGGCAGCCAGAGCAGCCCAGCGTGCCTGCAGCACGTGTCCGGGCGCCCACTTCCGCTCGGGACCGGAAGTGCGCCCTGGCCATTTCTCCCAAGGCGGCCGCAGAAAGAAAGAGAGAGAGAGAGTTGGGCAGGGCTAGAGCGTCCCCCAGGAAGTGTCGAGCCGCTCTAGCCTCCCGCTTTCGGCCTCTCTAAGAGCCACAGAAATGGGAGGGGAGGAGAAGGAACAAAGGACTACAACTCCCCGCCGCCCCCGTCCGCCCCGCCGTGGATCATGGGAGTTGTAGTCCCCCTCAAACAAAAAGTGGGGGGAACCTCTTCTCATTTCAGAAAAGGAAACCCAAGATAATATATATATCTGAAGATGGATAATTTGCCTTTTTTTTAAACAAAGCATTTCATATTTGTGGTTTTGGTTGTGGGTGTTTTTTTTGGGGGGGGGAGGGGGTGTTAATATTTTAAATAAATAAATAAATCCATGAAACATTTGGGCCAATGTTGTTGGATTAAAAGAAAGCTGTCACTCCTATTGAGTTTTTCCAGGATGCCATAAATAAATGAATAAATGAATAAATAAATGAATATATGAATAAATAAATGAATAAATAAATGAATAAATAAATACAATCTCTCCCCCCCCTTTTTTTTTGCATGCAATGCTGTATCTCTCAAATAGTGCCACCTTGACAGGTGTTTCTTACCAACCTGCCTGCCTTGTTCCACGAAGGAGGAGGAGGAGGAGGAGGAGGAGGACAGAAGCTGCCCAAAGATTCCACCTCACCCAAACCCCATCACTCTCAGACTCATAATAGTGGTACCCACACACCCACACCCACCCACACAAAAGCCCTTTCCCTCCATCTAACAACAGATGCTCCTATGACCCATACAAGGCGCTGCATTTTTTAGTAGAGGATCTCTGGTTCCCCATGCCATTGGGCGCCTTCGGCGGGAGAGGGCAGCAGACCACTTCCCAGCCAGCCAGGGCCTTTATATGTCTTTTTAGGAAGAGCCTTTATAGTCCCGATTTTAGAGATGATGGCAGTCATCAGGGAATCATATATTTATTTATTTGACTTACATACTGCACCATCAGGCCTAAAAGCCACTCAGGGCAGTTGGCAGGATTTTAAAGTGAATAATAAAACATAACAGACATATAGGCTACGGTATGTCTCTCTATATAAGCATTTGTTTTATTTATTTCTTATTTCAAGACTATTTTTAACCTCACTTTTCTCCTTGGAAAAAGGACCGAAGTATGCACACAATACACATTGGCTTTCCTTCTGAAAGGGGGAAGAAAACCTCAAACCCTTTGAACTGAACTCGTCCAGATCCCTAAATTCTCAGTGTAAAAAAAAAACACCTTTAATATATATATGCTACATATAGATGTTGACCAGCTCCCCTCCCAAGGTGGACCTGAGTGAAAACTTCAACATATTGGCAGCCTAGCTGGCTTGTTTATGCCGTATAGCCAGCCTGGTTAACGAACAACCAATCAGGAAGTGGCTATTTATCCCCGCCAATCTAGAGTGGACCTGAGTGAAAACTTCAACCTATTTCCAGTCAATGCACAACAGCTTTCCTTCCGAAAGGCGAAGTAAAACTCAAAACACTTTTTAAAAAACGGAATATAACTCCATTTCCGTGGCCGTACCAACCCACTCCGGCTCTGGGTTGCCCCTGAATCCTGACTAACGATCCGATTTAAAACAGGGGCATAAGAAGCCACAGAGCCCGGGGGTCCGTCCGACTTAAAAACCCTTGTCGAAGCCACCTCGTCTCAGACGAGAGGCACTACAAAACCTATCACCCGCCAGCCAGCCAGCCTGGCTAACGCCCAGCATCCCCTTTGCGGAGGCGCTGTAAACAACAGCAAAAGAGGCATGGCACCCACAAGGAGAGGCACGTCCAGGCGAACTGGATTTCTCCCTATTCCTGGTCCCCCAAAAGGGTGTTTTTCAAAACACTGGCGCTTTATCGGAAACATAAGGGTAGGCTGGCGGGATTAAAAACAAAACGGGTGGGTTATCTATTGCCAGCCCACCGAGGTGGCGTTTGGCACGTGGCCGGATGCTGGTCCGGCTGTGAGCTCTTTCCATCACGCGCACCATTGTCCTCTCTTCCAGCGTGCCAATGCAGGGCCGATAAGTCTCCAAAAAATGCCCGCACGCCTCCTGGCCTCTTCCTCTTTTGCTTTTCCCAGCCCGCGCTTGGTCCTATCTCCCTGGCACCTTGTAAATGTCATCTTCTGCCCACCCCCCCGGGCGGCCGGCACTCAGCGACGCTTCCCTCCTTCCCTTCTTCCCAAAATAGGTTTGGCCGAGAGAGTCCAGGTCTTGAAAAGCGAGGAAGGGAGCTTTTTTTTTTTTTTTGGTGGGCAGCCAATAAAACCACCCCCGTCCCCAAATCTCACATGCCAAGAGAGCCAAGGGCACCCTTTCCCCTTGGGGATGTTGGAGGAAAACAGGTCCCATCATCCCCCCCCCTCGCCGCCGCCGCCGCCGCCTCCCAGGCCACATGCGTTCTGGAGTTGTTTCCTGACCTATCTCAGAAAGTCAGGGAGTTTTGATGAGCCAAAACAAAAGCGAGGATCAGGATTTGGCCTCCGTTTCTCCAACAACCGCCCGTCCCCGTCCCCCCCAAATCCCAAGGGAACACAATTTTTTTTTTTAAATTGAATCCGACAAATGGCTTGCATCAGTTTTGACTTCGGGGGGGGTCAACCCCATCATGATCAAAGGCAGGGGAAAAAGAGAAAGCCCATCCATCTAGTCTGGCTTTGGGGTGCTCGGGAACAGCCTCGACTTAAGAGACCTCCTTCCTTCCCTGGGGATTTGAGGAGGAACAGAAAGAGGGACACAGGCCAAAGGAGATGTAAACAGATCGGTGTGGGTCAGAGATTTCCATTAAGGTGCTTTGGTGTGTGTGTGTTTTTTATCTCCGGCTTGACTGGAACCAGCTGGCAAATGGAAAAAGCTCTCCGTTTGCTCCCCTGCCCTCCGTTTCCTCCAGTGGGTGACCTTCCAGGCTTACAGGGGCTTAAGGTGACAGCTAAAATTGATATTTTTTGGGGGGGTGGAGGGCTCGGAGACAGAGGGAAGAGGGTTGGAGGTCCGGAAAAAAGGTGGCCTCTCTCTCTCGATTGCCCCAAAGTGGCAGCGTGGGTGGGCAAAAAGCAAAATGTTCTGCTTATATTGACAAGGGGGTGTTTGATTACAAGACGTGTCAACCTCAGAACCAAGCCGTATCAAACACGCACCGAACGAACAGCAGAAACACGGAGCGGAGAGGAGTAGCGGTGGGATGTCAGGATCAAGGAAGCTGGCTTATAAGGAATGACAGCCGCACGGGAGAGGTTTTTTCCCCCCCCCGGAGAGGGCCTAATCCAGGGGTGTCCAAACTTCGGCCCTCCAGATGTTTTGGACCACAACTCCCAAAGTCCTTTGTCATTGGCAATACAGGCTTGGGATTCTGGGAGTTGTGGTCCAAAACATCAGGAGGGCCGAAGTTTGGACACTCCTGGCCTAATCTGTCGACGTAGCTGTCAGCCTACGGAGGTGTTCAGCAGGGTTTTAATGGGTTTTCTTTCGAGAGAGTGCCGGGGCCCTGTCCCGCCTCACAAGGTTGTTGCGATGAGAGCGAAGAGGAGGAGGAGGAGGAGGAGGAAGGAGGCAGAGATCTAATCATTAGAGAGATGGGATATTTCAGTTCCTTGGACTACACACCCCATCGTTCTCTACTCTGGGAGTTTTAACCTGAGAGAGAGAGACTCGACCTTACAGGTCCTTCTGTGGGTGGAAAACGTATTGGCTGGATTTCTTGACCAGATCTTGGAGGTCACCTGGCACAAATAATAATGTTGCATTTAAGAGGGTCCGTTTAACCAGAATAAATCCCCATTTGAGAAAGAACACAAGGAGCGGGAACCAGATGACATTGGTGATGCAAAGGGACATAATTTCTAGGCATTCTCCCCCCCCCAAAAAAGTTACTTTTAAATAACCCTGGTCAGGGACACAGACTGGCCTCCGGTTATTATTTTTTAACCCACTGAGCGGGATGCGAGGCCCTGTCCCGGTGGCGTGCCCTACCGCCAGCTCTGGCACACGGTAGCAGGAACAGAAACCCTTCCCGACGGGTTTGGGGCAAGGTCCCTGTTTGTTTCCCCCTAAAGCCGCCCTCTCTTCTCTGCTCTGGTTTCTTTCTCTGCAAAAACCCGCGCGATGAATAAGGGGGGAAATAAACACACTCTATTGGAGTGCCTCCGTGCACCCTCACCGCCAGCTGTCTTCCGTCAGCGCCCAATCTAAACAGCCGCTCATGGGGTGGGGGTGTCCATGTACGGACGCACGAGGTTTTTATTGGGGGCACCCATGTTCTCCTCCGGGCCTACCCACCCACCCCCCGGGAGTCCAAATTAAGGCATACACAGTGCACAGGCTGAAATGCAACATTTAGCCTCAACGGGAAAACCTTCCAGGCACCCTAAGGGTCCGACGGTGGCCGAATCCACCCCCCATGCCTTGAAATGAATTTATTCTGCATCCTCCCCCGCCCCCCGAATCGGTTTCGGCGAAGAGGGGAGAGAGATGGATAGTTTTGCTATCGGAAATGCAACAAGGCAGAGACCAAGGTGCAGGAGGGACCCTGGGAAGGAGATAAAATAAAACCCTATGCAAACAGGATTAGATGAGCACGGAAGAACCTGGCCATTGTTTTAATTGCCAAGTAATTTTTTTAAAAAGTGTTTCCTGAACGCCTTTCCGGCAGGCTACGAAAAGCCGGGGTTGGTGCGCTGAGGTCATGGCGCACCTCGGCACCAGGGAAGCCACGGCAAACCAGGGCAACCGAGGGAAGAAAAAAACAGAGGCTGACCCAAGGCGTCCTGCCGCCTGAGGCTGCCATGTGTTCGGCAGGAACCAGTTGGCCCCGCATCTGTCAGTGGGGCTGTAAGAATAAAGACACCCTTCCTCTCTTCCAAATTTCCTCTCCTTTGGCTCCGAATGCATGCCTGAGTTTTGGTGGACGGCAGGGCCGGGCTGTCCTTTGCGAAGGGGCCGCCGCAAGAAGCCTGGAGCGGATTCGCCCCCCCGAAGCTTCGTGCCTCAGGCGGCTTTCTTTCTTGGGGGCGCCCTGTGGATGGCTGTCTCTCTCTCTATCACTCCCCAAACCCCCCCCCCACCGCGAGAACTCCTTCGAATAAACCACGGAGCTGCACTCGGGTGTCACAGCCGCTCACCGCAAATCTCCACTGTTTATTTGTGTAGCGGTAATAAGATATAATTAGGTAAAGAAACACACGCAGGTCGGCTGCTGTAGTCTCTCAGCGGCATGGGCAACCTTGCCAAGATAATCCGAAAGCCCTTGTTGAACGAGGTCTTTATTTATTTTTTCTGGGGGGTTCGGACGCAGAAGAGGGGGGAATCGAACACCCAAAAGAGGGGGGGGGGAGTCTACGAATGTGTCTGTATTGGCGAAAGGAATCGCTATTGAATCAAAGGGCGGGCGTGAAACAACGTGTCGGGTTTTATCTTCTACTGAGGACTCGGTGGCTGGAAGCTTTGTGGGACAACAAAGCCCATCTGTCTAGCATGGGCAGAGTGGAGACAATTTGGGGGTTTTGTTCTTAAAAAGAGCACACCCTCCCCCCAACTGCAAATTGCCTCGTTACCTTATTTCCCGACCCTCTCCCCTCCCCTCTTTTTAAAAGACTCCGAGCCCCATCGTCCCCTGACACTCCTTGTTCGGGTAACCCCAAGGCCACGGAAACAGAAAGGTTTGCAAAGTGGGTGGATCCATGCCCAAGCATCCCAGGTGAGGGGGTGGGGGTCAGAAAAAGAAAACCCCACATCGGCTCTGGGCATGGGATGAAAATATTTTGGGGTTCCCTAAACCTTGCACAGACAGAGAGTGACGTGCATGCAATAAAATCAAATCAAATAAAAATCCATGTATTTATGGATTTAAAGTCTCTCTCTCTCTCTCTCTCTCTCTGATCATTTTATGTGCCGTCAGGACGGGTTCCTTCATCCCAGAATTTTTATTGCTCCTCCAAAGTGTATATAAACGGGATTTGTCCCGGAACAGGCGAAAGATGAATCGCCCCCAGGCCCGTTGGTTAACTTTTTGGGGGGGTGGGGGCGATTTTTCTAATGCCTTCACTTTGATTCATCCTCCCTGTCAGGACGGCGAGCCTGCTGGTGGGCCTGTCATACTACAAGGCTTCCTCCCTTCTCTTTTGGGAATAGTTTGTGGCCGCCAGTCTCCCTACAAGGGTGTCCCTGAGGCCTCCCTCGGTGCCCAGAAGAAGGACAAGGTAACCCTGCAGACTTGGCAAACAGCAAGCAGCGCTCCAGAGCTGGTTCTTGGACCACAAAACCCATCGTCCCCCTGGCCCGTGTGACTGAAGACCAGGCGCTTCCTGTGACGAAGCCGGGAGTTATTCTCAGGTACCAAAAAAAAATTGCATCCCTTCTTGGCCCAGAATTTTCCACTGGCCCGTCCAGCATCCGGTACCCATCCTCCCCTCCTCTCAGTTGGAGAGCACAGACGGGGTCAAGGAGAAGCCGAAAGCAGAGGAAGCAAGACCTGGGATTCCCACGGGCTCTGAAAATGTTTGGGTTTTTTTCCCCCAACCCTTCTTCCTTCCAAAAAAAATCTGGGATCCTTCCTAAATTAACCTCCTGACTTGCAATGTCTTTCAGATTCTGTCTAAAAGCTTCTCTCCCGAAAGATCAATTGCAAACCACACGGGTGGGTGGATTTAACTCAGATGCTGTCTGCATTTAAGGAATTCCCCCTTCTAACGACGGCTGGTCTATAATGTCTCCTTTCCTCCCCCAATCACGTTCCGTTCGTCTATTCCTTTTTCTTTTTTTCCAGCCTGTAGAAAATATTACGGACGCACAAAGCCTTTGGTCCCTCTTTGAACCCACCTTTGAACCAAAACACAGAGGACTAGAATCTTTTTTTAAGCCGTCGGGAAGCTTAGCACAAGGGGACTCAGTGCCTGAGCAGGCCAGTCTGGGGAGGCCACTGGCTTCTTGGGATGGTCGTGCCCACAATCCCCTCAACCGCTGGCCATGGGAGCGTTTATGGGTTGTGTTGTCCCCCACGGCGGCCCGTTTTTCCCCTCTCCGTGACCGGGGGCTTCCGAAGAACGCCGGCAATCTTCCATGTCACGTCTCTCTCCGAAAAATGTCCCCTCTCCCTCGAGAGAGAGGGAGAGAAACAGAGAGCCCCTTTTGCCCGTGCCAAAAATTCAGTTAATTTGTGCTCGTGTTCCATTTAACAAGACAGCCTAAATATTTAAAATAGATTCGCCAACGCGGGGACCAAGGAGATGGAAGCCTGACGCCTCCTTCGCCGATACCCCCCCCCCCAAAAAAAACCGCCCCGGCCGATCGAGTTACGGCGAGCCCCAGATGGAACGGATTACGGACTGAGAGAGAGAGAGAGAAAATCAAGGAGGGGGAAAAAACACACATTGGGTTCCCCCCATCTCTCTTTCTCTTTTTTTTAACGTGCTGGTGTGACAACACCAACAGCAACAAGCATGTCCAACCATCGTGGCCGCGGTCGTAATCCCGATAATTCAATTCCGCGGCCGGGGGAAACGTTAATGGCAAACAGGTGGGCCGGCCGGAGGCTCTGATCTCCATTAGCAAAATGACAGGCGATGCGAGAAACAGGGCCCGGGTCTCCTCCGTTGGGTCTCGGGCTGGAGCGTGCTTTTCTCGGAAATTAGGTGTCCAACGGAGGGAGAGGAGGACGAGGAGACGACGGCCGTGGGAACCCTCCGAAATTGATCCGCCGGAACTAAAGGCGAAACATTTCTGCCTCGAACCTTCCAGATCTCCGAGGACACCCTGGTTGATCTCATGGCCGGGTTAACGGCCCCGTTTTAACTTCCTGGGGTGGGTGGCCGTGGCCAAGGGCTGCCCCGGACACATCCTGCGGTAGTAGTCCAGCCGGGCCCTTGGCGGTGCCGCAACCTAACATTCACCCCGGGGCTTGTATCAGCTAGGCCACCTTCAGAGGGGTCTTCCGGGGTCCTTTTTTCCAACAAGTGGGGTAAGATGACTCTAAAATAACTATACAGTGGTACCTTGTATAAAGGAATTGATTTGTTCCAAACGAAATTATGTTAAGCAAATTTTCCTTTATACAAATTCCCCATAGGAATGCATTGAAAACGGAGCGATCCCATTTTTATGTTGTATGGATTTTCCCCCTAGGCGATTATGTTAAGCAAATTTCCCCTATCTCCGGAATTTTTTTATGTTGTACAGATTTCATGTTGTACAAGCTGTTTGTTATACAAGGGTCCACTGTATATATGAAAATAAATAAAGAGTCCAGAACGGATAACCTTTTCCTGAGATTTCACGGCAGACGTAAGGGTCATCCCGGGACAGCGGGATGGGCTCACGCCGGGCAGAGGCCAAGGGAAGGTTCGCCTTCTGATCTGGGATGTCCTGTTTTGTCCGCCCGTTTTTTGGAAGGTGTTTTTATTTTTTTGTGGGTGGTAAGAGCCCCGTCTGGCGGGCTGCGTGAGTTTCGCCTGGGCCCGCACCCCATTCCCTCGCCTCCATCCCCGGACACCTTTCCCCACCCCAAATAAACCTGTCCCCTGTTGTCTCCGAAAGGAGATAAGCCATCTCCCCCACCCACCCGGCAGCCTGAAGCAACCGGGCCTTTCCCCTGTTCACACATCGGTTTCCCATCGGCTCCTTCATCCATCCATCATCTCCGGCCCAACCCAGCCTCACCGGGGCTTCCTCCTTCCAAAAAATTTGGGGGAAAAACAAACACCCCGTCTTCTTCATTCCAAAAAAACCCCCACAACCCCACGCCTCCATCCCATCCCAGCCGGGTTTTTTATTATTATTATTATTTTATTTTATTTTTAAAGGAAATGCCAAGCCGGGTTTCAAGGGGCTTGTCGCTAGGGGCAACCGTGTTTTTATGGGCCCGGCCACATGTGGGACACATGTGCGAGAAGCCGGGGACGGTGTGTGTGTGTGTGTGTGTGTGTGTGTGTGTGTGTGTGTGTGTCTCGGCAAGGGGCCAGCCCCGTTCTGGAATGCCAGAGCAGGGGGGGAACCCCCTCGAGGTCATCTATCCCGACCCCGGGTTGTTTGGTGCCGGACTTTGGGCCTGGCAAAAATTTCTCTTCTCCGCGGGTCCCCTCTGGACTGCGGAGTTATATTGACCTGCTTCCGTGACGGCTCGGCAGCTCTCAGAATTAATGGGATTCTTCGGAAAGGCGAAGCCATCCCGTCTACTCACGCTTCTTCGTATACGTGGCCTTTTGATGCCTCAAGCCAGCCGTGATGAGCTTATGCCAGTGTGGGCAAACCCATGGCATGGTTCCCGATATTGCTCCCTTCACATCCACCTATATCCAAGTTAAATGGCTGTATTGGCACTTTGCAAATTATTTTATAGTGGGTTTTGAATCGCACTTGGGGCGTTCGGTCTCTAAAAGGTTTCCCATCCCTGGCTTCATTTTAGCTTCATTTTTGTTTTTTTGTTGTTGATGTGTGTCTATTTTGTTTCATTATGCTCCTTGTATTTTGGCTTTTAAAAACGTCTTCCTTTGTTAATTGGCATGCGATTCCACGTCGTAAACCGCCCAGAGTAGCCCTAGGTCTAGATGGGCCGGTATAAAAGTCAAATAAATAAATAAATAATAAAATTGTACTGCTTATTCTTCTAGCTTGTGCTTTGCACGAAGGGGAGGAAAGCTCCTTTTTATATTTTAACTTTTCTAGGCTTTCCCCCCCGCTACATTCTTACAAAGTCTGGCTTGGGTGTTTTTTTGTTTGTTTGGTTTAAATCTCTTTTGTTTGCACTTCCACCTCTGTTTCCTTTAAAATGTTACAATAAACCTAAATCCTTAAAAAATAAAAAAGTAAAAAAGTAAAAAGCCAGGGTTAAATAAAAACAGCAACAATCAAGCCTGCTTTCATGGCTACATGGTAACCGTGCAGTTTTTCACTCCCTCGGGTTGAAAGATCCCGTAACCGTCTGATTTTGAAATGTTAGTTCTGTGACTGTTCAGCAATAGATGACCATCCTTTGCAAGGCTGCCATGTCTGCAGGCACAGGCGGCTGCCTGAAGAACGTCTCTCCAACACTAAATATGGTCTCAAGCTTTTCCAATGTCTGGGAGAAAGAATAAATTTAATTTTTAGTTCATTCCCTGGCCAACATGAGGGCAGAGATGTGGCGGACTCTCTTTAACCACCACCCCCAAAGATAGAAAACTTTCTCCCCATGTTTTTCTTAACTTCAGAGAAACTCCAGATATTTTCCCCCTGCCTATTATTCTTAATATCCCCCTCCCCCAGACAGAATCAAAGATCTTCAGCAAAGCTAAGCCGTTCAGCTTGGCTCTGGAATCAATTCAGTTCTGGTATGAGCAGAAGACGGTGCAAATCCCACGATGTGTCTGCAAACTAGCAAAGCAGGCTAGTAGAGAAGTATTATTTTCGGGTCCGTCCCCCCCCCCCCAGCACCCGTTTTTCAAAGCTGCGGGGCTGAGGACCCTTCCAACACTCTGAGAAAGGAAGGAGAAGTTTCATATCAGTTCTTTAAAAACAACAACAACAACCCCCCCAAAAAAAAACAAATTCCAAATATTGGTTGAAGCTTTTTTTTTTCCTTAGGATCAACCGTAAAAGCACGCAAACTGGGCCCGTTTTGGGGTTTGGTTGGCAGAGTTAAAGGAAAGAAAAAAGCAGTGGTGCGGGACAGGAAAAGAGAATTATTCAGCCAAGGGTCCCCAAACCCCGGAGAACTGCCATGTGGGGGGCTAAGGAGCTAAGAGAAGACGTTCGTGCCAGAGGTTGGTTGTTGTCTGCATGATGGAATTTTTATCTCGGTTAACCGCCTTGAGTTCCTTTTAGGAAAACCCGGTGGGATATAAATAAATAAATAAATAAATAAATAAATAAATAAATAAAGGTGTGCTGAGTGGCTACATTTCTGCTTGCAGGGAATGCCTGGCGACGGAGCATCCCTCGATCAAAGAGGCTGCTTCTGTGTTCCTCCTCTGTTTTTTTTTCGTTCCGGCAGGAAAAAAATTGAGTACTTCGGAGAGGGTTAGGCCACCGCCTCCCTCCTCCCCCCGCACATCTGGAAGCGGTCTTTGGGGCATCTGGAACGCTTTTAATAGGCAACACATCTGGACCCGGGGCGGCTGGCAGAGGGAAGGGCGGGCCCAGGTCTCGCCGTCTCTTCCCCTGCTTCGGAAGGAGGAGAAGGAGTCACAAGGATCATGGGGGGGGGGCATCCCTTTTAAAAATCATCATCATCATCATAATTAACTGGCAGGTGGGCATTGGTGAGAAAGTTTTTTTGGGGGGGCCCTGAGCGCAAAGCATCTGTGCCCCGGAGAGAAAACAAGGGCCTTTCCCGCTGGTGATGGAACAAATTCAAATTTATTGATGGAACGGAGACGACACCCTATCGGAGATATTAATCTTATCCTTCGCTCGCTCGCTCTCACTCTCCTTGCAATCGGGATCAAAACTTGTGGCAGGGAGTTCCACAGGCCAACATCCGTCCCGGCTGGAGAAAAGGCCTCTGTTTTAGAACGGGAAGGAGTATTTCCAACCCCCTTTTGCTTCTAAAATAAAATAAAATAATAAAATATGCTGCCCGAACCCCAACCCCCTTGGAGAGACATCGTGTGTGGGAAAAATGAATATATATATATAGATATATAATTCTCTCTACTGCTTGGCTTTCCAAAGAAACCCAGAAGGCACTTTAAATGGGCAAGGCCGCCTCTCTTTGGATAACGTGCCCGAATTAATCATAATAACGCTAAATCCAGGTCAGCTTTATATAGCTGGATGTCAAGGAATGTAAATTCCACAGAAAAATATACACACAATCAATGGGTCAGGCTTTGGGCCACCCAAATAAAACACTGCAATTATTATTATTATTATTGGGAGGGGGGGAAGGTAGAGAAAATGACTCCCACCCTTTTTAAGTCCCCAGGGAGATCAAATGGCAGGTGGTCTTATATTTTATTTTTGGGAGGAGAATGAAATATGGGATGCACGTAACCTTTTCCTGGCCGTCCCTTTGAGCAGGTGTTGGGGAGGGGGCGGTCTTTCTCAGAAAAAGAAATAAAGAAATACCACATATCTATCTATCTATCTATCTATCTATCTATCTATCTATCTATCTATCTATCTATCTATCTATCTATCTATCTATCTATCTATCTCTTCCTTCCTAATCTATCTATCTATCTATCTATCTATATATCTATCTATCTATCTATCTATCTATCTATCTATCTATCTATCTATCTAATTAATATTTCTCTTCTGGGGTCTTTAGAACACCTTCTGCTCCTCTTAATGGACTTTTGACCTTCGGGATTTCGGAGGGTGCATGCGTGAAACCCAACACCCGTCCCTCTCGAAGGGGGAGGAGGGGCTTATCAGAGCCCCACCCTCCCCTCTGCCTCTTCATCTTTTGTGGGGGGGGGTTGGCCTCTTCTCACCGCACACCCCTCAAATCTTTGCACGCCACCTTCCCCTGCTAAAATAAATAAATAAAATAAACTGGAAAAGAGGAACAGATCTATCAAAGGTGCGTGCACACACGGAGGAACACACCTGCTATTTTATTACACAAATACACACACCCTTGAAAGTTGCAGAGACGCAACAGAGGCCGTGAACATTGCTTAGGAAAAGAAGGGGGAAAAGAAACTCAGAAGGGGAAAAAGAAAAATAGAATTTGCCGGAGACCCCTCTTGTAAAAAGGGACACATCCAAAAACTTAGAGCCGCTTTTCCGCGGGACCAGAAACAATATTTTGGTTTTCTCTCTCGCCACACACACACTCACACACACCCCGTTGCTTTTTTGCATTGCTTTTCTCTGCTCCCTCCCCTTTGCAGCCTCTCCAAAGGATTGCACAGTGGAGAAGTTTGGCAGCTGGCAGGGAAGAAGCGCAGGGGAAAGAGGGGGAGAAAAAGGCCACGGAGCGTCGGCAGAAGAAGAGGCTCCGGGCCGAAGCGGCCAAGGCTCCGGATGGCTTTTGCAGAATCTTCTGGGGTGGCAAGTCACGGGCCGTGAATCCTCCAGGCCCTGAGACTCTTTTGAGAAAGAAAAAGCAAAAGAAAACTTCTTTTGGATTTGTCCAACAAGTGGGAAAAGATCAGCTCATGGCTCGGGAAGAGACCCCGGGGGCCACCCCGAGGAAGGAAGCCACCTGCATGGCCCAGGACGGGGCCAGGGACCCCAGCCGGGCGTAGAGAGGACCAGAGATGGAAAGAGTGACAGCGTGACCCCAAGATTCCCGAAAGGATCGCGTAACTTGGGAGCCCGGCGTTTGGATACCGCTCGGAGAGGGGTGCAAAGTCCGGGGGTTTGGTGAAAAACCAGGGAAAGAAACCATGACGGCTGCCTGCCTCCGGAATGTTTCATCGTAGCGGCATGGCAGGTTTGGGTGGGTCCCGGAGGAGAGGAGATGCCGGAGCCGATTCCCCTTGGCCTGGGCGCCTGAAGGAGGATTAAACCAGACCCCCGGGGTGGGTGGGTAAGTGGGTGATCGGCGTCCCCCCGTGGCTGGCCGGGGGTGCCTTGCGTTTTTGGGGTCGACTGGCTTCTCAAGAGGAACTCGGATGATTCTTCGAGACGGCTTCGCACTCTCCTTTTTTTTAAATTTCTGATCCGTTTGCGTTTGGACCAGCGTGTGTGTGTGTGCTGGTGGGGTGGGGGTTTCTCCATGGCTCTGGATTTGGGAAAGCAGGGTTTTCGCCCCGGGAGTGCTTTTTGACGGATGACTTTTCGGGAGAGCGAGAGCGAGGGCTGAAAGGTAAGACTGGACTTTATAGAGAGGAAACCAGGGCTGGGATGGAGTGGGGAGAGACACAAAGGAGGGAAAAAGGCAGAGGGAAGGAAGAGACACCTGTGTTTATTCATTTTCCCATGCTGATTTAAGGATAAGTCGTTTTGGGTTTTCTCTTCTTTGAAAAAAACCCAACACTTAACAGCCAGGGGAGATGGAAGACAATCCCCTGTCCATGCCGTTGCAAACCTGTTAGATCCATTAACGGAGGAGCTGGTTGCACTGGAAGGAGGGAACACTGTCCTTTCGGATGACCCTCCGCAACTAGGCGCTGAATTCCCCGAAAGCAGAAACCTAGCCGGGTGCATGGGAGGTGCAGTGTGCTGATCTTTTTTTCCCTTGAGATGCTCCTTTTCCTCAGGCAGGGAGTTTTGCTTTTATGCACAGGGGCGGGGTGGGTGGGAGGGAAGGATGGGGCTGAGACTCACAAGCCCCGGTCTACCTCTGCTAGGCAATAAAGTTGCTAAATCCTGAACCCATAGTGAGATCCAGCTGCAAATGGGAACCTTCCACCACCACCCCAGTGCTCAAAAATGAATCCTTGCAAGGAGAAACCTAGCAGCCCATGCGTCTGTCTCCCTTGGGGTGCCGGTTTTGTCTTCCAACAGGGAGTTTGCTTTTCTGCTTTTTTTGGTGTGTGTGTGGAAGCTTAGGAAATTGAGGTTTATCTTTCCTAGGGACCTGGCAATTCCGATTGGACCCCAGGTTGGAAAAACATGCCAGCCAGCATGTCTTCTTCTCCCTCAATCCCATCCTTCCAGCTTTCGGGTCAGGGGCTGAAGCATATTTTGGTCAGTTAAAGATTAACGACAGAAGCCGCTCCACCTTCTCCCAGTGCCAAAACTCCCATGCGTGGAGCGCTTTGACAAAAGTGCTTGGAAGGGCGAGATCAACACGGGTGAGGACATTTCCCCAAGCGGGTCCCTTCCAAAGGGCCTTGGACTCCGAATCCCATCGCTCCTGGCCATCGGGAGTAACAGGAGAAGGCGGGTCTGTCACTTTACAACAACCTGGTGATGCCGGTTTTCCCCGGTGCAACCCTAGCCCGTTTCAATCAAAGCCAAAACAAGTCAAGGTCAAAATTCGTGAAAGAGGCGGTTGTCGTCATTTCGCGACGTGAATTTGTGCCTCCTACGAAACCTACGACCTTCAGAAAGTTCTGCGGTTCCTGGCCTTGCTTGCATCTTGCAAACTCAAGGTCGTGGTTTCCTTTACTGGGTGAATCCATCTCACATGGAGATGGATTCCTCTTTCCCCAAGGGCCTCCACTTTCCCCAGCCTTGTTGTCATTTCTTTGTCGGCAACGTGTCCACCTGCTGTTCCGACGACCCTGCGTGGTAGGACAGGCCAAAGGAAAGCGTTTATGGCCTAAACTCACCCAGTGGGTCCACACGGCCCGTTTCTCTGTCCGTCTGGACCTCCCAGCCCAAGACTTAAACTGACCGTTGGCTCTCTCAAATCTCGCAACCACAGCCCTGCAGAGAGACACTCTGCCTTCTCCAAGGGAACCTCTCCCTATTTGGGGGGGGGGAGGGAAAGGCCGGCGGGCTGAGATGTAAATATTTCTGCCGCCTCTCGCTCCTCACATAAAGAGCCCGGCGCTGCCGCGGAGTGTATCTGTCATATAAAACTTTACTGTGCCGTGATTTTCAAGTGCTTTCCGGAAAAGGCAACCGGAGAGCTGCCAAGGAAAAAAAAATCTGTTCGGGGAAGCACGTCTGTTCCTTTTTTCCAGCGCCCAGGGGTCCCCCCTCCTCTCCTTTGCACCCCAAATGGATTACTTCATTTATGAGAAAAGGAGAACCTAAATAATCCAACACCACCACCCCCCGGGAGATGGAGGAGGAGGTCCGCAGTGCCTTTGGATGGTTTACTGTTCTGGCGTCCATCCTTTCGGGATGGGTTTCCGGCCTGCTGCAGAAGAGAGTCACGCACCAGATGGGATTCAAGCACCATAGAGGGTTCTGTTTGGGTTTTTAGGAGGACCCCAAAGTCAATCCACCGTCCCTGGAAGCATGAAAGGGAACGCTTCAAAGCCAGCTCCCCGGAAGGCATCCTCCTACAAACGCCCCGTAAAAACACAACAGATCCAGTAATTAACAACTGAAAACAGAGAAGCCAACAAGACTCTCTTGGGGTCCCCTGAGATCAAACCAGAGACGGCTTAGTTAGGAACTTCTTTGCCGCATTAGATGAGAGGCTCTGGCCGTAGTCTCTCAGGTTTGTTTACTAGCAACAGATGGCGAGAAACTTCTGGAATGTTTTTTTTTTTGGGGGGGGGGTGGAATCCCACAACGACCCATGAGGCTGGGTGATCGCCCGTTTCTGTCAGAGATAAAGTGCTGTTGGCTATGGAGGCTCTGCGGCAGGAAAGAGGTCCTTGGTGGGTTCTGGTTTGATGTACCCTCTGAAGGATGATGGGATGGCCGTCAGGTCAGGTTAGGTTACAAAATAAAGGTGGCCGAGAATCCAAGCCTAAATGGAGACGCGTGAAGTGACACCTGAATGGCACAGAGGGTAACTTGGGCCGGAATGGGGGGAAAGGGAGGCCAAGCTAGCCGGGGGATAATGGGAGGTGTAGTTCCCAGCAGGAATTTCCTCCCTTCAAGCTTCTGAGTAGTAACCAAAGGGGCAGCCTATCCGGATATCCGGAAGTGTTAAAAAAAAAACACCCCACCCTTTTTCCTGGTCCTCCTTTCCCGAGAGGTGGAAATCTGGATGGGAAAAAGTGGAAAGAGTTTGGATGGAACACCCGGGGGCTCTTTTAATGGCTAGAGAAATAAAAAAAGGCACTTCCTCTGGGCTACCTCCAGAGCCTCCGTTATATGGCTCACCGGGTGCTTGTAAAGGCTTTGCCGGTACTTTATCTATTTACAAGTGGGGAGAGAATTTTTCAGAGAGGTAGTCGTGGACACGGGGGTTTCCCCTTTGGCTGCCTCCCACTCGTCTCCCCATTTGGGGGTTTGTCCTTTCCCCGAAGCTGTACATCCCTGGCCCTGTTTGGATCACCCAAGTGTGAGAATATCCCATCCCTGTTCGTAGAAACAGGAGCTCTACAGATCTCTGTAAGCTTCCCTTTTCCTGTCGATTATGCCAGGGAGAGATCCAGCATCATTGGGGTGTGATGTCATCCTCCTTTCTCGTGACCACATGTCCCACCAAAAAAGTTGCACCCCCATCTTGAAAACTACCCCGGAGCCCATCAGGCGGGGACCGTCATGGGGGAAACCCCTTCAAAATCCAGACCAAAGTTCCTTTTCTCTCCGTCTCCGCCTTCTCGTCTTCCTGTAGGCCCGCCACATCTCTTTTTCGCCCTTTCCAAAAACACCTTGCGTTATTTCTTTTACTGGTTTGTTCCGGGACTGCATCGAACGCTCTATCTATCACCTCCAAGCGGGTCGCTTTTTTAGTTCAGTGCGGCGGGGGGGGGACCACATTACCAGCAAAAACACCAACAACGTCTCTGTGAACGCGGCGTTTCCGAAAGAACAGCAAGCAATCCGAAAAAAGAGTGTGACGTCCCCTGTTAAAATTTCCAGGGCTCCAAGCAATGTTTCGAGCTCTATTGTTTACAGCTGGGGAGGCCTCCTTGGATCAGGAGTGAGAATTCGCTGGGACGCGGCGCTCGGAGCTCTTGCGTCGCCATCCGAGCGGTGGAAATCTTTCCTCCGATGAAGGAAACTATTCCAGGCATCCTCCCTGTTCTTCCTTTTTGACCATCTCCAGCTGGATGGCGGAGGCCGATGGCCTTTCGGTGCAGAAAACCACTTAAGTGTGTGTGTGTGTGTGTGTGTGTCGCTCTTGTCTTCCCCATCCCTCTCTCTCCCTCTCTTTGGAAATTTTGGGCTGTTTCTCCTCCCCGGAGACCGGACATCAAACCTGTTCTGTCTTTTCCCAAACGGGGAAGTGAACCGTTGGGGCCCGGATCAGACCTCTGGAGCCAGGTCTGTGCTTGTCAGCCCCACCTGAGTCGCCTTCCTCTCTCTCTCGCTCTCTCAGCCTCCTTTGTGACCACAGAAGGCTTGCCAGGGGATTAATGGATCAGAATTAATTAAGAGGAAGCCACAGCTTTTTTCAACGTCTTCGTCGACATCTCCTCCCCCAGCGGAAGGGTGGAAGGAGGTCGTCAACATTCCCCGGATGGCCTCTGTATCGAAATTCCCCCCCCTCGGAGACGGGTCGGAAGGTGACTGTCAAAGCCTCCGGTGGTGGTGGTGGTGGTGGAGTTGCTCTCTTTTTGTCGGAAAAGTGGCAGGGTAGGGTACATCGATATGTCGATGTACCGAACTCTCGGTTTTAATTTTTGTAAAAATCAATGGCGCCGCAGAACAACGAAACACGAATGCACAACAAGAATGAGGTCACATAAGTTCCGTAACAATAAAGGGCGACCTTGGGGACGCGGAAACAGCAAGAAAAGCACGGGACCGCAACAAAATACGGTATATTACGCAATATATGTTGTTGTGGTACAAAGTGGACGTGGAGTAACGGCTCTTCTGGGAGCGAACCCCCTCCGAGGGAGCTCCCCCTATCATGGATACCCCTGGGATGCTTGGAGACCCAAACAGCAGAAGAAAGACAACCTCTCAACTTCGTCCCCGGTTTTCATCCGAACCAAGCAGGGCAAGAAAGCAGACACAGGTGGGCCCCGGCAAGCCATGCTTTGCTCTATGGAGTGCAAGGCACTCTGTTCCCTTGCTGTTGGCCAAGAACGGGACGTTTGGTCCGCTCCAAAAACCGTGGGAACACACGCCACTCCAAGGCATCAGGGATGGCCTAATTGGCCACACATGGGTTGGCTCGGAGCGGCATCGACCGCCCCCACCGTCTTGCCCTCGTTAGTGAATTCCCTTCAACGGCTTTTCCAGGCCCCTTGGTATGTCTGCCACCTTTTTGCATAGCTGTGGTTCCCTTTCCAACACAACTCCGGAAGGTCTCGCCGGAATCCGGAGGAAGAATGGCGACGCATCGCTTTTACGTAACGGTGTTTCTCTTGTTTGGGGTTTCTGCCACCGACCGACGTGGTAGCCTTGTCTCGTGC
Organism: Phrynocephalus vlangalii; assembly: GCA_037367305.1. Taxonomy (NCBI): domain Eukaryota; kingdom Metazoa; phylum Chordata; class Lepidosauria; order Squamata; family Agamidae; genus Phrynocephalus; species Phrynocephalus vlangalii. The sequence goes on along the minus strand of JAWVWN010002076.1, from coordinate 501,525 downwards.
CAAGTGGCCATTCCGCCCCGGCTCCTTTCTGCTTTTCCCTCTTGATATGCGCACGTGGTGTTTTGCAACTGTGCGGACCACCGATAGACCTAACGCAGCCTCAGCCATTTGCCCCCAAAAGCGGGGCTGATTTTTTCGCTTTTTTTTGGGGGGGGAGGTATTGCAGTCCGGATCTGCAGGAAGCAAAGAATGTTGCATTTGTATTTTTTTTTTAAAGGGGCATCACCTGCAGAGTCCCCGGACGGTCCCAGCAAATCTGCGGGACAAAGCCGGGGCCGTCCCAGGTTTGCCCAAGCTCAGAAGTTTGTGCAAAAGTTGTGGAAAAGGGAAGGGGAAAAAAAGAGGGTTTTCCTGGGGTCGTGCACGAGACGTAGAAAAACAACTCAGGAGAAAAGGGGAAAAGATGCGCAGTACGCAAGTCGGGACGGGCACGGAGCAGTAAAATACTCCCCTGTCGTCGGGGCGTTAGCTGCGCATCAAGCATCACGTGACCGGCCGGAAAAATAGTACGCGTCAAATTAAGATGCGCAGGGAACCTGTACTGAGACCGCGACCAAATTCGTCTCGAGGCATTCTGATTTTTAAATTTTGATTTTCTTCTGGCAGGCCGTACAAAGGGACGGAGGCTCCCTGGCCATGCCTTCTGCGTGCTGGTAGCTCACACTTATTCCTTCTCAAGGGGTTCCGTTGTTTTTTCTTTTATTTCCTTTTAAAAGTCCGCCCAATTCATCACCAGCGTGAGAGCTTTTCCCCTCCGGAGGACAAGATTGTGGATGCTCGGAAACTTTGAAATTGAATTTTTTGGGGTGTGTTGGGGGGCGGGGAGGGGGGGGAATGGAGTATCCATGAACCCCGGGTGGGGTGGGGGTTGGGGAGATGGTACGGAGGGGGTTTGGGGTGGCATTGTTTGCATTCTCTCCCAGGCAACGCCTTGCAGGAGGATTTTTTTTCCTGGTAAAAATGGAACCATCTGGAGGCCAAAGGGAACAAGCTCTGGTTTTGGTTACGGGCCCGGACCGAGGTACCTGGGAGAGGAAAAACGGAGGGACCTGTTAATAATCATCCCGTTAATTGGATCCATCGTTCTGCGGGGATCAGGACGGCAGATCTGTTCACTCTCTGACGAACGCAAACCTCCGGGACACTTTTTTTAACCGGAATGGAGAAAAAAGGAGTTGCGGGCAGGGATTAAGCCAGGATCCGCTCCATACTGAGCCGTGGAGTCATTTCATTCCCCCCCCCCATCCTTTTTCATTCCGAATCCTACCTCACAAGACTGTTGTGAGGCTGCAGAGCCACGCACGGTGATGCTCAACCTTTAAGCACGCTGTTAGAAAGAGAGAGAACTTCAGAGGTGGAAAACACTGGTTTATTCTGCTTAACGCGGTACGCGTCAAATGCGCAGCCTTTTGTTTTGCGTTCGGCCACTGGCCGCTCGGCACAGGATATCTTACCCGTCAGCTGGCTCGGGCATGGAGCTTTGCTGGAAGTGCGTGCCTAGAGGGGAAAATGTTGCAACAGCAGGAAATGTTCAGCTTTTTTTTTTAACGGCTTGAACATTACTGCTTGGCCTGAGTTTGCAGTACGGCTTGTGGTATTTTCCCCTTCTTCTTCTTTCCATTTTTAGTTCTCTGACTCTCAAAGTAGCATTTCTCCCCCCCCTTATTTATTTATTTGTTTATTGTTCTTAGCCTCGCGGTCGACTTTTAAATGATGCAAGATGCCTTTTTGCCATCGCTGTTGTGCGCTTTGACATGTTTCTTGCCAACCGCGGCATACTCCTGGTCTCTCGCTTTTTTTGTCAGTGTTGTAAGCCCTTCCCGGGGGGTAAAAAGGTTTCTCATAAATAAATAAATACAGGCTCCCTGCTCAAAAGAAAAAAAAAGTTAAGGTCCCAGTCCTCAAGAAAAGCAGAGACTCCTGAAGCGGTCTGAGTAACGGAAAGGAGGGAATTAAATGTTATTTAATGGCCACCAATAGAGCGTCACCGGCTCCTGGGCCACCAAAGGAATTGAAACTCCAATTTCCCGGTGGTTTTTTAATCCCTTTCGGGTTCTGCCAAGGCAAACACAGAGCGCTTGGGGCCTTCCTCTCTCTTCACACAACACCTCTCAACCGGACCGAGCTTGCTTCGTTCAGGTTCAGGGGAAATGCCGAGCCAAATCCACCCTGGGACTGAAACAACGGGGTCTTTCTTCTCTCCTCCGCCGGCGCCGCGAGTAAACAGAAGGCGGGTTCGAGATGCGATGTGCGCCCAGCCTTCAGGGGTGGGGGGGACCCAAACATAAAAACCCCAAAACTTGCTTTTGCTGCGTTGCCGGTGGCGCTGCCGGATCTCATGAAGGACAGGATGTCCCGGCCTGGTTCAGGATCGCGGAGATGAAGGAAAAAAACGCACTCAGTCTGGCTCCAACCCTCACGAGGCACCCCGTGTTGGGGCAGCCGCAAAGCCCCGCAAGATCCCCCATCTCTTGGCCGAGAGCGAGGAAAGAGGCTTATTCCCTTCCATGAAAGGAAAAAAACAACATTTTACACCGTCTCCTGGGATAATCCCTCCTTTCCGCCCTGAATACTTTTCTCTCCATGTACAGTACGACCCTGCTATCCGCTGGGGATTGGTTCCAGGCCTTCCTGTGGATAATGAAAACTGTGGATAAGAGAGAACGCCTGCCCAACCACCACCCCAAACTGCTGTTTCCTGACAGTAGCTCGCTTTATGACGGCTGTTTTGAGACAGTCACTTGCTTTAGGGCTGCCATTTGTGACAGTAGCTTGCTTTGTGGCTGCTGAATTACTTTCTGCCCTCTGCCAACCGTGGATAATAACTGAATCATTGGATAATGAACCAGTGGATAGGGGTGGTCCTAATGTATATTCGTAGTGGTTGCTAAAACGCCAATTGTTTTCATGCACAGAGCAGGAGGGGAAAAAAATCTATATATACCTGTCTCAGGAAGATGAGGCCTGCTTAGCTTTTATTTTAGAAATATTCCCTCTCTCCAAAAAACTTTTCCCTGCAGCTCTTTTAATCGGGCCCCTTCCGAAAAACATCTTGACAATGTCAAAGGGGTGGGGGTGGGGGGGTAAATCGGAAAAACAGATTGGTTCGATGCTTTCCCCACCAGCAGCCTCTTCCTCCGTTCTGCGTTTGCATGAAACTTTCCTTCCTCTGAATTTTTATAGGTCTTAATAAATAGTGGGTTGGAGTGTCTCATTGGAGTTGCCGTTGGTGGTGACCGGGGTGTGTGTGTGTGTTGCATGTGCAATGCTTCTGGGCGCCACTTATCCCCACGTCCCACAGGGGTGTGCCATTTTTTTTGCAAAGGGACCAACGCACCACGAGGCGCCTTCAGCCGTGACCTGCCGTTTGCACCCTCGGCTGGGCCAAAACGCCGGGGTTTCTCCTTTCGGGGTGGTGGTGTGTGGGGTGGGCATTTATTCTCGGGGAACCACGCGAACCTCTGGAAGGCAAAGACCTCGTGGCGGCGACGTGGATGCCGTGGGTGCGGGGGGCCCCCGGCGTGTGGAAACGGTCCTTCCAAGAAGCACGGAAGGCGAATTTTGCAAGCCATACTTGGGGTGTGTGTGTGTGGGGGGGGGGTAATGGATCTTCCCGGCTTTAATACTGGGCCACGTTTCTGTCCCTCTGCCACGTTGTTGGCCACAGATGCCATTCTCCTCTTGGAAACGCCGGTGCCCCCGCCATCGGGGACGCGGGCCTCGTGTGCCCAAATTGGGTAACGGGAGAGCCAGCCTCCTTGGTTGGGGAAAGGCCCCAAATGTGGAAAGAGACCATATTTGGTTGTTTTTTTTTACACACACACACCCCTTGCACTGCTCCCAACCGCACATTGCAATCTCTGGGGGCTTTTAAAACAAATAACCAACTTGTTTCGGTCACACGCGGGGGGCTCGGCTCAGCCGCCAGCCGGGCGCTCGGGTGAATCGCAGCAGGGTGGAAAAGTTGTCCAGAAAACAAAAAGGAGAGTTTTTTAAAAAAATCTTCCCTTTCCCATCTCTGGTCTTTTTGCCTCCCTTGCTGAGCTTCTCATATAAACTCTGGTGGGGTTTTGTGCATGTGTGTGTGTGTGTGTCGCAAAGAGAGAGCAGGACGAACGACACTCTGTATCAGCCAGGAAAATTTGTTTATTTCACCGTCCAGCCAAACTCCAAACAGACACTTTTTTTTCCCCCAGAGGAAGGAAAGAGCCGTTCGCCACATTGGGGTGGTTCAAAAAGCTCAAAAGAGGTTTTAAAAAAGGAAAAACGCACACAGTTTTAAAAAAATTATTATCTTTTTTTTTTTTTAAAGACACCTCTGTCCCTGTTCGCACGTGACTCTTTGAGCGTTGCATATTTTCTTTTAGGAGACGGAAACGGGTTTTTGTCACGAAGGTTGGGGTACTTTTTTAAAAAAAAAACGCCCGCTCTCTTTTTTGGGACGCCTTGAGGACTAGGAACTTGACTGTTGTTTAGGGTGGAGGTCACCATCCGTTGGAGAGCCGGAAGGGGACGCCGTCAGGGCCCTTTTCCCTTCCAGAGAAATGGCCGGGCGAAGAACGAGGCGTTAAAATTATTGAGGGGGTTATTAAACACCAGAACAAGGTTGGGGTGGGGTCAATTTCAGAACGCTTCCGGGTCTGTATAACCTGGACCCCAAAAGCAGCTAGATACACCAGGGTTTCACCCATTTTGAGACCCATAAACCGTGGCGCGATGCGACATCATCCTCCGAGGCGTCGTGTGAATGGAGCTGAGATGTCCCACTCCCCCCCCCAAAAAAAACCAAAACAAAAACCCATTCCCTCCTCGTGTTCCCCTCAAGTGGCTCTGAAATAACCATCCGGCAAACCTCCCAGCTAGCTACATCTTTTATCTCTTGAGTTCTTTGCAAAGGACTATAAATATACCGGCATGGCCTTTGCCGCTACTTTTGTCGGAAGTGACGCGTTGCAAGGAACAGCGGCGGGACCTTTAATTGAGCTCTTTGGTTATGCAACGCGGCTTGCGACGTTACACCCGGGTTTTTTTTAAGCCCTGGGGGTTAAAACTGGGAAGAACTGGGAGAGAACTGGGAAGTTCCTGCCAGTTGAGATGTCGGAAAGGGCTTTGCAAGACCTGAGACGCTGGAAAGGGCTTTGCAAGACCGGAGATGCTGGGAAAATGCTTTTGCAAGACCTCAGCTCCTTCCCCCTCCCTCAAGGTGCCCCTTTGGTGGAGGATGGGGTATAAAGGCGGCCTTTCTCTCTCTCTCCCCCTCCCTCTTTTGCTTTTCCAGATGTTCCAGATGTCCTGAGTCGGGTTTAAGATGAAGGTATGGAAACTGACAGCCATCGTCTCCATGGCCGTTAGTTCCGTGTTGTCCGTCTTGGTTTGCAGAGACCTTCTGAGCGGGAGCTCCCGAAAGACCGTCGCCTCTGCCCCCTCTTCGATGTTCCCCCGGCCATCATCCTTGCCCGCATCATCCTCCCTGGCTGGACATCCAAGGAGGCACCCCCGGGACCTAAGGCACCGTCCGTCGCTCATCGCCCAGTGTAAGCACAGTTGGGTTATTGCTGGGGTTCCTCCTGGGCGATTCTAAATTAAATTACTTTTCAGTTACTTCTCTCCGAACGCAAGGCATCGGGCTGAGCTCCAGAACAGGGAGAAAGGAAGAGTAAAAATAATTTAACTACCCACATTTTTTTCCTCCGGTCTATAAGACGACCCCAACTTTTCCCAACCCAAAATGAGTTTCACAAACACACGGTTCTCTCCTGGGCTTACTTCCACGTAGAAGACGACTCTCAATTCTTAGTCTAGCTATTTGAGAGACAAGTACCGTCTTTATACACGGAAAAATACTGTAAATTTGTACTGTGAGATCCAGGAAGCTGGACTAGATGGGCCTCTGGCCTGATCCAGCAGGGCTCTTCCCCAAAAATAATACAACCCCGAAAATAAGACCTACTTACAATTTTGCCTCTCACTGAAAAAATAAGGCATTCCCCTGAAAATAAGGCCTCCCCGGTAATAAGATAACAATAAATGTGTACCGTATTCTTCTTCATGGAAAAATAAGACATCCCCTGAAAATAAGACCTAGTGCACCTTTGGAAGCAAACGTTAATATAAGACACTGTCTTATTTTCGGGAAAACACGGTAGGTTCCGAGGCTCTTAACTTCTTAGGCACTAAGTTAAGTTCCTAGTCCTCAATGTTTGGCTCTTATGTTTTTGTTCTTTTTTTTTTTTTGCCTGGCTAATTCTCCTCTTCCCTTTCGTTTGGAAACAAAAAACGCCCACCGCCGTCCAGACAGCGCATTGCTGGAGAGCTACACGGAAGGCGAGCTCCGGCCGCTGATCGCCGCCCTGATGGAGCGCTACCGCCAGTCCGTGAATTCGGGCGGCCACGAACTCCCTCTCTTCGCCCAAGGTGGGCCCCGGACGAAGCGGGCCAAAGCCCGGCACAAGCCCTGCGCCCTCCAGGAGCTGGAGGTGACGGTCAGCGAACTGGGCCTGGGCTACGCCTCGGACGAGACCGTCCTCTTCCGCTACTGCAGCGGGACGTGCGAGGCCGCCGGCCGCAACTACGACCTCTCCCTGAGACACATCCGGAGCTTGCGGAAGATCCGGAAGGAGAAAGTGCGGGCCAGGCCGTGTTGCCGACCCCTGGCTTACGACGAGGACGTCTCCTTCCTGGACACGGGCAACAAGTACTACACGGTCCATGAGTTTTCGGCCAAGGAGTGCGGCTGCGTGTGACGGAAGGAGAGCGCACGCGGTACCCAACCAGATCCTTAGACGCCGTGGAGGGGAGACCGAGGTCCCCAAACCGGAGCGAGGAAGAGAAAAGGGGGTTGAAATTAAAGCAAAATTAAAAGAGGAGAAGGAGCAGAGACACTCGTACATGGACCGCCAAGGCGACAGGCTGGTTTTTTTCATCCACCTTGGCGCAGCCGGCGGGTACACAGCCGGCGTATCCGTCGGAAATGCCAAACAGTTTCGGTTCAATTCCTCCTCCCGCTCTATCTTTTTTGCAAGAGGGGTCCCCCTCCCTGTGGCACAGAGCAGGAAAGATGGTCCCGTCCAGGGCCCCAAACGGTCGTTGCCGTAAGTCCGTTATCAACACCGTAGTCCCCCGTAAGAGAGAAGAGGGATCGATCCACAGCGGAGATTTTTCAGAGCTGGGCCGGGCTGCCCATCGGCTCTTCGTTTTTCGTTCGGAAAGCGAAACGGAGAGAGAGGAACGGCTCGGGTTTGGAAATTGGTTTGGGGCGATCCAGCAGCTTTGGAGGAACAGCTTCTCTAGAGGGGAAAAAGGTTTCACCGCCGCCGATCTGCGAAGCCGGGGTCTGCTCTAGTTCCGTCTTCGGGTTCGGTCGCTGCACATCTGTTGTGTCTTTCGAGGGCGAGGTGTTTTCCGCAGTACCAACGGGGTACCGGCTTCATCCCCATGGTGGCCGCGTTTGTTCCACGTTTTCCACCCCCCCAGGAGGAAAACAAGGTGGAACCGTTTTCCCGCGGACTTCTGGGATATGTCTCCGCTTTGGCAAAGCTGCCCCCCCCGAACAACAACAACCAAAAACAAAAAAACCTTTATTTCCATGATGCTATCGAGCAATTCTGAAGCGGGGCAGTTCATCGAATTTCACGCCAGCTGAGCGTTTCAAAAATATCCGTGGAGGAAAGGACCGCCAAATCCAGATAATTATCTCTTGGACCGTAAGATATTTATGCAATCTTTATCTTAAGGTACATGTACAACAGTCCGGTGTAATGTGTTTATGCGTATGGTTGTGTCTCTCTGGGTGTTTATAGATGTACGTGTGAAAGAGAGAGTTGCTCTCTATACGTCTGTAATGAGTACGTATTCCTCATTATTTCAAATATCTAAGAAGAGCGTAGCCGTACGCTTGAGATATTGAGGAATACAGACTAATTCTTCCGTTCCTTGCAAGGTATTGCATCAACGTCTCGGTGGGACCAACGGCGAGCAAACGAACACCCATTTTTCTTGATTTAACATCTAAGGAAGGATTGGGGTGAGGTCCCAATCGGGCAAGGAAAAGGGGTTTATTAAGGCCGAGGGACCCAAGCCAGGAAGGGAGAGAGGGGTAAGACCGCGAGAGCATGTCTGTGAATTCAGTACGATAGGGAGGGAACTGGGCAGGCTAATCCATGAGGACTAGCAGCTTTAGGGAGGGAGGGAAGAACCCCTCAGATGACGCTCTCGGCGTCTTTCATGCAACCCTACTTATCCGTGCAGCAGTAAGAGGGATTTTTTAAAAAATGCCTGACATCTCCAGCATGGAGGTTTGAAGGAATCGTGTCTCTGGAGGGAAAACGCATGGCTGTTTGCAAACGACCTCACCCTTTATCATCCTCCCCCTCCCCCGCGCTCTCAGCATCTTTCATGCAACCCTACCTATTCTCACGGCTTAGGGAATTTAAAAAAATTAAAAGCCCGACAGCTCCAGCATGGAGGTTTGAAGGAATTGCGTCTCTGGAGGGGAAAGATGTGTTGCTGTTTGCAAATAGCATGTTTGCTGTATAGCAGATTCGCCCGGCCTGACCTATTGATTGCAAACGTGTCTGCCCTGAACGTGATCCGGATGGTGACCTGTTGCTACGTCCTGTGGATTGGATGCAATCTCTTGTGTGTATCTTATCGTTCTAGATAAACCTCTATTTATTCAAAGTAACTTATGATATTTATTTAGGTACCACCCACTGCATTCTGCCTTAATGCGCTGATGGGAGGAAGAGGGGGGGAAAACAATCTGGATTTATTCGTTATTCCGTTCCTAATTTATTGCGCCACAGGGGCACACCCAGAAGCGGTGCCAACGATTGCAACTTGGACTGCGTTTTTACCATTGTTATTTCTCAACAAACGCTGCGGAGGGGAGAGAGGGGCAATGCAAATTAAGCGAATAAAAAGTCAATGCTTTCCTTGCTCTTAAAATGTGTTCTGTTGATGCCCTTCTAAGCTGTGAACAATTACCGTTTTTAAGAAGACTGAGATGAGAACTCTGTTGCTCCGTTGGTTTTTCCATCAGTAGGGAAATAAAACCGTGCAGCTTTCAAAGCAAATGAAAGAATGCTATATATTTTTCACATTTTTTTAAAAAAAAAACTGGTTTAGAAAGAGCTTCCTGAGAATAAGAGGTGTTTGGCTGGGGGAAGAGGTTTTCTGTTTTCCTTTGCTAGTCATCTCTGGGGTTTGTGTGTGGGGGGGGTTCCTGCTTGCCGGGGATACTTTAGTTGCCCATCCTTTGCCTCGGCCAGGGGTCAGACTGGATGACCTCGCGGAACCTCGCAAATCTGATTTTTTTTCCCAGACACAAGAGACTGCCAGGTGAACAATTCCTCTTGATTTCAGCTTCTGTCACCCTTTTCTCTCATGCAAAAAATGTCGGAAAGGAACCGCACACACACACACCCTCTTCCGTCCAAACAAGCTGCACCACCCGATTTTAGCGGCGTCCCTTCCGTCCTCTCGGTCCCACAAAGAAAGGGAGGGCCCTGATTTCTGCTGAGGACTAGAAACTTGGCTTCCGTGCTAAAACCTGGAGAAACCAGGGACCCACGCAGACACGCACCTCCCACCATCACCACCGCTGCCCTGACACAAGATCAGAAATGGTACTCTCTCTTTTTAAAAAAATTAACCTAGAAGAAGCTGAACAGTGAGGAACTGCAGGGTCTGGAAAGCCCTGCAGATTTATATTGTTTAATGGGTGGTGGAGGGGGGAGAAAAATAATGCTCCGTTTATATAGTTCTCTGCGTGCCACCCATGTTTTCGTCAAGGGCAGGAGGGAGGGAGGGGTGGCGGTGGGGGGGCTTATAGGCATAAGCTTTGTAAATATTTGATTAAATATCTTCGGGAGGCTAATAAATCTGCTTTTCTTGAAATGGAGAAAGGAACACCAGAGGAGCCGGAGGTATTTTTTTTTTTGGAGGAGGGGGAGAGCTGGAAGTGAAGTGAAGTGAGGGACAAGAGAGAGAGAGAGAAGGCAGAGACAGGAAAGTAACTTTTAAAAGTAACTTCCTCCTTACCGCACCCCCCCCCCCGAAATTTCCTTTAAAGCCACACGGCCGGTGGGTTCCCACTCTTTTTGGGGAAAGTTTAGGCCACCCATCATTTCTTGCACTGTCCAGGGCCGACCCGAGGGGGGGGTTTGTCATCTTAAGAGCATCATCTGTCATTCTGCGTTTTATCATCTCCATCCGGCCGACCCTGCGTTGAGAGTTCGAATCCCGTCCCAGGAGCTCCAGGAAGGAGAGCCAGGTGGTGTGGTTTGAGGGGGAAATGGCACCCTCCCAGGCATTCCCCCCCCCTTTGTTACCAGTTTTTACAGATTATTTTTGAGTCCGGGGCTTGGCTCCTAACCAGTGCCCAATATTTAAGCTGACTTATAAAAGACGGAAACACACAGCCGGGGCTGTTTTTTAAGTTCAAGGTTTCCCTCGGCTCTGCATGGGTGGGTGAGTGTTCAGATTTATTTATTTATTTATTTATTTATTCCATTTTTATACCACCCGTCTCCCAGGCGGTTAACTCTGGGCAGTTAACAACAGGGTCAAAAGAACAATAAAACATAACGAAATCCAAGAGGGGGGAAAAATTTAAAAGAGGAAAAGGAAGACAGTACACAACAATACGAGAGAATCATCAGCAAGAGGCGTCAGAGAGGAGAAAAAAAGTTAAACTAAATTAAAGTTCGCCAGATAAAGCAGGGTTTTAGCAGGAAACCCAAGTTTCTAGTCCTCAGGTCTGGAGATGGTCCTGATGATCCAGTTTCCTGGGCCCTTAAGCTCTTGATGGTCCAGATAATTGAGGAAATGTCCCATAGGTTGGTGACCTTATTGTTCAGCACTAGGCACAATGGGGCAGACAGAGGCAAGGGAATGTGGAATTGCAGACAATGGGACCATCACCTGTCCCTCCAGGGCACAGTTTACCCTGGGGGGGGGAGGGTCATCCTCTTTTCCGGGTAATTGGCCACTTCCTGGAGCTGTTGTCTACTTTCAATTAATTAACACCTTTTCAATGTATCCTATAATTTATCCTATATCAAGCCAGAATAAACCGTTTTGGGATCTGATTTCTCATGGGATCGCCCCTCTCATTAAAAAAAAGGGGGGATAGGGAAAATAGACCACCCCCTACCTAGAAAACAACAGCAAATTCGTTGTGAGGCGGGGGGGGGCCTTGGAGGGCATGCCATTATTATCAGTATCATTCGACACCCTTAAATAAACACCCCTTGCATTGGTAGGTTTTTTTTCTCTTTCTCCTGCCCAGGGAATTTTTTAGAAGAAATACAGGCTGCTCTGTTGTTGCACTGCACACCGCACCCTCCCTGTGCAATGTCACTAAAATAAGAAAATTTAAGGGGAATGGAATGACATAAAATTGTAGTCAAAGCCAACCAGTAAAAGTGTAAGGGCTTTTTGCGGGCTGAAAAAAAAACACCCCCAAAGGACACAAGGGGCAATCCAATCTGTCAACGCCTCCAAGACCTTTTTTTTAAAAAAATATTTTTGGACCTGCAACTGGTCCAAAAACACAAACAAACCAAAAAGGGCATCAGAAATAAAAGAGACGTAGAGGATGTGGGGTCAGATTAGTGATCCGAGCTTCCCCCCCAAGCGGGACCGGGGGGGGGGTGTTTCCCCCTAAACCTTGTTGACAGTTTCGAAAAAAGGCCACCCAGCGAAATCCAACCGAAAGTCGTACACCGAGAAAGGCTGGTGTTTGGGGACAATTTTATGAAGCACCGGTGTGTGGGGGGGGGGGTGTTGGTTGTGGCAGAGAGAGAGAGAGAGAGAGAGACGAGAGTGTTTTCCTGGTCAGTGGTCTCTTTTCCTGTCCTAACTCAATGGCCAGCATTAACCCTAACCCTAACCCTGCGAGAGGGTGGACCTCCAGAGCGGATGCGGCACAAGGCGATCCAATAATTATGTTTTCTTTCCTTCGGTGTTGTTTCAAACGGAGACCCTCCTTCGCCTCTTCTCTCCCATGCCTTTGGGCTGGACTAGATGACCTCTGAGGGCGCCCTCCCTGCCTTTGAATGCTTGACCATTTGAGAACGAAGCTTCGAAGCCTTGCCAACCTTAGACAGGGTTCGACGTTTGGAAGGGTTGGATCGGGGAGAAGACGGGAGCGGAGAGCCGGAAAGCGCCCGCAGATCCAACCCGGAGAGCAACGAAGGCGGCCGGTCCCGAACCGGCAGAAAATCGGCCGAGAGGAAAAACCGAAAAGAGGTCGTGGCTGCCCGGACGTTTGGAGAGGGGTAGCGTGCGGCCTGGTTCGGCGCCAAGGAAAACAACCGAAAGAGAAAATGGATGGCGGCAACTTCAAAGTGGAAAATATTCGCGGCGAACATTTTGCAGGTGACAAGCCGTTTCTGCCAGACACAAGGCCGTTGTTTGACGAGGAACTGAAAACTCTGGGGGGATAAACCGACTCCAGTATCTCTTGCCTGGGCTTATCTACCTCCCATTTGTCTTTGAGGTTTTGCAAGAATCCCGTCGGGCCGTGTTTGCTCAGCTCGGCTGGCGTTCCGGCCACCGTCCGTGAACCCTGGCTCCAAACAATTTCTGTCCGTGGCGTGGCACGTTCCGAACGCAACAGGTGCATGGGGTGGTTTTTGGCTTTATTCTCCCCCCCGGGAACTTCAAGCTCCCTGGACAAAGGGGGTGCCGCCTTCTGCGTTCTGCTGGCTGGCACGCCCCAAGTGGGCCGGCCACGTGGGCAAACGCCCGGCCACCCGTGGTCAGCGGTGGGATTTGCCCTGCTTGGTCCCCGCGCTTAGTGGCAACTGGATCTTCTTCCGTTTGCTGCTTGGATTTCCGACGTCAGTTTTTGTTCTCCACCGAGGTTTGGGACTTGAGGATTTCAGGATGGTTTTTTTAAACAATTTCCCTCTTTCGCACCTCAGAAGCTGGTCCAAAACACACATTAGATCTTGGCACAGGACGCGCGAGAGGATGTTTCGGGGAAGGTGATCGAGGAAGGGCAACGTTCTCTTTTTTTTCTTCAGCCCCCCTCCGGGCACGACTGTCCTAGTTTGGGACTCTTGTTTTTCTCCCTCCAGATTGCAAAAAGATGACACGCCGGGCTGGCGATGTCTCCTCTTGCCAGCCCTGGCGTGCTAAGCTGGCAACGGGACCTGGCAAGGGTCGCTCATATTTATCTGGACCACAGCCTCCCTTCTCCCTCCCCCCAAAATGCCAAGTTGAATACTCCGAAGCTGCTCTCAAGGACGGGCCCGGGGATGATTTTTGGAGACCTATCCGGGTTGCAAACAGGGACCCAGCCCTCAAAGTGGGCACGGCAAGGTCCCCTCTGGCCACCCGAATCCAGAGACGTCACCTCCACCCTACAAGATTTACCCGCATTTCTCCACCTATAAGACGCCCCCATGTATAAGACGGCCCACCACTTTTCCAGCCACAAACCACAGTTTTTGCAACCCCGCCGTTCTCTCCCCGGCTGACGTCCACGTATAAGACGCGCCCACCACTTTTTGGTAACTCACAATTTTAGACAAAAAACATTGTCTTCAACATGGAAAAACGCGGTGGACCTGCCCTCTCCGAGGCCAACCCGTTTCATGAGACAGCCCCAGACTTGCATGAAAAAGCCAAATACTATAGGTTCTTTTTTTTTTTGGTATAAAAAAACCCCACAAACTGCCAAAAAATATCAGAATTGTTCTATTAATGGCTTCCCCCTGACCATGGTGAAAATTGTCCAGGCCTGGCTGACCAAATTAAAGGAGTTGGGGGGAAAAAACCCAAGGAAAATTCTGTTTTTTTCTTTTGCAAACATCTGATACGAATAAAATCCAGATGCCTGGTTTTTTTTGGGGGGGGGTGGATTGAAGAATGAAGAAACAGTGTTTGTGGGGGGGGGTTGAACAGCAAAGAGACCATCAGGAGGTAATATCAGGATGAGGAAGAAAGAGACAACTGGGCTTTTATCTCCGTGGCTTTTATAAGAAAATAATGAATTTAACCGAGCAAGATAAGGTCTGAGCAAAGGGATTTTCCCACGCAGCGCCCGGGGGGGGGGGGGGGATCGGCGTTGAGCTTCTGGATCATGGTTCACATCAAGAGATTTGGGGCAAAGTTTTATTTTACATCTTCCCACCACAAAAATAAAAAAACACCCCAAAACTTTAGGAAGAAGGGTTTCGAAAAAGCATCTGACAAAGGAGGATAAACCAAAGACGAAATAAATGACAAAAGCCATTGTCTCCAACAGCAACGGGTCCGGATGGACCCTCTCTATCCAGGGGCAGTCGTCCTGTAGTCCATCCCCAAAGCCGAGGAGGGGGTTCGACCCCAGACCTCCTGATGTCGATCGGCGGGGTCTCCTTTTCCGCGGAGCTCAGAAAACCCGTGGATCTCGCAGCGCCGTAAAACAGTTGACGCAGGGATCCTCGGACGGGAAAACGGGGCGACAGGATTCTGGGTGTTGTAGTCCCATCTCCCGCAAGTCAAGGGGGAATCTTTCTGGGTCTTTTCGTTCCAGACCAGCCTCCTTCTCTTCCTCCGAATGAGCCGGGAACTCCCTTCTAATTCCTCTGAGCAGAAATAGGACGTTCACGTCAAAAACATTGGTGGGTTGGATGGATTGGGGGGGGTATTTATTTACTTATTTATTTAGAGTATGTTTACCCCGCCTTTCTCCTTAGGAAAGGGATGGGGGGGGAGAGGAAAGGAATCTCCATCCCGTTGACATTTTTATTTCCAAATTTCTTTCGGCACGCTTCCCCGGCTGTGGCGCATCGGACGACAGCCGGAGCGAACGCCCGTCACCCGGAAACACGGAGGGTGACACAGGGCCCGAGCGCTACTGCGCGCCACAAGGAAACAGGCCCTAAGCATATGTTGTCGCCGGTGTGTGTGTGTGTGTCTGCCTTCTGTTGAAGGCTGTGCCTCCTTCGCAATTCTGAATCAACCTCCTCCCTCGGGGCTATATTTTATATCCAGGAACCCTGACGTTCTTGGGCTCAGCTCTTTTAAAAACAGCACAAGTTTCTAGGCCACATGAGGTCCTAAAATGTTAAATAGGACTGGAACGGCCGTTGGATGGGATGTAAGGTTAGGGTTAGGGTTAGGGTTAGGGTTAATTTTTTCCATGCTCTCCCTTAAACCATCCTTCCGTTCCAAGGCACGAGGGCTACCATCTTTGTTTCGTTTGGGACGAGCTGAGAGACGGGGGGTAGCTTAGGAAGTGTATATATCATCGGATTTGGGGTGTCATGCCATGCCGCATGCCTTTTCTGGGTCTCTTTGGAGAAAAGAATAATGTACAATTTACAATAATCAAGAAATAAAATGTAATCATCTGCTCCAAGATCCACGGCCCCTCCATTCCCTCCCCCCACCGAAGCGTGTCCGAGATTTGACTCTGGGCTGGACTGAATGACTCCCTGCCACTTGGCTCATGTACCCGGGAAGTGTAACGCGGTTTGGAGAGGCCGGTTTTTAACAACATTAAAGCTTTTTATTTTTTATTTTTACGAGCGTTGGGTTCCTCTTCTGATCCCCCCCCCTTTCGATTTTAAAAGTTTTGGGTTCCTTCCACTCTTGGCAAGGAGCCCGTTCTAAAGCAAGCGATACCAGATCCACCCACCCACCCACCACCATCCGGAAATCTGGATCGTTAGCGTAACGACGTTCGAGCCCGCCACTGCGTCCGTCCGGCCAAATTTCCATCCCATAAAACGCAGCACACTTGGTGCGATAATCGGTGATTACATCCGCTCTTGGGCGCCTTGCCCCCCTCGCAAGCGGAAAAATAATTCCTGTTTACGGGCCGTTTTTTTATAAAATATTGGGCCTGGATGCGAGTGGCGGCGGAGGAGAGAGTGAGGCGCACTTCAATTTCCCAGTTCCCTCACCACCGTAAAGCATGTCTTGTCCTGGAGTGAAAAAAAATGTGGCAATGCTTCATTCATCTCTAGCAAGATGGTGCCAGAGATAAATTGGTGGCCGGAGCCCTTATTCAGCCAGTTCTTTAAGTGAGAACCATGAGAGCTAGGAACTTAGGTTTATCTATTTTTCTAGGAGACTGTAGCTTAGCGGTAGACCATGTGCCTCACTGCTGGGAAAGACAGAGGCTTCAAACCCCTGCCCGTTTGGGTACGTTTTGCTCCGAACCTCCACCGGACACAGGTTCGAGTCCCGCTCTTCCATGGAGCAAAATTCTGTATCTGCGTCAGAGACGAGAAAAACGGCAGTGGGGGTGGGTGGGATTAAAATCGGGCCAGTGGGCTGGCAATTTCTGGGTGCCGCTAATCCATCATGGCCCGTCGCAGGCCCTGGCGAATGATCCAACATTTGAGACCAGGTGCAGCTGGTGGGGAAGATTCCCAGGAGCAACGGGGAAGGAATGGATGAAGAATGAACTGAAAAGTGAGAGGAGGGCTGCTGGGTGATCCAGCTTCCTGGACCCCATCTTTCTGGAGGACAGAGGCTACTGGGATGAGGGGGGGAAGCCGGCGTTAAATATTGGCCAGCATGTTTACAAGAGAAATCATGCCCGCCTTGTATTTTTCCGGATAATGAGAGAGCGAGAAAGAGAGTGGTTTCGCTTCCTTCCCACCCACCCCCCAAACGAAAGGAAATACATTTGTAGCTGGTTTCTAGCGGTCTGAAGGAGAAAATGTCCAAACACAGATGTATCAAAGGCAACACAAGCAAAATATATAAGGGGGGGGAATCACCTCCTCTAAAAACTCCCAAAAGAACAGGAGCGACAACAACTTAAGTTGGGACAGCGTTAGAAGCAACGTTGGCTTACGAGGGGTAAAAGACATAGGTTGATCCTGCTGTGAATTCTGCTCAGCTCTCTTGACCTGTTTCGGTTTTGCAGTTGGCCCTCGGGAGATAAATATGGCCGCTGGAGCAATCTTGGTTGGGCACCGAGGTCTGGATGCATTGCCTATTTGGGTGGCGGTGATGGTATGGGAATCCTACGCCATCGCATTGCCGAACGGCCGAACGGCCGTCTTGTACAGTTTGAAAATTCAGCAGATCTGGGAGTTAGCAAAGATGTCAAGAGTCGGATCCAGCCCCAATGTTATTTGCTTTTATTTCAGCTAGCTCAGTGGCAGACGGAGAGGAAGGATCTGCCGGATATCAAACCTCCGCCCCGCCCCCCAAAAAAGTAACTTTTCCTGGATTTTTAGCATTTGCCCATTCATTGACATAACTCTGTCCTCGCCAATTCACCGATGGGTGGAAAGAGAGCTTTAAAAGAGATCTCTGGATTTAGGATTGGTAATGATATCCAGATTTGAAGATATTGGGGAGGTGGGTGGGTGGGGGGAACATTCAGCTGGTTTGCATTATCGGGAGGTCCCCTGGGGGGTGGGAGGGTGGGAAAGGCTGGGTAGATTTGGGGTCGGGCTGAGCCGGCGGGACTCGAGGCCTGGGTCCCAGTGGCCGCGAGAGCGCTTTCTCCGAAATTTCCCTCTATCCTGCCCCACCGGCCCCGGGAGGGTATCCCCTTCCCAGGTTCGGAGTTTAAAGGAAGAAATTAATGAAGGGCCGTCGTCCCGCCTGACAGCAGGGCGGCGGGAGATTTATGAGGCCGCAGCGTTTGACATGAGCAAGCAAAACGGTGTGCGTGTGAAGGTTGCGTCTATGGATGGTTTGCGAAACCCCTCCCTCTCCAACTCTTCCCACGCACGCATGCACACATGCACACACAAGCGGAGTAAAGTGGTGTGCAAATCCATAGGAGAAGACTTTGACATTCAGTGCACCAAAAACCCTTCGCCCGCACCCTTTGCAAACCCCACAACCAGTGGTGGGCGGAAAATGGTCCAAAGGAGAGGTTGATTGGGGCTGTTGGGGGGGATGATGGAACTTGTAGTGAGGAGGGGGAAGGGGGTTGCTATAGGTTGTGACTCCAAAGTAGCACACAGAAACAGGGACTGGCATTTCAGCTGACTCCGTACTGCAGGATTTACAAAAGGAAAGAGGCAACTGTGGGTTAGGATTAGGGTTAGGGTTAGGATTAGGGTTAGAGTTGTGTTTGCTGGCTCCAGCATGGAGCTTTGAAGAATGGATGTATCTAGAGGGAAAACCTATTCTTGGATCAGGAAATACATTCATCGTATCCTATCATTTCCCTCTGGTATGACCAGACTTGAGATCGGTGCGTCTAAAACCGCGGTCCTAGGTTTGTGCTTTTAAACGCTGGTCCTCATTTTTATCTCGCCGGTTATCCATCCCATACTCTCAAAGAGGGAGAGCAGAAGGTAAATCATCATCATCCTAACTGCCGCCGTGGGGCATCGGTCCCTCATCAGGGGTAACTCAAGCCAACGCTGGAGATCCAAGACAGGAACTGAGCACTGCCTTTGGGAGGGGAAGGAGAGAAGGCCGTCTCGCCGATGACGGCAGTTCACGAGCGGATATACGGGAAAACGCTTTGGGACCGCAGGTGATAAGCTGCCGAGAAGACCTTGTCTTCCTTTTAACCAAGTGCAGACATCAGCGCCCCACGAGGGCCAGGCTCAAATGGAAACAGGAAAGGAAGGCGAACGAGGTGGGTCTCCACCATCTGTCTCTTCTTCTTGTTAAAAAAAGGGGGGGATTTAAAAATAATAATAAACCTGCAGGTTTTTCTCCCCGAAATAATTCACTCATCTCCAGATCCCCTTTCCAACAGATGCTTTGGGCTCTGGCCCTGCTAGGCTGATCAGGGCAAGCTTTCCGTTCTTTCGTTCTCCCTGGCTTTAAAAACAACAACACAAAAAACGGCCACCGCCACCCGTTGCGCTACGGATCTTTCCAGAAGCTGTTTACACCCCCCACCATAATAGGGCCAGATGTGCACAAAGTGTTGCGTCTACGTAGGCCTCCACCTGGACAATGTGCAGCAACCTGCTACGATTCACGCAGATGGCTTTTCTCCCATCCGTGTGGAAGAAAAACCATGGAGACGAGGGGGTCAAATTTTTTTGGTGGGGGGCACCCTGACCCTAACTTTCCATCAGTCTGCTGATCGCCATTGGCCTTATCTCTAGTATTGGGTCAACGTGGGAGATGTGTTGGACCTGAAAGCTCTCCAACAGGGGAAAAAAAACTAATTCCATATACAGTGGACCCTCGTATAACAAGTGGTTTGTTGAACAGAAAATCCGCAAAAATCGCTTAACAGAATTACCTAGGAAGCGAATCTGTACAACAGAAAAACGGTCACGATTAGGGTTTAATCCGTTTTCAATGCATTCTGATGGTAAATTAGTACAGAGGAAATTTTGCTTAGCAGAATTTCATTTGGAGTGAATTAATTCCTTTATACAAGGTACCACTGGTATATGGGTTTTCTTCTGTCCTGCAGATTTGGGCTGTCTGTCCCCGGCTGCGTTTTGCTGGGCCGTTTTCTGAGGCCTTGTCCCCGCAAAACAGGAATGCATTCGAGTTTTCATCACCTCCTGTTCTGAGTGCAAGAGGTGCTGTTTACGCAGCGGTGGGAATGAAACGTGCACAAATGAGTGTACGATAGTGAGATATATTTGAAGAGGCTTACGAGCGACAGGCCATCACAAAACCCAGCGATTTTCGGACACGAGTGGGTGGCATAGCCAGACGCCCACCGAGTTCGAGCCCGTCTCCAGAGGAGGAAAGTTCTGGAACTCACTGAGAACTTCACACAATTTACTGATGTTTTGGTTAGACCTCAGAAGAGCGTAATCCGTCAACTCTTAAAATGTATGTTCGGTCACGCTGGCCAAGTTCTTCCACAAGTCTCTGGCCGTAAAGAGGGGAATAAACAAAACCCTGGCATGATTTTTAATTTTTAATTTCTAAAGCATCTTAACGGGTTCAAAAGGAAGGACACACTTTTAGCAACAGGTACACATAAGACACGTCCGATGAAACAGCACGCAGGGCGAGGCACTGTGTCTAATTTTTAAAAAGCACAAGCAGAACGATCCATGCCAAACCATAAGGCTTTCCCCCCCTCCCCTGCCTGTCCAGGTCTCATAAAACCAAATCCACAACAACCGTCTATTTCCCCGCTCCAGAGGGTGAACAAACATCTTGATAGTCTGAATGAGGGCTTCCTCGTTATTGTCAAAGAGGGATTTCCAAGTGCCAATGCGTTAAAAAACAGAGAAAGGCAGAAAAACAATGAGTCAGCCCTCTCCGCCTTCCTTCCTGGGGCTGGAACTCTTCCGGGAAAAGGTTTGGGGGCCATCGGCTATTTAGTGTAAGGAAGAAGCGGGACTTTCCCCCCGCAAGTAGCAAGCTAGCAACTAAAGGCAAAAAAGAAGGGGTATAAGTTTGTTCCATGTGTTTACATCTTCAGTGATTGCAATTGATACCAGGAAAAGAATAGGGTTTTTTTGTTTGTTTAAAAGTCTGTATTTTGGAAGTCATGAACCTATCAGACTTCGAAAGCAATTAATAGAAACTGAATTTCCCTATGCTGCATACAAATTATACAAACAGAGAGATATAAATGACATATGTATATATGTATATACAGTCCATAAACGTGTGTATATACATATACATTAACATATACATAAACTCAGAGACATACGGTACAAAAATACACTTTCTGAAATGCAAACCCAACAAATACACTTTCTGAAACGCAAACCCAACAAACAGGCAGATTTTTTTATCGCAGTTCCCTGCTTCCTTTCAAAACCAAATGCAAATTTGCCTCCCCAGTTTGTACATTTCTATTCAAAGTCACCTTGTTGGGACTTAAAAGGACGTTCAACATTTGTCAAATTTCGCCGAAAATGTAGCACGTATTTAACAACAACAAATTCTTCACATTTAAATGTTTTATGCAATAACACCCAATGTTATGGAGGGGGGGGTAAAGGTTGAAAATCAGCAGTAAAGATTGCAGGGCATCAGGATGGAACAAAGAGCTGGGCTGTATTTTGAAAAAGAAAATTGGAGCTTTTGATTGATCGTTTGTCCACCGGGACTTCAAATTAGACTCAATATTTCTGTCCATTTTTCCCCCACCGAAGAGTCAGGCGACGGGACGTCTTCGTGGTAGTGGTTTTCCTAGAAAAAATGATGGCAAGATTGAAAACTTTTAGCACTTGCCCAATCCTCTGTGAAAAGCATAATAACAACAATAATAACGCCTGATGCATACGTTAGGAAAATAATAATAATTCTTCCCCACCACCACCACCACCACACGCACCCTGTTAACGCTGTCACAGTACGCAAAGACCAGTACTTATTTGGAAATACCACTTTGGCCGCACTATAAGGGGCCTGACGCCAGAAAATGAAATCTCATTTCAGCTTCTCCTTGCACACCCGATTTCTCTGACAAAGACCAAGGAGAATCCCCGCGCTGGGTTCGAATTTGGAACCCAGGTTGACAAAACCCCATGCAAGAAAAATGGCAAACGGCTGTTGCTTATTGGGTCTGATTCAGCGATGCTCTTTAAACCCCAAGTGTTATAAGCCGTTTTGTCTGACTAAGAGCTCTGGAGGAAATCCCAAACTCCTGAATTCCCCTTTGTTGTGATCCAGGCCCAAGGATCGCAAAAACCCACAAATTCTACGGGGAAAGTGGTTTGATAGAGCTGCCTTTTCTCCCACAACTGGCTGTGTTATAATACCTTATCCCAGTGGCTCTGCTGACATCTAGCGGCAGGAAGGAGCCGACAGAGGGACAACCTGTTGGAATCGAGGCTGGGTGGGCGGTGGGTGTCCCATTCGCTAAGCAGGGATTGAAAGGGGGGGAAAACCTACAACGGCTTTTCTTTATTTATCAAGGGGGAAACTTCCCAGAGGTGTGAACAGTACGAGAATGGGATCCATGCCCTAGAGAGATGGAGACAAGCGCTCCAACATTGGAAACCTCTGGGGCCACCCTTGGTTTGATTGGCTTCAATTCAGGTCCCGGGGAATGTGTGTATTGGCCTTGTTGCCCCCTCCCGACTTAATTTAGGATTTGGATTCTGCCTTATATTATTATTATCCACTGAGGACCCAGAGCATGAAGGTCATTCTTCCAGCAGCTGGAAATACTGTAATTTAGGGCGATGTTCCATAAGTTCAGCTGATATCTGGGCCTTGGAGGAATCCCCACGCGCAATACCTATTAGCAGAAGTTTTGAGGCCATCTAGTGGTTTCATGCCGTAAAAAAACAAATTGCAGTCACTTGGGTATGGAAAATCCAATTCACGGGGCGGAAAAAAGGCGGAAACCAAAGTAACCTATGTTACTTTAATGGCGCCTGCAAACCAACAATTCGATTTACCGACCTTTCGAGTTAAAAACGTTTTTTTAAAAGGGGGACAGAAAAATAAGAAAAACGTGAGCATCCTGTCACGGTATTAGACCGTGCGGTAACATTTGTCGCGTAACAACTTAGCACGAGCGTGGGAATGCGGGAACAGCGACAAAACCACGTGATCGCAACAAATGTTATCACGGAACAGAATTAGTTGCGGTACAAAGATGGACGTGAAGTAACTGCCCTGATTCGAACCTGATTTGTTTCTTTATTCCTGGGGTTCAGGGCCCCCCGTGTCTGGGCCCCCTTCCTGTTTGCCCTGATCTGATGCTTCTGGTTGATCGGAGACGTCAGGCTGAACAGCGTTTAGCGGCTCATCCAGCCCATCCGGCGGCGGGACGGAAGGCTCTGGCTCGGCTGGCGCCTCCACGGGACCGGCCATCTCTGGCAGGTCCAGAGGTCCTGGTTGGAGAGGAGCGTCCAGCTGATCGGAGGCTCCGGGTTCTCCAGAGGGCACGGGCGCTACTTCCTCGGGAGCAGGCTGTTGACCCGCTTCTTCCTGCTCCTCCTCCTCCTCCTCCTTCTCCTTCTCCTCCTCCTCCTCGGGAGGCAGGACCACTTCCACTTGGTAGGGATACAGGAGGGCCCCTTGCTGGAAAGACTCTAGCCGCATCTCCGTCACCTGCCGGATCAAACCTGCGAAGGAGACACGCCGTGCGGAAGGTCACCCTGCCAAGCAGCCCAAGGGCCACCCCTGTTCCCATCCCTTAATAATAATAAATAACCCTGCTACAATAGGGGTTATATAAATACAACCAAGAGACTATAAAACACCATCCCAGAGGGCTGGTATTTGCCGCTAAGGAGAGCAACGGCGGGGCCGTCCCTGGCTCTACTTCAAAATCTGTTTTCCAAGCGGATGAGAAGCAGACGGTTTTTTTTAGTTTTAAACAAGGCATATTTTTTTTAAAAAAATTAGGATTTCTCTCACTGTCGGCTAGAGTTCTCCCGAGCACTCGCTTCTCCATGGTTTCTTCCACCTGGTCCATCATCCACGTGACAAAGCCCGTCTCGATGTCTGCGCAAGAGGAGAACGGACTCCGTTATTATCAGCCCTGGCGTTGTGAACGTCGGCTCCGCGCGCGTTCGTACAGCTCCGGAGCGAGAGGTTCGGAGTTCGAATCCTCCGCCGGGACCTCCTTGACCATGGATGGACTAGGTGATCTCTAGAGGGCCCCCGCCCATCTCTGCCGTTCTATTTATCATTATTATCATTCTCCAAGACGTAAACCTTAGGACGCCCTGTTTCGAATCCCCAGATGAACCTCAAAGCTCACGTAGTGAGCTCCTGTCTCCCGGGGTGCCCCAATCACCGGGTTATTTTCGCGACGGTCCGACGGGGAGGAAGATCATCACCTCTTCACAGAGGGGATGAAAACAGAGCCAGCCTTGTATCGATCCGAGGGGTGGCAGGGGGAGATATACGGGCGGGCGGACGGACGACCCACCTCTTTCCACCGGATCGTAGAAATACCCGCTGTCCCGGAGGCTCCCGAAAACGGACGGGAGGAGATCCGAGAGGTAGCGCTGAGCGAACGCCCGGGCCGCTATTTTTTCTGAGGTCTCTTTCTCCTTCTGCAGGGCTTGCAGCTGCTGCTTCTTGCGGCGTTCCTGCCCGAGGGAGACGCCGGGCATTTTAGAACCTCGGGTTTCTCTCTGGATTTACGCGATGCGCTAACTACAGTAGGACCCCCCGTATCCACTGATTCATTATACACTGATTCAGTTACCCACGGTTGGCAGGGGGGGAATTAAATAAATAATTCAGCAGCCACAAAGCAAACTACTGTCACAAAACAGGAGTTTTGGGGATTTTTGGTGTTCTCTCTTATCCACGGTTTTCATTATCCATGGGAAGTCTTGAAACCAATCCCCAGTGGATACCAAGGTCCTATTGTACTAACTTTGCACCCCAAGGAACCCGACAAACTCGGAGACTTTTATAGGGTCCGCCCCAACCATCTGCTCCCCAACGGAGAAGCCTCTCCCCACCATCACCGCCACCCCGTACTTTCTCCTCCCGGTGGCGCCGCTCCTGCTCTTCAAGGCGCTGGACCTCAGCGAGTTCGGCCAGGCGCAGCTCGTGGTAGGCGTACTGGTGGGCTCGGAGGTCGGCCAGCTCCTCTTCCTCCATCACCTCCAGCAAGGCCTGCTCGATGGTCTTTCCCACCAGCACCTCCAGCATGGGGCGGACTTCGATGTCGAAATCGAAAAGCTGGGGGTGGGGCGGAGGAGGTTGGGGGAGAGAACGGAGAAAACCGGGCCAGAACAAGGATAATAATAATAATAATAATAATCAAGACCTTGGAAAGCTACTTCTTTCTACCCTCCAAAAAAAAAAAAAAGGAATTAGTTCCTGAGATTGAGCGTTGCAGCGATCCATCCATCCAGTCCATCTATATCTCTTGGCCCACCCTATTGATGGAGGGGGGTGGGGTGGGTCTGCAGACCCTGTATACCTCTCCTTCCCATATCTGAGTGGCCACGTCCCTCCCGGTCTTGGCGGGGACGAAGAGCGGCGTGGCCGGACGGTCCAGGAAGGCATCCGTTTGGCACTCCATGTCCACCTCCACGATGCGGTCGGCCAGCTCTTCCAGGTACAGCTCTGAAACGGCAAACCACCACCACCACCACCCAATTTATTTTATTTTATTGTAAAAGCCTTTGGAGGTGGGTTGGGGGTCCTCGGAGGGCGGGCGGGATCCCCCCCCAATGATTACCAACAGGGGTCAGTATTCAAGGGCGCTCAAAAGCCCTGCACTTGGACTGGAAAAACCCAGCCCGTTGGGTTCCGGACTACAAAGCCCAGTCTGTCCCCACACACACACACTCAGCACTGCCTTGAAAGTGATCTTTGGGTTGGATTTCGGATTACAAATCCCAGTCTCCCTCCCACTCAGCACCACCTTAAAAGTGATCTTTCGTTTTGGTTTCGGACTACAAAGCCCAGTCTATTCCCCACTCAGCGCCAACTTCAAAAATGATTGTTGGGTCTTGGTTTCGGACCACAAAGCCCAGTCTCCCCCAACTCACAGCCTGCCTTCGGAATTATCTTTCCCAAGCACCACTGGGATCCCCCCCCACACACACACGCACCGCCGCTGCTCAGTGATACAAGGGGCAGGGAAATAATTCAGATTCGTTCTCCGTCGCCTGGCTCTCGGGGATCCAGACAAGAACTCTGAACCGACCCAAATGCGTGCGGGTCCCTCGTCCTGCCCGTTCAGAGCTGGAGGGGGTTGCCCCGAACGGAAGGCGCGCCCAGATTTCACCTCCGTGCGTGGGAAATGGGGGGGGGGAGGAGCAGAGAGGCAGGCTTGGCGCCCTGACCTGTCTGGACGTCCACATGTCGCCTGCCCTCCAAAGGCTCCGGAGTCCTCGTCCGGAGCTGCTCTTTGGCCCGCTTCCGGGCCAGGGCTTTGCGCTGAGCTTCCCGCTGCCTCTGCAGTTCGAGCGGGTCGGGCTCGCTGCTCTGGAGGGGGGGAAAAAACAGAAACAAAAACCACCACCACCCCAAAAAAAGGGTTTCCCAGTCTGTTCATCCTAGCATTCAAGCCAAATGGCCTCAAAGGAAACATCTGACCCAGACCGGAATTCTGAAACAAATAATCTTTTTTTTAAAACCAAATAAACAGATTAAAAAGGGACTCCAGCAAGTGATGAGCAAACCCCCGCGGAGGTGGGAGGCCTGCCTTGTGTATGGGTGCCATGTGAACCCTTAAAAACAGGGGGTTACCTCCACCTGGACCCTTCCCACGGACATGTGCTATCTGATCGTTTTGGGGCTCCCCTACGGGCTGGGGGGGGTTTACAACTCCCATCCGTTCCGGACAGGGTGGGCCGCAGAAGACAGAGGACCACCGACTGTCCTTTTTTCCCAAAAAAAAGTTTCCAACAAGTGCCGTCTTTCTGGGCTCCCGCTCCCCCCCCCCAATTCCTGGTGCCAACCAGCGCTCGCTGTTCCTAACAGGGGAAGATCCTTTTTGGGGTGGGGGTTGTTATCAGAAACCGACCACCTACCCAGGGCAATACGTGCAGGGCGTACGTGTTGCCACGGACCACGCGACGCTCGTACATGAGGTTTGCGTAGCGTATGGGCTCCTCTTCCCTACAACGGGGGGGGGGGGGAGAGAGAAATCAGGATTTTAATTTTAAAAAGCGGCATTTGCCTCTCCATCCAATACTTAGGACTCTGTCGCGGTACAGCCATAGAACGCCGGCCAAGCCCCATAAAAGCGGACGAAGGACTTGCATTCTCTCTGGAAAGATATAGGGGGAACATAAATCACCCCTTTTGAGGACCCTAAATCCTTAAAAGCACCCCCATGCCTTGCACTGGAGGGGAGGATATGGAAGGAAGGGTCAAACCCCATGATGTCAAGCCGGGCAGTGGGGGCAAGCCCTCCTTCCCGACCTCAAGGCGAAAGGCGGCCGGGCGAGAGAAGCCCTATATAGGGACGGAAGGTGCCGGGTTCAGTTCCCTGCCTCCACCGGGCCGTTATCTGAAACCCTGAGGGCTAGAAACTTTGTTCTGTTTTTTTGCAAAAGGCTGGCACTCCGTGGCAACGTGGGCATCCACGAATCAAGACCGGGATGGACCCCAGCTGATGGGCCGCCTTACCCACCCCGGATGGACACCGTCCAGTCTTAAGAGGCAGGGGTCCTTCCTCTTGGCCCTATAAGACCCCCAGCGCTGCCACGGCCTCCCCGTGGCCCAAATCTGGGGCCCGTTGCACCTCAAAGGAGCAGGGAGGAACCCGCCCGGTTCCTTATCATCCAAGCGCCCCATTAACGGCCTCTCCCGAAACCATCCTTAAAATAAAATAAAAAGGGTAGCTGTTTCTCTGCCTTTCCGACCTTGGGGAGCCGTTTTTTCCGCCGGGCAACCTGGCCCGCCCGAGGCCGAGAGGCCGATGGGATTTGTAGTCCCCCGCTCCTTCCAAAATCAAAAAGGAAAGGGGGGGACTACTATATTTTGGGGGGAAAGGTACTTTGTTTGAGCAAGCAAAGGGGGTTGACTCACAGCTCATGGGGCTCCAAGGAGGTCCGGTACCTCTGCCGCCGCTGGGCCGGGACCGCCCGAGGCCGGCTGCAGTAAGAGTACGTGCCCGAAGGCCCGGCGGCCTCCTCTTGGGCCACCAGGACCGAGGCGGAGGCCATGGCGGAGGCCTAGCCCCGGTTCTGGGTCCGGAGGAGGAGGAGGAGGAGGAAGAAGAACAATTTCCCCCCTCCAAGGTAACCGTTGCCGGGGAGACCCGGAGACGGTTCCCCCGGAGACGGTTGCCAAGGTAAACCAACCCAGGGCCAGCCAGCCAGCCAGCCAGCCAGCCAGGCAAGGAGGTAAACAAAGCCGGCCTGGATTTTTTTTTTCTAAATTGCCAAGGTTGACTCAAGGAGAGAGAGAACAGAGTTTATTATTATTATTATTATTATTTCGAAATTTGGAAGGAAAAACGACCCTTTGCAAACATATATCTATTTTTTTCCCCTTTGCACCGAGACGGAGCCTGGGACACCTTTGCAAAATAAAAATAAAAACTTAAAATAAAAATATAAACCGCCTGCACGGCACCCATATTTATTTATCCGTTTGCCTGAGGGCATAAACCCTCGGTTTGAACCGCAAGACCCTAGCCCTCATGGAGGAGGGAGGGAGGAGGGGGAGGGAAGCCCCCAAAAAGGGGAGCGCTTTGAAAAAAGACCCCTGAAAAAAAACACTAAAATTGTCACCCATAACACCCAAAGAAGGTCAATGTGCATTTACACACACACACACAGAGCTGTGGAAAATTCCCAGCACCTACGCCTCAAAAAAGGTAAAAGACAGGGGTAGAAGTATATATTGTTTACTAGTTATTATGTTGTTACTTATTTGTGCTCATTTCTTATATTGTATTGTTTACGGATTTGATTTCTGTTCAGCTTTGTACGTAAACCGCCCAGAGTAGCTGTGTAACTAGATGGAGCGGTATATAAATTTGATTAATAAATAAATATAAATAAATAAATATATAGGTTGCCTTGGGCCCTTTTAAAAGGAGAAAGTTGGGGTAATTTGGAGGAGATTTTGGGCAGGAAGGATTCATGCCATGGAGAACAGAACCCCAAAGTCTGCTTGAAAAAAAACAGCAGGGCCTGTGCTATTCCTTAAAATAAAATAGAATAAAACCACAAGGGTGCTAGTCCTCATGGAGGGTGAGAAGTCTCATTTCAATAGGTGCGGGGTTGGGAAGGCTCCTGCCACCCACCCACCCCCAATTCTTCTTTGGAGGGGTTTTGGGGGGACAATTGGGTGCCTTTCTTGTTTTATTCAATTTTTTCCTTGGGAGCTCAACCCAGTTATGTATTCTTTGGAGTGGGGTGGGGGTGTCGAATTCCCCTCTGTTTGACGGGGATGGGTCGACTTTTAGGGCGCCTGCCCGCCCCCCAAAAATGAGAACAGCTCGGAGCGGCACCCTGAAAAGCTTGCAATCCAAAATGGAAAATTGGAAAACCAATGCAGTGTAATCTTTGCAATAGTGTGGATTTACTCTCCTGGGGAGGGAGAGGGGGAAACCAGGAAGGGTTTCAGCAGGATGCTGAGGGGGAGGAGGGGGAGAAATATTAATTTAAATTCGGCCTTTAATGGAATTAGACCCATTGTTTGTATTCCAACGGGGGCTACACAGGGACCCCCCCCTTTTGTCTCCACGCCAGCTTTGGAGCCATTGCTTTCCGCGACATGGGGGACCCATCATGAAAGGGGGGAAATCAGGTGCCAGCGGGAACCTGTGCGTGCACAGAGCGCAGAAAAGCAGGGTGGATTGTTTTCCAAAACAGACAGGGTTGCTGATGAGGTTTGGAGGGTGCCAAAGGGGATGCTGCCAGTGGGGGGGACCGTGGCGCATCCTTCCTTCAGACCCTCCCTGGGTCCGGATGCTGGCTGCGGCTGCATCCAAACCCTCTCTCTCTCTCTCTCTCTGCCTTTTAAAATAACAAATACTGATCCCGGTGCTCCCTCCTCTTCCTCCTCCTCCTCCTCCTCTTCCTCCTCCTCCTCCCGGTGCTTCCTCGCCGCTGGCACACAAAAGCCCATCAATTAAACGGCCTTAAGTCGGGGCTTTAATCTTTGGACAGCTTGCCGCCGGCAGCAGCAGCAGCAGCCGGGAGAGCCGTGCCACGCCATTGCGCACGGAGGAGGACGCAAGGAGAAGGAGGATGGAGACCGAGCCCTGAGCATCCTTTGGGCAGAGAGAGAGAGAGAGAAAAGAGGTGGGGAAGGGGTAGAAGGAAGAGAGCCTTTTCTGGAGCCCGGCGTGGACGGATCTTGGAGGATGATGGATCCCGGGATTTGCAGCAGACAGCTCTGAGCGGAGGCATTCAGGAGGGGCGGAAAGGCCCGCCGAGGATGCAGTAGGTATGGGCACGGATGGGGGAGCAGGCCCGTGATGGTGGCGCATGATGCGCCCCCCCCCCCAGGATGGAGGGGCTGCGTTGTTATTCCGGCACAGCTGGGAAGGGAAGCCAGGAGGAGCTGGGTTACCTGCGGCCCAGGTGGGCCTGGGGTTTTGGGGGGATGCCTGGAGCAGGGCGGCAGGAGGGGGAATGTTGGAGCAAAAAGGTTGGAGCAAAACCCACAGCGTCGCCTGGGGAGGAAGGGGAGATGGGCACGGTGTGGCCGCCTTATTCTCTCTCTCTCTCTCTCTCTCTGTGTCTGGCTCCTGCACTCAGGAGGAACCAGCAGGGATGAAGCAGGCATCTTGGCAAGGGGGGGGGGGGATCGGATGGTGGACGCCTATGACATTCACAGCAAATGTGGTGTGTGTTTGTGTGTGTGCTGGGAGGCCAACACACAACCATGACCCATTTCAAGGCTTTGTTGGCGGCACCTTCGGCCGCTGAGTCACACCCCTGTGCCGTCAGGCAAGCAGCTGTGAAGCCACCGAGTTGGGGGGGGGGGACGACGACAACACTGGGGTCTCCAGCAGGTTTCAAGTTCTTTCCTTGGTTGTGGCTTGCTTGTGGCGTTCGATGGGATCGATCCCGCATCCGGGGGAGCCGAGGCCGTTCCGTTTCCAAAATACAAAACCCAAGCTGCTAGTCCTCTAGGCTCCAAAGTTTGGAGGCTGCTTGGGACAGGGCGTTCCCATCAACTCCAATCCTTTGGCTCTTTTCTGGTCCAATCAATTTAGGCTGGGAAATCCCCCTCTCCTCTAAGATCTCAGGGCCAAACCGAGGTCCTTGTGGTGTCAGATAAGCCGAACCTTCCCGAGGTCTCCATTCTGGGGCACTGTTTTTTTAAAGCCAAGGTTCCAAAATAATGCTTCAACGCGCCGATGGGTAGGGAAGGTCTTGGACGCCCTTTGGGGTGTGTTGGGCCTCTCCCACATCCACATCTGGGGATGCCTTTCCTTCCGACAGACCCGATCTCGAGGGCGGCTTCACATCCCTGCCACCGGGTCCGGGTCCCCCCCCCCCGCCGCCACCTTTCCACGCCACGCCATGGGCACCACGGAAGCCACCTTGCGGATGGAGCAGGTGGACGTCAAGGAAGAATGGCAGGATGAAGATTTCCCCAGGTGCGTCCCGACTCCCGATCCTCGGGGTGGGGTGGGGCAAGAAGAAGCCCGTGTGTGGGGGGGGGAGGATTATGGGGGTTGTAGTCCGCCGCCTAACCTTTCCCCTCCCTCCCCTTCCATCTTCATAATAAGACCGCCCTAACGTGGACCGTGAGATGCAACTGTGAACCTCCCACCCTAATGGTTGGTGGTAGGCCCACTTTGGATCTGGGTCCCGGACCCACGGTTCTGACCATTTCTCTCTTTTTTTAAAAATGTAGCAAGTTCCTAGTCCTCATGGTCATGCGTGTCAGGCTGGTTGGAAAGGGAGAAGTCTTGCCTCTTGGCCAGGCTTTTGGATAATAATAATAATAATAATAATAATAATAATAATAATAATAATAATAATAATAATAATAATAATAATAATAATAACCTTTATTGTCAGTGGACAACCAGTGTGCAGTGTACACCTCTTGCGTGGCAATGAAATGGGCCAGGGCTTCTATGCCCTGGGCCGAACAGGGGCACCTTTCAGGCCGTGCACAGTCGTCCCCCCCCCCAATGGCCGCTGGGGTAGACAAGGGGGCTTCAGAGCCCTCCTTGCAGATGTGCCTTTGAGAGAGAGAAAGAGAGACTTCTCAGCTCATGATCCGGCGGAGAGGAAGGGTTTCCCCCCGGACGGGTCCGTCTGCTCCGGCGCCGTTCTCCCCAAGCAGCTGGGCCTAGACAGGGAGGGCATTGTCTCCGGGGGAGACAGAAGCCGCCCTGTGGAAGCTGGCCACGGAGAATGGCCTCCTCTGTGCTGAGATGGTCCGTGTCGGACGCGAGCACCCCTGCCCATCAGCATTTCGGGGCTGAGATTCAGGTTCAGATAATACCTCCTCCTTGACGGAGGAAGCTGTTTGGATGAGCAGCGAAATGTTGCTCTCTCTTTTCTTCAAGAAAAAAAGAAGTCCAGTCGCCATGACTCCACTTCCAGATAAATTCCCCTGGAGGACTGGGAATCTTCACAGACACCTCCTCCTTCCAAACCCCCACAGGCAACGGCAGGGAGAAAGAACCGGCCGCGGGGGGAAAGAGGGGAAGGAAAGCAGAGGAAAACATTTCCCCTCCCCAACGGAAAAGCGCCTAGAGGAGGGAGGGGACCTCTCCATCTTAGGGTCTCCCCAAATAATCCTCCCATGAGCGGCTTCGCCTCGAAAGCCAAGCCAACTGGGGAACTTCCCCACCTTTGGAGGGCCAGAGAAGTTATAACTGGGGGTGGGGGTGGGTTTGAGATCTAGGATGGGGGCTTGTCCGTGGCGGCCCCTTGAGCCGCTGTCCGCACTGGTGGTTTGTTTATTACGACGCCCGCTTGTCTTTTAAACACGCCAGATCCGTCCCTCCTGTTTTAGGAACCGTTCCGGTGGTAGTGTGTGTGGGGGGGGTGTCTTTGGACACGTGCCTGTTTTCGGGTTTTGTGCACTTTAGGATTTCTCCAGCCGGCTTTTAACAAGATTTGCCCTCTGTGTTCCCAAGCTGTAAAATGGGTCTCATAGTTTGGTTGCTTCTCCTCCCTGTCTATGCGAGGACTCCTCTCCTGATTTCCCTTGCTTGGACCCCACATCCGGTCCTGACGCAGCTGGGTTTTTTTCCCCCCCTTCTCGTGCCTCGTCTTTTCCTGTTGGCTCCCGATGTGGAAGTGGAGAGGTTTCTGAACCCGGCACGTCTTTCCCTGAGCAGCTAGCTTTCTACCGGCGAGGCCAATGGCTCGCCATCCCTTCCTTTGCAATTAGAGCCTGGCACAATTAAAATCTCCTCTGCCGTTTGCGCCCAAGATCCAGGGTGGGGAAGTGGGTCCTGTTAATCATCTATTATTTTGGCCCCGACGTCTCAAAGGTGGCCCAGCTTGAGATGCACACACATACACTGCCCCCCCCCAAAGACCAGAGATCGCCTGAATTGTTAACTTTGTCCCCCCCCCCCAGGGCTGCCGCACTGGGATCAAGGCTGAACCCCCCCCCTCTTAAAATTATGCTTCCTTTGAGGAAACAAAACGGTGATTAAATTGGCAGAAGGCCTCTGGGGTTGGGATGTTATGTAAGCGACAGGGGAAGGTTTATCTTTCCCCCTCCCTCCCTCTCTCTCTTTTTTCCTTTTAGAACAAGAGGAAAACAAGCGAGAGAACATGTCCGTGCAAATATCTCCCAAAATAAAACGGCAGGTAGCAGATATTTAAACAAATTTTGAGGCACAGAGAGGGAGAGAGGATGGAAGGTTTTGTTTTGCTTCTTTTTGTCTTTTCTGCAAAACAAAGACATTAAATCTATATCTATATATACAGACATACACATGAATAAAACCAGGGAATAGGTTGCATGTGTGGCCCTGGCGCAGCTGCCGAGAGAGCGAGGCGAGGGCAGCTGCCAAAGAAAGCCGAGGGGAAAGAAATAAAAAAACATCCAGGCGAAAAAGCTCTCCGTAACAGCTGCTGAGAGAGGGATGCTTATAATAGGTTGGGATGCAGGGAGCATGCTCAGTGCCGTCTCTCTCTCTCTCTCTCTCTCTCTCTCCCAGGGCAGGGCAAGAGGAAACTAGGCGGGTACCATCATCTGCTCCGGATAGGATAGTGCCTCCAAAATGGTGCCACAGGATCGGCCAGGACTGATTCTGAAAAAAACTCCAGAGGAAGGGGGGGGGAAACAGAACCAGAGGAGGAATTGAACGGACTTGCGATTATTATTATTTTTCTGTGCCCACGAGTTTTTCAAGGAGAAACCCTAGCGAAGATCTGAGGCCAGGAAATATTATTAGCGAGTTCAATTCTCTCTCTCTCTTTGGGTAAGGAGTGGACTCTTTTCTTTTCCTCTGCGGGTTTTATGGGTTTTTTAAAATATCCCTTTTCCGGGGGGTAAGTTCTGCTAAACCCAATTTGGAGGTCTTTCTCGGCCATCCCATCTTTTGGGGGGGGGGGGTGTGAAAAAACTCTAAAAATCCCTCAGCCCTACACGTTGCAGGGTTTCCCCCCTCCCCCTAAAGGGTCAGAAAATGTCCGGGTCTTTGACCCTGGCGTGTCTCTGAATGGACCGAACACGTTTCATAATACGTGGCCGCCGGCATCCAAAGGGGGGACGGAATTATCCTCTAATCCAGGGAATTATTTTAGGGCAGATGGTTTTCTTTTATTTCCGATGCCAGCTGGGATGCGACCCTTCCGTGGCTTTTTAGGGAGCTTGGTTCGATGAAGGTGGATCCGGGGTGTGTGTATGTCTTAAACTTTTTATCTTTCCTTTTAATTTCTCTCTTGTTGGCAAGATGATTGGGTCTCTTCCCCAGCAGTACCAGGGTTACGGTTTAGCCTTCCTTCTGCTTTTAACTTTCAGAGAGATTGCTGCTGAGGACACGACACTTTTACTGGGCTTTTCTTCAATTAAATGCTAAATAAGGTGTATCATATATATTTTTAGGGAGGGGGAACAATATAGGCTTGTACCCCTGATGAAATCTGATCTATGAGGGGTGGTGGTGGTGGAAGAATTACAAATATTTGGAAACGATTGGTCTTCCTGATTTATTTTCCCCACCTAACTCTCTCCAGGCCTCTCCCGGAAGAAACTGGGATGGAGGCTGTAGGAAGCCCCAACAACGCACTGGGTGAGTAATATGTTCAAGGTTTGCATTTTTTCAGTTTATGCATATATATATTTGAGTATTTTTACCCCGCCTTTCTCCTTGGAAAAGGACCCAAGGCGGCTTACAGAAGAGGTTTTCCGTGCGAGCGTGTCAGTCCAAAGACGTGGACGTGATCCAGAAAAAGGTCACGTTAAAACAGAACAGTCTTTAAGATGCCACTTTTTTTGGTATTTCCCCCCTTTTTTGTTTTCCCTTGGATTTTACCCTGAGGTGCATTTTTTAAGCAAGGTGCTTTTACTTGTGCATGCATCTTCTTTCTTATTTGGCATTTATATTGCAAAGATTTGGGCCTAAGGCGGCGCCTGTCTCCCTGCAAGGAGCACTGCACACCTCGGCCAGAAACGCATCGATCCGTCCGTCCAGTCCATTTTTATACCGCCCGATGAGTGCAAAGCTCGTTACTCAGGGAGGTTAAGGAACCAAGTAAATCTGAGTTTTATAGCCATAAAAGTAAAGACGACGACGAAGATAAAGGGAAGACCGAGCAAGGCTGATACTTCGCGTCCGTCTCGTCGCTGTTCGGGGTCCCGCTTGGGACCGGTACAAAGAAATCCTACCGCACGTCCATTGCGTGATGGCGGGAGTTCGTCCCGACCATGCCCGCTGAACCTTAAGCAGGATGAGCGATTCCCCTCCCTGACCTTGGGCATCTGCTCATCCCGCTTCTCGTACCGAGACGAGAGTCCGTGAGGTTACGCTCCTCCCGCAACGAGTGACGATTTTTACTCATTGCGGCGATGCAATTTATTTATTTATTTTTGTCTTTTGACTGATATCTTTCGAAATATCGACAGCACGAGTCAAGGCTTTGTTTCCGTCAGTGAAACAGCGTCGAACCAACGAGAGATGCTCCGTGGCGTCTCCTGCGCCCGAGTTTTCTGACACGGCTTGGTTTCTCTTTCTCTCTCTCTCTCTCTTCTTGCACCGTTCTGTCTCCCAAACCCCCCTAAAATACCCCCCCCCCGCAGCTCCTCCGAACACGTTAAATTTCAGCAACGGGGCGCATCACAAGCGGAAGACGCTGGTGGCCCCGGAAATCAACATCTCCTTGGACCAGAGCGAGGGCTCGCTCCTGTCGGACGATTTCCTGGACACCCCCGACGACCTGGACATCAACGTGGACGACATTGAGACCCCCGACGAGACTGATTCCCTGGAGTTTCTAGGCAACGGGAACGAACTGGAATGGGAAGGTACGCCCGGAAGAAGGGGGAACCGGTGCTCTGTTTTTTTGGGGACCCCAAAACGACATTGGGTTTTGGAGGAACCAACAGCCCCTTCCTGCTCGGTCTCTCTCTCTCTCTCTCTCTCTGGGCGATGCCAGCATCTCCTCTTCTCCTTTCCAGATGACACCCCGGTGGCCACGGCCAAGAACATGCCCGGGGACAGCGCCGACCTGTTCGGAGACGGGGCCGCGGAGGGTGGGAGCGCCACCAACGGCCGCCTGTGGAGAACCGTCATCATCGGGGAGCAGGAGCACCGGATCGACTTGCAAATGATCAAGCCGTACATGAAAGTGGTGACACATGGAGGTCCGAGAGGACGGAGGAAAGAGATATATATTTTGGGGTGGCGGGGGCGGTGTTTTTAGGAGCAGAACAGCAGGGGTTTGAGGCTGAACTGGCGACCTCTTTGCAGGACTAAGGGACCATGAATTTTTTTTAAAAAAATGATCAGAGAGAAGTAGGAAAGAAGGAGAGCTAGGAGTAGCAATCTACACCTATCCAGAAGCCAAGAAATGCCAGAGGGAAAGCCAATGAAGCAAATTCCACATCCCTCCTTAAGGTCCAGTGGCCGGTTCCACTTTCCCGATGACACTGTGTCTCTTTTCTCTCTCTCAGGTTATTACGGGGAAGGGCTCAACGCCATCATTGTCTTCGCCGCTTGCTACCTGCCTGACAGCAGCCTGCCCGACTACCACTACATCATGGAGAACCTCTTCCTGTGAGTCACAACTGCCCATCTTCCACGGAGGCAGCCACTGCCATCCCTGTTGTGTCGGACCGGGGGAGATACGCTTGCAGCTGGGGGCCTGTGCCACCTTTGCAGGCCAAAGGAGGAGCAAACCCGTTAGGGAAGCAAAGGGCAGGCGTGTTAATTTTGCTTCGTTTGCATGGTTACCCAAGTCACACCATTTTGGGCCCCCCCCTTCTGTGAGCTGCTGCAATTGAGACGCAGCCAGGATGGCGGGAGGTGTTAAGAGAAAAATAACCTGCATGCTTCCCTTCTCATACAGCAGTTATCTGCTGGTAAGGAATCATTCCGGTCCTACTCCCAGCCTAAAGAGGAATTAATTGTCAGGCCACAGACCCAGCATCCTCCAAGCAGGGCATCAGCGGGAATGATCAGAGCTGTAGCCCTATAGATTTGGAGGGCCGTGCAACTTAAACCTGCAGATTAGGGTGAAAGGGACGCTTGGCTAGTGACGGGCAGCTTCGGAAGCAGCATCTACACACCCTTAGGTACAAAAAGGGTATGTCTCCCTCCGGAAGGTGAAATGCAAGGAAAAAAGGATTCTGCAATGAGCAGCTTTTCAGAACAGCACCGGCTGGCTAGCGCCAGGGACGTCACTACCCCAAACCCAAGAACTGTTTTGCAACCTTGTTATCCCTCCTTCTTCCCCTCCATTATCTCGGTTCCTGAGGGGAAGAAAGCCACAAGGCCTCTTAATGCCGTTATATTTTGGGGCATTTCTTTCCTAGCAAACAGGGTTCTGCAGGCCAGCCTCGGAGGGTGTGGAAAGCTCTTCTGATCACTTCTTTTGACTTCTGTCTCTCTCCTAACAGGTACGTAATTAGCAGCCTGGACCTGCTGGTGGCTGAGGACTACATGATCGTGTACCTGAATGGGGCCACCCCTCGCCGCAGAATGCCCGGCATCGGCTGGCTGAGAAAATGCTACCAAATGATCGACAGAAGGTGGTAATCCATTCTTGCCATAGCAAACATTAATATGTAAACCAAAAAAAATTTTTTTTGCAGCCCGCAGAGTCATTCATGTCACAAATAAACAAGCCCCGATTCCGTGACTGTTTCAAAGTGGACAACACGGAAAGAGTCAACCGTCCCTTATAGATAGGGATTTTAAAATCGTTTGGGATGTATAACCTTGGTTTTAGTTTGTTTTCTTTGGTTTTGTCCCCCCGATAAATGTTACATCATGATCTGGATGGTTTAAAAAAAAAAAGCAAAAGATATATCCTCATTGAAACCTGATCGGAAGGACTGCTCTGTATGTTTATGTATCTTTAAAGAAATCTTGCTTCTCCCACAAACAAACTTAAGTCTGTTCTTAAGGTCTCACCCCCCCTTGAATTTTCTTATAGGTTACGGAAGAATCTGAAAGCCCTGATTATCGTCCACCCGTCCTGGTTCATCCGCACCGTGGTGGCTATCTCTCGCCCTTTCATCAGGTAACCCCCCCTGCTGTCGCAGTCTTATCCACGGCCGTGTCTCTCCTTGCATCAAGGTGCTTTAAAGAGTCACTGAATCTTCCCGTTGCCTCTGTTTTCCTCTAGTTTTTACGACGTGCAAAATGAGAAGTGATATCGGTGTTGCACGCGTAGCCCCC
Source organism: Phrynocephalus vlangalii (assembly GCA_037367305.1). Taxonomy (NCBI): domain Eukaryota; kingdom Metazoa; phylum Chordata; class Lepidosauria; order Squamata; family Agamidae; genus Phrynocephalus; species Phrynocephalus vlangalii. The sequence continues at coordinate 463,439 of JAWVWN010002076.1, read as the reverse complement.
ACCCCACCCCATTACTCTCTTATATTTTCCAGAAGATTAAAAAAAAGAATACAGGATTAGCTGTCATCGCACAAAAGTCGTGCTGATGGCCCAGAGGTTCTTTTTTGAACCGAAGCCAAAAAAAAATATCCATCAATGACGGGCGAACTCTCTCTTTTTTTTCAGTGTGAAATTCATCAACAAGATTCAGTACGTCCACACCTTGGAGGAGTTAGCGTACAACATCCCCATGGAGCACGTGCAGATTCCTGACTGTATCCTACAGTAAGTATTGCCTCTCTGGCCTCTCGCGCCGCCCGAAGCCACATCTGTTTCCTGCAATTGTTTCTGCCTTTCCGATCCTGAATCTTCCTCCTCCAACCTCAACACGTTCCCTGCCCTCTTCCGGCAAAGATGATAAATGCTGCATCCACCGGGAATCAAACTAGGCAGTCCACTTAAGCCCGTATCTAGAAGTGGTGCTCCCTAAAGTGTTTGGGAGGTGGGGGTGGAGATCTGATTGTCGTAGCACAGGCTTTTCTCACTTTACTGGCTGTGTCGGTTTGTAGCTGGATCACGAAGAAATAAAACATATTATATGAGGAAACGGTGCCCGCTGCAGCGTTTTGTTGCTGATGATTCATGCTTGGGTTTTTGTTTTAGATATGAAGAGGAGAGGCTCCACACAAGAAAAGAAAGGTAGGATGACTTCACTGGGCATGGCCGTAAAGAAGCGTGCAGGGATATAATTGCACCTTGAGTGCTTGGTGGATTCTGGGAGTCGTAGTCCAATAGAACAGCAGGTGTTGTCGTGTTACTGCATTCCAAGCTGCGATTGTTCCTTACAGGGCAGAAGAGAAACCGGATGTGACTGAGAGAGACCGGTAGGTTTTCTCAATTTAAAGGAGGGGGGAACTGGCTTGCTGGCATGCAATAATTGTTAATGAACTTTGGGGATTTTAAATAACCGTCCGGTCTGGGGGGGGTTGCGTCCTTGGGCACTTTTCCTAACTTGAGCCGAGCCTAATTTTAACCCACAAATACAATGCATAGGCTGGTTGACCGTTTTTAATCTCCTTTCCCCCAAAACAGGCCTCCTGCACCGCCACCGGAGGAGCAGGAAGCAAGGTATGGTTTTTTTATACGTTTCTTTAAAATCACCTTCAGAGGCTGTAATATGTGTGCGTGCGTGTGCTATTGCAGTCCTGCTTGACGAGCAAAGGCCATGGTGGGTTTTGAATCTGGAACAGCACCAAAACATTAAGCGACCTCAAGGAAATGAGCCCCCCCACACACAATATTGGGCGAGAGAAATTTCGGGGATCACCGTCCTCGTCCCGAAATTTACGACGGCCCTCGTTCCAACCCTAAAATGCCGATCTTTGTGGAAACGAATCCGCCTCCTTCGGGTATCCACTGAAGTCTTTTTCCCCCCTTTCTCTCTGCCTGCTAGCATGTCGTGAGCCAAGAGACGGACGGGTCGAACGGGGGGATGACGACTCTGTCCGACACATCGCTGCTCATTGTAAATGACCTTCCCGGTGTTCAGTCCTCCCGTGACACGCCTCATCTTCAGCACCCCACCGGAACAACAGGGAAATTGCCTCTTTGTCCCCGGGCGAGATCCACCCTCCGAAAAAGCCGGCTCCGAACTCAACAGACATTTCCAGGGGAGGAAAATCACCAACCAGCTCCATGATCTCTAAGAAAGAGAGAGAGATTGAGAGAGAGGCGGCTCGGTGCAAACAGACCCTACAAAGGACCTTCCAGCATCTGGCCTGAATATGAACAACGATCTACATCCCCCCCAACCACCACCAATTGCGTTTCTTCTACAGGGCCACACTTTTCCATGGGCGGCTGCAGGGCGGCGTCAAGGGACGTCCGGAAGAAGCAACCAGACTCTTCGGTCTTAATTCCCGTTGCTTCGTTAGTTTGTAGGGGATATGGAAGCCTGCAAGGGCCAACCTCTGGAGGAGGTTTCAGGGCACCCCTCGCAAGAGTCTCCCCAATTCTGACCTCGTTGTTGCCCTACGGATGCTCTTAGCGACCTGCTCGTTCGCAGAGTCCAAAGCAAAACTGAGACGGTGCAGGGTTTTGCCGTATCGTTCCCTTCTGGGGGGGGGCTGGGAATCTTCAGATCACAAATGCCCAGATTTCAGACACATCCGGGTTGTTGTTTTTACCTTTAGGAAAAGAGGACGTTCACCTGGGTTGGGTGTGTTCGTCGTTCTGTTTATTTGTTCTGTGGCACCAGACAATCCCTCCCAAGCTGTACCTCCAACCCACACATATGATACAAGCTGCTACTGTCAGGAGACGTTCCACAGCTAACCTTCAGCAAGACAAAAAAAAAATCCCCGTTCTCTTCAAGTTTACAAGGAAGGTTACATCCCGTTGGACAGCCATCCTGCTAGACCCGGCGCACGTCAAAGAAACCGGATTTTTAATATCGCATTGATATCTTGCTCTTTACCAGAAGAGCTCGAGGCGAGTGACAGGGACCTAATTTCTGTTTTCCTTCTGGTTGTTTTTGGGGACAGGGCGCATGATTATCTGGGGGACCTTGGCAACCTGTAGGGCACTGGCACCCAGTTTGTTCCAGACACGTGTCCTTCAGTTCAGGCTTACCCTGCGGAATCTTTGTGCGCTCACACAAAACCACGATCCCGTCAGGACCGAAAGAGAGAAACCAATTTCACTATTGCGACGTAGAAGGAGTGGAGCCATAAATCAAACCACTTCTATCCAACATTTCTATCCAACAAGGCCTGAGAGACAGCCCATCAATTCAGCAGCACCCTTCTGGCTGTATTTCGTTTTTAAAAAAATGTGTATTCAATTCCGCAAGAGGGCACTGCTGGCCATATTGAATTTTCCAGCCTGAGAGAGGGTGTGTGTGTCTGTGTTCTGTGCAAGATATCAGCGGTGTAAGAAGGAGGCGGCGATCTTTCCGCTGCAAACAGAAAATGGCAAAGAGATGCAAGAAAGTTCCCGACGTTCTTTGAAATGCTAAACGAGTCTTCCAAAGAAGGCAGCGGAAGCTTCCACGGCGCCAAACTTTTCTGGACCGTGCACGGGCAGAGAAAGCTCCAGAGTGCAAAATCATAATTAAAATTAAGATTAGAAAAGCGAATGCTTTCGGAGACAGTCTCCTTTGAGATGGCAAAAGAGAACCCATGTTGATAACTTTCCCCCCGGGGACCATTTCAGTCCAATCAACGTGTGCCAACCATCCCGCCACTAGGAGCAAAACCAGGATTGACTCTTTTCAACGCTTTACTAGACATATCGTCATTTGATAGAACGGTCAAAACCTCTAACCAGAGCCAGGTGCAAAACAGTGGCTGAAAAAGGTGGATATAAGATGTCTTTCTCCCTTTTTTTATTTTAACCCCCCCAGAAACCTCATTGGGGCAGATGGCAAAGGGGAGGCAAGGGAATTTTCAGTGGCTTCTCTTGTTTAGACCATCCGGAAGCAGGATATCATGGGAAGTCTTCCCCAGAGATATCAATACGAAGTCTCAGCCGACCCTCTCTGAGCCCATGGGGTTTTATATATACGTATATACATATTGAATACATATATGATAGAAATAGGTGCAGAGGAAGTCTGGACGTGATAGAATAACTGCATGGTTGAAGAAAGCATTTTTAAAGGACCGGCTGGAGGTATTTGGCTTGGAGCCTTGCTCCGTCGGATTCCCCTCCCTGGAACCAGCGATGGCCAGGATCTGTGCAATATAAGGTATTATTTATCAGTGTTGAGGTCTACATCTTGACCGCACGGCTCCGACCTGACCTGTTTGGAGCCCACGTTTGTAAAACCGGCATCAGCGGCGGGTCCGAAAGAGCAGAGAGAGGCGCTTTTCCCTCCTTGTAACCATCGGGGTTACAATGTTGTCGTTTTTGTGTTACTTTTGTTATTATTTGGGTTTTTTGTGTCTTCCGTATCGTCTGCTTCTCGGTTTCTATGCGGAGATCATGGGCTCTCGGACGAACGGGATCGCCTCGCCATTGGTCAAATGAGGGTCACCGCAAAGGTGGAGAACTTGGTGCCCCGCCGGACCGTCTGGGACTACAACTCCCACCAACCCGGACCACAGGGGCATGCTGGTTCGGGTTTCTGGGAAGTTGGAACATGAACAGTTGTCTAGCCAGGGGTCCCCGCTGGAGCAGATCCGTTGACCTAAATGGGCCTTCTCTTGCTCAAAGCCTCGGTTCATGGTCTGCCTCTGCTTTATTTTTGGCCTTAAATATCATAAAAATCACGAATATCACCCCTTCCTAAGTTGCTAACCCCTGGTGCCGTTTCCCCTTCCCCTGCCTCAGTGTCCTTTCACGGCCTCCTACGTCATGACAACATTTCCCCCCTGGTTCTGGTTTTTAAAAATACCTTTTCTGTAAGAAAGGGGGAGGGGGAGGAAAGCAGAATCTGTTATGGCCGAACCCATCCTAACCCGTTGGAGACGTTTGCCAAGGGGTCCGTTTCCACCGCGGCCCCTTCGGCATCCAACAATCCCCTCTTCTTATGAACATATCATGCTGCCCCGTATTGCTCCTGCGTGTCCCGTATATAAATGTGTAATGTCTAAAGGAAAAAGGAGGAGAAAGCCCTAAGAACTGTACATAGCGTGCTCTTTTGTAAATTCCCTTAAATGGACAACACGGCATGCCACACTCTTTGTCTTTCTCTCTCTCTGCGTAACGTCTCCTGTGGTCAAGGCACGACGAAACCCCTCTCGAAACTCACTCCCGGTTCCCCCGCGGAGCCTTTTGTGGGCTCCGGTTGTGGGGTGTGGGTGCGAAATGTCACTCCACCCGCTACCCTCCTGACGTGTGTGTATTTAGACGGTTTTTAACTCGAGCGGATCCATGAGGTACAACCGTTGTCCGTTTTTCTCGCTGTGTTTGACGCCGAGGGAAATCGGATATTTCATTAAAACGGCCCGAGCCTTCAAAACAAAGAATGTGTGTCTTTTGTTTATTGAGGTTGAAACAAAGGGAATGGTGGCAGCCGTAAAATATGTGAACATGGAAGGAGAAAAAAGGAAAGCATTTTGGAGAGGCGGGGTGATTTGAGACCAACAAGGTACGTGGAAGGTTTTGTCTATAACAATTCCTCTGGATTGTTCACAATTGGCGTCGGCGTTCAGCTTTCCTTATTTAGGTAAACTTCCTATCCTATAAACCCGGGTTCCTCGCACCGAGGGGGCCACGTCATGGTTTTTGGCACAAGCCGGCCGCTCATGTACACCGTTCGGTCTGTGAAGAACGTGACCCCGGGACTGTCGGGGTGTGTGTGTGCGTGCATTGTTCACACCGTTGTTACGGCTGTGACTTGCATGTCTGTGCATCCGAAAAGGGGGATTAACTGTTGCTTTAGGAGGAAGGCATAATGTTCGACCCGGCACCAGGAAGGAGCGTACCCATTGTGAAAAACACATACAGGCGTGCATGTAAAAAAAAGAAACAGGCGTGCATGTAAAAAAAACAACCCTGCTAAATGAGTACCCAACTTGCTGGGGGAGGCAATGCGTAGCTTGCACGCTGTAATTTAAAAATTGTAAACCGCCCGCTGGAAGCCGTTCACTGGAAGGACAGATTTTGAAGCTGAGGCTCCAGTCCTTTGGCCACCTCATGAGGAGAGAGAGGAGTCCTTGGGAAAGTCCCTGATGTTGGGGAAGATGGAAGGCAAAAAGGAAGAGGACGGCAGAGAATGAGAGGGTTGGACGGCGTCATCGATGCAACCCATAATATGGATTTGACTCCGGGAGGGGGTGGGAGACAGGAAGGCCTGGCGAGCTCTGGTCCATGATGGGGTCACGAAGAGTCAGACACGACTGAACAACAACAAACAACAACAAAACCGCCCAGTGACTACTTGAAGTGGTATGGGGGCGGTATATCAGCAGAACACTTTGCTTTGCTTTAAATGAACATATCCGACGCGTGGCCCGGTGTGTAAACATTTTGCAAAGGAAATCAGAGTGTGTATGGGGTCGGGGTGGGTGGGTGGGGGAAGCATGAGTAGGACCCGGAGAAGAAGGAATAATAGATCGCCCCAGAGTCCAGGGAGCCCAAAAAACGCACCCAGGGGCCCTGCGTGCGTGACATTTCTGCGTCCCCATGACTAAGTTAGGCAAAGGGACGCCGCCAGCCCAGGATCTATTTATAACCAAGCCCGGCCTGAGTGCGAAAAGGGGGTGGTGGTTGGATGAGCGAGGAAGTGTGGAAAGCACTCAACAGGTGCAGCGCCCAGTGCACATGACAAGGGACGGTGTTGGTGCCGGCGTTGGTCAGGAGGCCTGTCCCCAAGGTCTCCCCCACCCCACCCCTTGTGCTCTGGGTGGCACTTGGTGCTTTTCCATCCCCTGCCTAGGCGGGGAGGAGAGAAAGGGAGGAGAAAGGAGGAGGAGAGGCGTGCACCCCAGCCAGGCCTATAAAAAGGGCCTTTCCTCCCCTGAATGAAGTAACTGAGCCACCAGCAGCAGCAGCAGCAGCGGCGGCCTGCAAAAACAAAACAAGAGGAAGGCTCTTTGGTTCTTGCATTTCCAATTGCAGGCGAAGGGAACACACCCCAGCCGGAGGAGGAGATGAAATGCATCATCGGCATAGGCGGGTAAGCCATCTTGCACCACCACCACCCTGATCTTGGGTTGCATTGCTTCCTTGCAGCTTTCTTGCATGCATGCATGCATGCATGCAGACCGGTCTGCAATGCACTCCCATGCTCTTCCAGGGACGAAGAGAGAGAGGGGGGGGGAAAGGGGGAATCACAAAGCCCATCTGCCTTGGCAAGCTCTGCCTCTCACTCCATGGAGGGGTGGCCTTGCTTTTAGGAGGCGGAAAGGGGTATTATTTAAAAGGTGTTTTTTTTTAAAAAAAAATTATTTATTATATGTATTTGTTTCATTTCTATACCGCCCATCTTCCTACAGGAACTCTGGGCGGTTTACAACAAGTCCTGGGCACACTTTGCTACTGTTCTCATCGAACGAGGATTCTTAGAAACGATCAATGAACAATTTTATAACCTTTGATGCCCTTTGAAAAGAAGTGGTTGAGCCTGGTTGCACAATTTTGATTTGAAAAGCGGGGGATATGTTTTGATAGAGAGACACACACTTTGTTCACCACCCAAAGATCCATTTGGTAGCCACGTAGCTAAATAAAGAAACAGATCAGAGGATCGTCTTTTGAGTAGTTTAATCGTCTTTTGAGTAGTTTATAAAGATGCTATTCTTGCATTTGTACCGGGCTCTCGTCTTTTTTTCAAGGGGATGGCTGCATTCCTTTTAATTTTTAAAAAACTCAGACACCTTTGGGGGGAAAGTGGGATATAAATAAAGGAAATAAATATGCTGGTGCAAAGGCAATGCTAAATAAAACAGGAAATGTTGTACCAGGTGGATTCCTGGAGGGAAAAGTGAATAAGAAGAGGGTTCTGGAAGCTTTTGGAAGGAATTCCCCACTCAATGAATGGAACAGTATATGGAGAGACATCTGTTCATGTCCTTCCCTTGCCCATCCAGTTCCTAACTCCATTAATAGAGTCTGTGCAAGCAAGCAGTGGGGAAAAGGGGGTTGCACTTTGCAGAAGGATAGTGCAACAGGTTTTGCACGCATGCCCATCTAAGTTGCGAATATATATAAAAATTTAAATAAAGGAATTTGCAAGGGTTATCCCCTTTCCCTGCCCGTTTCAATATACCCACTGCAGGGCTGTCTTCTTAAACCTCTGGTATTCATTAGCTTAGACATGAGACTGGCCCTTAAAAAGTAATTATTTGTACAGATGTATATATTTTGTTAGGGGTCCCATTCAGCAAACAGTCATGGGGACTCAAGTTTTAAACCCACACACTCAGGCAAAAAAGGGGCCTGTTGTGGGCTACTAACCCCCATTTGTTTATCTCTGAGCTCATCTATAAATATAAATCCAAAAATAAATAACTAAAGACCCCCAATTTTGCTGAGAGTAAGCCTCAAAAAGGAGGGGAAATTGAGAATCTAAGCCATCTCTTAAGATCTAGAACTAGAAGTCAGTGTTTGGACTCTCTGATCTTCAAAACTATTTCCCTCATTTTAAAATCTTGGTTAAACAAGCCATCTCTTAACAAAAAAATGCCAGTTTTGTTGTTTTGTTTGTTTACAGCGTTTACTTCCACGCTGTTTCTCTCAGCTTGGCTTTATTAAGAAGGTGCAGAAAAGGAAAAGGAACAGGAAGGAAAAACCACTCCCTTCCTGCCTCGTTATGAAATTTATAATCTGAAATGTTTTAAAACTTGAACAATTCAGGCTTGAGGTACATTTAAGCCCGTCCGTTCCCTTATTTCTCGCCACTTTTCTCCCGCGCGCGCCAAAAAGAAACGACCGAGACAACGGCCCGCCGGCGCGAGCCCGGCCAGCCAATCAGCGCCCGGCTTGGAGGGAAAGGCGGGCAATTTGAAATCTTGCCCGCTAACGTTCCCGCCTCCCTCAGCAGACTATTACATATATAATATTAGAGAATTGGTGACAATCATGGGGAGAATATTAGAGAATTGCTGACAATCATGGGGAAATCTAAGCTAATTTGCTCCCAAACAGAAACGTGCATAAAAATATGAGGGAAAGCCATGTCAATTTACACCTAAACATTTCTTTCTTTCTTTCTTTACTCTACCTGTCAGGAAAATCCATAAAATATGAGGGGAAAGCCATGTCAATTAACTTCTAAACACTTATTTATATATTTACTCTATCTGTCAGGGAAAGTTGCATAAAAATATGAGGGAGAGCCATGTCAATTTACACCTAACCATTTCTTTCTTTCTTTCTTTACTCTACCTGTCAGGAAAATGCATAAAATATGAGGGGAAAGCCATGTCAATTAACTTCTAAACACTTATTTATATATTTACTCTATCTGTCAGGGAAAGTTGCATAAAAATATGAGGGAGAGCCATGTCAATTTACTTCTAAACATTTATTTATTTACTTTACCTGTCAGGAAAAATGCATAAAAATATGAGGGGAAAGCCATGTCAATTCACTTCTAAACATTTATTTATTTACTTATTTACTTTACCTGTCAGGAAAAATGCATAAAATATGAGGGGAAAGCCATGTCAATGAACTTCTATACACTTATTTATTGATTTACTTTATCTGTCAGGAAAAATGCATAAATATATGAGGGGAAAGCCATGTCAATTAACTTCTAAACACTTATTTATTTATTTACTCTTATCTGTCAGGAAATTTCATTTTATTTATTTATGTAGCTACCAGGGAAATGCATAAAAGTGTGAGGGGAAAATTAAATCAATCCGCTTCCAAACATACAGTTATTTTAGCTGTTGTGAGTTTTTCGGGCTGTTCGGCAACAGCTATCAGATCCTGGCCGTGAAAGTCTTTGAGAATATACAGTTATATTGATTCATTCATTTTATTATTGTTGAAAATCCACAAGCTCCTTAGACTGGAAAATATGATAGTGAGGGGGAACTAACGCCTTACCAAAACTGCAAAAAAGAGGGGGAAACTGTGAGAATAATGCACATAATTCCAATATTTTATTTATTTATTTATTTATTTTGTATTTATATACCGCCAGATTTTCCCAGACAGGAACTCAGGGCGGTTAACAAGGAATAGCCTACAACAAAACACAGGGAAAAGCAATGATCTTTAATAATAATGTTTTAACACCCTCACCAAGAAAAAGAGATGTAGAACTGAAGTAAATTGATAATGTGCCGCCATCCTGAGATCAAACAATTAGGACTGTTAAACAGGCCAGAACGAAATAAAACAATCTTATATCTATCATGATTATTTGTGTGTGTTTCATTCAAGACAGTGATAACCATTTAGGCACAAAATGGTTTTTTTGAATCCTATACAGTATTAGTAGCCCTTATTGAGGCATCCCCTTCCACATGAATTTTGATTTTATTATTTATTGATTGGTTTTTGGATTTATAAACTGCCAAACTTAATTCAATGAACAACTCCAGGCAGTGTACAAGGAAAATTAAAACAAACAAAAAATTAAAACCACATATTACATAGATCAAGAAAACATATTTGTGAGCATGGCTTTAGGCAGGGATCGTATCTTGGCATAAATAATTCTGAAATGGCTCTTTGGTTTCTATACTCATCAGATACTTTATTATATATACAGTAGGACCCCCGTATCTATTGATTCAGTTATCCACGGTTGGCAAGGGGGGAATTAAATACAGTAAATAATTCAGCAGCCGCAAAGCAAGCTACTGTCACAAAACAGCAGCCGTAAACCAAGCTACTGTCACAAAACATGCTTTGGGGATTTGGGGTGTTCTCTCTTATCCACGGTTTTCATTATCCACGGGAAGTCCTGGAACCAATCCCCAGCGGATACTGGGGTCTTACTGTATATATATTTTTAAAAGCACTACCCCCATTTCTAGGGAATATACTATAACAAATAACCACAGAGGGTGTTTTTTTCTTTCTTCTCCTTTATGCGAAAGATACCAAGATATTTATGTTCAACAAATGCCTAAAATGTTCCCAACACAATTTCCCACAATTTTGATCCAAATCTTCTCTTTCCTCTCCTCTCATTTAGTGTGACGAACGGGGGCAAAACCACTTTGACCAAGAGACTTATAAAAGCTCTTCCAAACTGTTGTGTTGTCCATCAAGATGATTTTTTCAAGGTAATTATATATATATATACATAAATTTACACGCACACGTAAAAATCAGCTTTTTAAATCTGTAGTTCTTAAAAAAAATTGACTCTTATTTATCTACCTATTTACCTATCTATGGTCTGCTTTGCTCCAGACTTGCCAACTTGGGGAAACAATATTTGCAAACCAATCCACCAAAAAATACGCCCCGTTTCTTTTAATACCAATGGCAACTATTACATATATAAGAGGGTTATAAGAGCTGCAGTCCACTCAACCTCACTTTGAAGAGGAACAGCAATTTTTATACCACCCTAATAAAGAGATGTAACCCTTCCTGCTGTTCTTTAGCAGCTGGAGATGTTAAGAGACCATTGTAGGTCGCGGCAAGCCATGATGTATGTTGACCATGGTTTGCTACGTTAGCCACGGCCGAATAAACCCAGTTTCCTCTCTACCCACATCTCTAAATATAAAAGCCAGGGATTCGGATTCTGCTGTAATGTCCTTTCCCACCCCTGCGACGTGAGACATGACGCTACCCCTACAAAGTAGGACAAGTGCGGATTTCGATTTAAAAGTCTCATGCACGTCAGGCGCTGAAGTTCACCCCTAACTTCCGCACACGTGTTGCTATCCTGCCGTCGATGGAAGGCGCATCGTGCATATTTTTGAATATGGCGCAGCGACCTTGACAGCATAACCTCTAATAAGGATGGTGGTCGGCAGAGCGTATCCAGATGTAGAGTCTTAATCTTCCAAAACTTGGACCAAGCTCATCTCCCCTGCACCCAACGTTTGCATCTTAAGACAGCCTTAACAGTGGAAGATAACACAACCTTTGGGGAGTCTGCTAAGCCATTGCATCTCTGCGGTTTTGGCCATAAACGAGGCAACCCAACCCAAAAGGTGCCACAAATCTGGGCACCCCGACCGGCCCTTTCTTTGCCCGTCACGTCATGCTCACCTAAATTTGGGTTTTCAGCCAAGGCGTCTGCAAATCCTAGTAAACCAAGTTGCCTCGTCTCGAGCTGGTAAATAGAAAACTATTCCTCCCATAGTTGTGCACCTGCAGGCAAGGGTGGTTGTGGTCACTCCTGTCCTTGTGTGTTCCTGCAGGGAGATCCCGCTCTACTATTTTTTAAGGCACGGCCGCCACGGAGCAAAACCCGCCACGGTGCAAACGTGGTTTTGCCAACTTTTGCAAATAAAAAGAGTAGATGGAAGTTTAGGGGGGGGGGACCCCAGCCTGCTCAGCAGCCAACTTTTATTTATTTATTTATAGATATAATTTTCCTAAACCGAATAGGCTTACCCGTGTGGCTCTTGGGGCTGAGAAATTTATTTAAGACAGCTTTCCCTCGGGGGATAGGGAAGCTTTCGATCTAACGCTACAGCTGTGCCTTTCACTCTAACTGCAATGGGTTAAAGACATGATTTTTCCGTCTAATGCAAGCCAAATTCCTAGTCCATCCAGATTTTTGGAAGGGAGGCTCAAACCCGGTGTGCTGGAGGTTGTGGGAGAGGGTGGACCACCGTGTTGCGGGGAGGCAGGGGTTGTACAATTCTGCACCAAGCCCAGGGTGGTAATGTTGTTGTTATTGTTGTTGTTGTTTTCCTAAGCGAACCTCTTGCCTCTGATTGTGTGAGTATGTGTGTGTGTGAATGTTTTTTGCAGTCATGTCCAGGCTGTGTGTTCCGAGTCGTAGGTAAAAACCGGTCACCCCCCCCCCCCCCCCGTGTCTTGCAGCAATGTTTTATTGATCACTATATTTCAGCCACAAGATCAAATACAAGTCGGGGAAGACGGCTTTAAACAGTGGGATGGTAAGAGCGGTGTTCGCTGTAGGATGCAGTAATGTATATTTTCCCTAAGTATATTTTTTATCACTATCATATAATTAACTTTTTTAAAAAAATCTTATAATTTGCATCATTCTATAAACACACATTTATACACTGAATTTTTCATCTTTTTCTCTACTGACTCCTCTTTTCTTCTTATTATTGTTATTCCACCCCACCCCACCCGTATGGGCTCCTATGTCCTTTTCTTCCAACTAGTGCTGGATTCTCTGGACATGGATGCCATGGTCAACACGGTCAAAGCCTGGATAGAGAACCCGGTGAAATTTGCCCGATCCCACGGGGTGAACGTGTCGCCGGACTCCAAATCACCCAGTTCCTCCCAGGGTGTACACATCCTGGTGGTGGAGGGCTTCCTTCTTTACAACTATAGGTAAATAATTGGGGGCAGGGGAGTTTGAAGTTAATAAAGCACTGCATGGGCAGTTCCTCGAAAAAAATCAGAGGAAAAGTAGATGAGGAAAAGACCTGGTTATGGCTCACCAATGGAACACTGAAAAAAGAGACAGAAGCCCTGATTTTTGCAGCTCAAGAATAAGCGAGAACAAATGCAGTTAAGTCTAGAATAGAAAAACCAGCTGAGTACCCCACGTGTCGACTCTGCAAACAGGCGGGTGAAACTATTGACCGTATATTGAGTTGTTGCAAGAAAATTGCCCAGACTGATTACGAAAAATGCCATAATGTAGTGGCTCAAACGGTCCACTGGAATTTGTGTCACACCTGTCATCTGCTTGTAGCAAAGAACTGGTGGGATCATAAGCCTGAAAAAGTGATGGAAAATGAGAATGCAAAATTACTTTGGGACTTCCGAATACAGACAGACAGGGTTTTGGAGCATAATACCCCGGATCTTGTGATTGTGGAGAAGGAAAAAAAAGTGTGGATCATTGATGTTGCTATACCAGGTGATAGTAGAGTCACTGAGAAACAACTTGAAAAAATTTACCCAATATCAGGATCTGAAAATTGAACTTCAGAGACTCTGGCATAAACCGGTACAGGGGGTCCCAATGGTAATCGGCACCACTGGGTGCGGTGCCTAAAGGGCTAAGCAAGTATTTAGAAGAAATTGGAGTTGACAAAGTCACCCTCAGTGAGCTGCAGAAAGGCCCCCTTACTGGGATCTGCTCGCATAATTCGCCGATCCATCACGTAGTCCTAAACGCTTGGGAAGCGTTCGACTAGTGATTTGCAATACAAAAATCCAGCGTAGTTATCTTGCCTGCGGTGTGATCATTTGATAATAATAATAATAAAATACTTCCTCTTTGAATCTTATTTTTCTCCAGGCCCCTGGTGGACCTGTTTAACAAGCGGTACTACTTAGCAGTCCCGTATGACGAGTGCAAACGAAGGAGGAGGTAAATAAATTATTGGTGGGGTTACATAAGAACATAAGAAGAGACATCCTGCTGGATCAGGCCAAGGAGGGCCCATCTAGTCCAGCTTCCTTTATATCTCACAGTGGCCCCACCAGATGCGTCTGGGAGCGCACGAGACTAGATATCTCCTGATATACCACTCCCCCTGCATCTGGCCCTTGAAGTACCCTGGTTTTAAGCCTGGAGATGACACATCTCCATCATGGTTTGTCACCTGGGATGGACTTTTCTTCCAGGAATCTGTCCAGTTCCCCTTTTGAAGGCATCCAGGCCAGATGCCATCACCCCATCCTGCGGCAGGGAGTTCCACAGACTGACAACGTGGCTGTCTTCACCCACGTCAAATAAATGTCCTATTTTTAACCACCCCCTGTGCCGGCCCGGCAGATGAATGAGCTGGATAAAGGCAAAAGTGTTCTGTGCGTGAACGCGATGGAAGCTTAAACCTCTCCTGCCGCGGAGGAGAATTTGGTTTCGGGGCAGAACGGGAAGGTGTTATTTCAGCCTCCGTGAGAGATGAGCGTGGCTTATTTCGCCACCCGTGTTCTCCTGACCGTTCCCTAGAAGCAGGTCGTTCTCCAGCCCGCAGAAGCTAAGCCCGTGTCTTTTTTTTTCTTTCCGTAGTACACGCCGCTACGCCGTCCCCGACCCTCCGGGCCTCTTTGACGGCCACGTCTGGCCCATGTACCTGAAACACAGGAAGGAGATGGAGGCCCAGGAGGTGGATGTGGGTAAGGACCACCTGGCCCATTATTCCCCCACCACCCCTGGGGCTCCTCGTGGGAAAGGAGACCCTCTTCTGATCCACTGTGCCGCTTCGAGATAAGGACCCACCCAGCGGCCTGCAGGGTTACCTTAACCACCCTTTCTTCCTTTCAGTTTACCTGGACGGGCGCGAGTCCAGAGAGGCCCTGTTCAATCAAGTCTTGGATGAGATCCAGAACCAGTTTTTGAACGCTTCGTAGGTAAAACGGCAGGAGAAAGTGCGTTCCCGCACCCACCCACCCATTTAAACACACACACACGCTGCCGCCGCCGCCATCGCCGCTTAAGGGCCAGCGTTCCCTCCACATCTTGGGCGTTGATTTCTCCCTCCTTGTCTTTCAGGATCTGCGGAAAGCCGGAAGGTCCCTGTAATAGATCTGGTGTAAATATCAATCTGGACGTTGGCGGCGGGGTTAAGAAGCCCCACCGTACCCTCCCTTGGCCTTTTGAAAAACAGCTTTATGTATATAATTGAAAGTGAATGTAATTTATTTACGGCACGACCACGGTTGTTATTGTTGTTGGTTTTTTAAGTATTATTCTTTTGTATTCCGTTGGTTTCCACGTGTACGTTTCCAATTTTTATAACGGAACGCGGCAGGGACTTTGTCAAACCGGCCGCTTTTTTTCTCCCCCCGGGGGAAAGCTCTGTAGAGTTCTGTTCCACGACACCGCCTTGTACACCGAATAAAAAGAAACCCGTTGAAATCTTTGGCCTCTTTTGTTTTCAAACCACAGCAAGACCTCGCCATGTCTGTGGGGAATGTGGATGCTGGGAAAAGCGGACGAGAGCCAACACTACCCATCGCCTGGGTCTCCGGCTCCTTCAAGTGGCCTTTAGGGGAAAAAAAAATAGATTTCTAGGAATTCTCCTTTTAATATTTGTCCTGTTTGCAGACCATGGGTCGGTGACTCATCAGATAGGGTGTTCTGCGTTCTTCTTGCAGTGTCAGCACCCGTGAGTCAACCTCTTGTCAGCGGAGGGGAATTCACAGCTCTGCCGTTCTGTCGCGCGCCCCCATCCGCCCACCCCTCCCCGCAGCGCCCACATGCCTGGTGGTGACAAATTCCACCCCAAACGGCAACTGGCCATGTTGTTCTAATCTGGAGCCTGGTGAGAGGCCCCTCTCCTTCTGCGTGCGTCACCGGGCTCCGATCCTGGACGGGGTCCACCTTTGGCCGGAGTCCCGCCTGCCGCCGCCGTTCGGCCGCTGACCTCCCTTGCCCTCCAAGCCTCGGGCGGGCAAGCGGTCATCGGGTCCGACGTTCGGAGGGCGCAGGAGACCTGCAAGATGGGCACCCGACGTCCAACTCCCTCTACGGTGGATTCGGAGGGCTGACCCTTGAACTCTTTTGACATCCTCCCAAGAAGCGTTGGCGGTTCTGAAGTCTTCCTGGAGTGCCTGGCACTGAGTCCCCCACCCCCAAAGCTGGCCTCGTTTCCACTTTTCCTTCAGGAGGCATCCACCATCCATGCGTTTCCTGGACCCTGGTCTCCGGACCATGCCTTTGGATTTAGCCGAGAGCGGCTATTAGACGCAGGTCTCATCCATCCCGAAACACAAACCCCTCCTTCCCTCGTTCGAAGAGATGTCCAAGGACCCGGGCAGCGAAATGGGCTCATCCAAGCGCGTTACAAAGGCTGGATTCCGTTGGGTACATCCGGAGTCACACCGGAACACACTTCGCTCTCCCCCGGGGCCAAGAGATCCTCCCTCGCCATGGGGTGATAATATTCGGTCTTGAATATCAACCCGGGTTGCTGGGAACGACAATCAAGCCGGACCGGGGAAAGAGGCAGCCTTGATGATTATTTTTTTTTAACATGACATGGTGGAAGACGAGCCCCGGCAGGAAGGGTGACCTCAAGAGACCCCCCAAGCCAGCTCAAAAGGAAGCTGCTTGTAGTCCTTTGGGCTACTTTGTTCCGACACGTGTATCGTTCCCTGCAAAGTTTGAACTTCACAACTTGGGATAGTATCAACATATTTAGATACAGTGTCGTCGTTTGTGTGCGAAACATTTGAGATACGTAGCAAGTGGCCGTTGAGCACATAAACCTCACCCCATGCGTTCCGACCCATCCCTTCCTACCCAAAGTGGTCCAGATTCATTCCTCAAGGATCCCTAATTTAATTAATGTATTTATTTTGGGAAGCCGGTTTCAGGGGCCTCACCAAGCCGCTTGCTCTCGGGAATTGGGGAGGGAGGAAGAGGCGATGTTCCATGTCAGTGACGGCGAACCTTTTAGCGACCGAGTGCCCAAGCTACGATTCCAAACCCACTGATTCTTCTCCAAGCGCCAATACGGGCAATTTAACCCGAATCCAGGCAGGCTGTGAAGGGGAAATGCCGGGTGCCCCACAGAAAGGGCTCCTTTGAGTGCCACCTTTGGCCCCCGTGCCGTCGGTGCGCCAACACTGTTCCACGCTGTGGACGCGCGTGGCTACCTCCGCAGGGGTGAAAATCTGCCGACAGTGGAAGGATGGAGAAAGACGTTTGCCGCTTTTAATTTAATTTTAAATCTTCCCTCCTGGCCTGGGCGATGATGGAGCTGCTGATGCTCCGGGTGTCCCAACCCAGAGTCCAAAGCTAGCCTGCAAGATGGACCTGCGTGGGCGACAGCAGAAGGTTGCCCCCCCCCCACCCCCCAGGAAAGACGCACCGGATTTTAATCCCGCGGAAGGGGACTCTTGCCAACCCGCCGGGGAAGAGAAAGGTTCGGGGCAGAGGCAGGCCGGAGGGACAGAAGAAAGAGCACCAGAGGTGGTCTAAAATTAGGCCCCTTCCGTGTAATGGAACCCGTCTCTGAGAAACACATGCAAGCAAAGAGAGAGAGAGTGTGTGTGGGTTTGCGTGTGCGTGTGTGCATCATCCTCCATCATCTGTTTTTCAGCTGATTCCCCTCGTCTCTGGTGCATCGTGTCCCCTCGACCTTTTGGGGGGAGTGTTGGGGAGGGGGGGTGAGTGCTCCTTCGCCAACAAAGAAAGCCCATCTACACTGGCCCTTTTTCTGGATCCACAACTTAGATTTTTTTTTGAGAGAGAAAAGAGAATTGACATACACACACACACACATGCCCAGAGACGGCACGGTTCTTGGGGCCTTGGGGGGAGGCGTTTTCATCCTGTAAACTGTAGCCTAAAAATAAAGATTGTCGCCCATGAAATTCTAAATAAAAAGGCGGTTTATAAGAAGGACTGTCAAAAGCTTGTCTTATCCAGAGTCGGACCCTTGACCTGCCCGCGTCCGGGTGATCTCCAAATGGCCGGGAAGCCACAGATGTCTAAGACACGGAGACGAATGAACCGGGGAAGAGATCCACGCTCCTTCCTAAGGGGGGGAACGCTGGGTGGAAAGGATTCTGGGTTTTGTAGTCCAATAAAAAAAGGAATTTGCCTTTGTTCTGGCTTTAGGGATGGGTTAGGGTTAAGGAACGAATCATATAAACTTTGGGCACTACCTATATATTTGTATTTTATCTTCCGTCACGTTGCTTCCAAATTATGCTAACTCTGCAAATCAACGGCCACCCAAAGGTGCCGGCTGTTTTCCGCCCCAGCTCCGGCCTGTTCAAATTTAAAAAAAAAGCTGTGGCTTCCTTTACCGAGTGCCCCTCTCTCGTGTTCAGCTTCCTCCTGTCTCCCTCCTGCCTCCCACTTAAATATAGCGGCCTTGCTTCCATATTGCGTGCCTTCGACCCCTAAAGTGCCGTAACATTTGGGTTCGCCTTGGCTTTTGGGACAAGAGCTCAAGCGTCGGCTGTGGAACCG
>JAWVWN010002076.1:257500-440000 GCA_037367305.1 Phrynocephalus vlangalii | reverse complement strand
CTTTAAGGTGACCGTGGGCGAGGGTTCACAGGGCAAGGGGTGTGTATGTGTGCAGGGGGTGGGGGGTGGATTTTGGACTACCACACCCATGGGGCTGGCCTCTCCCTATCGATGGCTCCTGGCCGGCACAGCAACTTAAACCCAAGCATTTGGTGGAGACGGTGCTTTTTGGGGTGGGGTGGGGTGTATCCCGGCTCAGCAATTTTGCCTTTCAGCGCCGTCCTGTGGCAGGCAGTTCCACCGATCCCTAACCGGGGTGGGGTTGGTGTTGGTGGAGTCCTGTCATTGCTTCTCCGGGCCTTAACCTGAAAGCTGGTTTCTCCCCTTCCATTTAAACCAGCAGCCTCCTTCCTCTTAGGTGCATCGTGTGGTTTGGGGACCCGGAATTTCCCCGGGATGGGATTCGAACCCAGATCCCTCCCCTCTTTCTCGGGTCATTTTCTTTCTTGCATCAACGCAGCCTCGGCACAGCCAGCAGCCTTGAGTTTGGCCCCTCGGCCCCCTCTGGGCTAGCTTCCCCGGGGGGATTTTTCCTGAACAACACCGCTGCAGGGAAGGAAGGAACCGAGAAATCCAGGCAGGGCAGGCAGGAGATTAAAAAGGACCCTATAATTTAAAAAAGTCACGGAGGTTTGGAACCCAGCTTCTTCACCCCACTGGCTTCTACATCCCTCTCGTTGGGGCGGACAAATAAGATCCTATAAATATATATTTGATAAATAAATAAACAAACCAACAGCAACCCCCCCCCTTCAATCCCTTTTCAACAAGGGCCGGTCATTTCGAGAAATAAACATCCCTCCGTCTTGGGCAGGGACGGCGGGGGAATGACAGCTTTGGCGTGACCGAAAGTTCACCAGGAAACGGCCAAGCCCTGGAATTTGTCCGGCCGTGCCAAGCGAGAGGGTGAACACTTGCCAACCCAAGGCTGGCCGTTTTCTGGGCTTGTGGAGACTCGCGTGGCAAGGGGGGGGGGAAGTTTTGGGCCCAACCAGACACCAAGAGGATCCCTTCAATCGGGAAGCCGTCCGAAAAGGATTTTTTCATTGCATTTTCCTTGTGATGCTGTTTAAGAGCGGCCTGATTGAGGTGGTTCCAATCTGAGTTTCATAGCGTCCTTTCCTGCCACCAAATGTAAATAGGACTTAAACATCAAATCAGGGCACTTCCTCTGAGTCACGTCCTGCTTCGCTCTTCCTGCAAAAAAAAAAGAAAACGGCACTCCGAGCCAGCTCGCTGCAGGTGGCCAAAAACTTTGGAAGAAGGACCCATAAATGAAAACCTTTTAAAAAAGCAAGTGCAATATTAGAATGCAGCTGCCACACAAAGAAACGTTAAAACCTCTGTTTTAAAAACGAACCGGGCAGGCGTGCTGCCGAAAGCCGTTTCCTGGAAGCTGAGCGAGAAGATTTTTTTTTTTTGGCGGGATGATCGGAGCAGAGAACTCCCCCAAAATTTAGCTGGGAAGAAGCAGAGAGAAAAAGAAAGAGATTTGGAAAACATCATTTGTGTCCGAAGTTGAGGTGCGGGCAGGTTCCTCCATTCCACCTCTGGAAAAACCCTGGTGCAAGGAACCCCAGCGTGTTCCAGGGCCGGGTGCATCACCCGCCTGGGTGCCTGAGCCGGTGATCACTTGCTGACCGCCTAACCCTAACCCCACCCCCCTTTTGTAGGAAGTTGGCCACAAAATCTTGGCACCAGCCGCAGAGAAAAACAATGGCCCTCGTGGTAGCTGGGAGTGGTCGCCTCTTCCCTGTTATTTTCCTTCCCAAAGGAAGCGGACAGGCCGATGGCTTCCCACTTCTGCCTTCCTTCCTTCCTCCAAATGGGTCTAGATTCATAGAATCATAGAATGCTAGAGTTGGAAGAGACCTCCAAGGGCCATCTAGTCCAACCCCCTGCCATGCAGGTACCCCCATCACAATATTTCTGACAGATGGCCATCCAGCCTCTGCTTAAAAACCTCCAAAGAAGGAGACTCCACCACCCTCCTTTGGGGCAGCAGATTCCACTGCCAAATAGCTCTAACTGTCATGATTCCCCTCCGGCCAGCCAGGAAAAGGGCAGCGGGGGCCCTCAGAGGTCATCAAGCGGGTCCCTTTCCCGGCCGGTGACCTAGGCCACGTGGGCACCCAGGGCAGGCGGTTCACCCTAACCCTCACCACTGGAAGCGGCGATGCCAACCCCCCTGACCTACAGGGCCCATCGTCCCCTGCGGGGTTCGCGCTTCCAGAGGCCACCCCAGGTCGATCGGCCGTGTTTTTTTCCAAAGCCGAGGCGGTAGAATTGGGCTTGATTTTTTTAAAATTTCCTTTCTTGCAGGCGTTGTTTTGGCGCCGCTGGGTTTGTTATCCTAAGACGGGCAGATGGGAACAATAGCTCTTCCTTTCTCACCGGGGGAGGCGGCTTTTGTATATTTAAACGTATAAATCCCTGCTCCTCCTTGGCTCCCACCCCTGGGGTGATGCTCTTCCCTGCACATTTAGGGCAGTTGCCCCTTTGCCGTCTTTTGGTACCAACGTTGAATGGTTCGTATTTTGCGATCTCCGTTCCTGCCAGGTCCAGGGAAGCCGTCCTGGCTTTTTCCTGGGGGATCTGGCTCCGGCCGTCAAGTCTGGCTCTCTGTTGGAGCCACCTTCAGTCCCCATAATCAGGCCGAGAAGGTTCCATCGCTGGCTCCTCTCCCCAGCTGCCGGATCCATCCCATTTATTTTATTTTCTGCCAGGAGGAACACAGGGGGATCTGTATCGGGATGCTTTTTCCCACCGTGGAGAAGAGAAGGGGGGAAAAAATCCCGTGCCCGAGAGGCCAAAGGTCCTGCAGATACATGATAGGGGTCAAGCCGCAAACAATGGGGCCGTACCGGACGCCCTCCCTCGGTGACTCCTTCAAGCCATGCAGTCATTTCCTGGAACGGCTCCCATCCCTCCAGCTGGAGTCCGAATTTCCTTTCGCCCAAAGGAAGCCCGTTTCCTGGACAGAGGGGTGGCGGAGGGAGGGGGGCTCAGTGTGGGGTTTCTTTTGGGGTGAAAAAAACTGATATCAAGGCCTGATCTCATGGGAAGAAACTCACGGCATCCCTGAGGAGTGAAGGATAGCTGTGTGGCCCGAGCAGAAATAGGTGGTACCTTTAGAGACCATGGGTGTGTGTGTGTAGAAAATGAGGTTTGGTGGATTAAATGACTTCCCACGGTTCGTGGGAGTTTTAAGTCCAAAACTTAAAACACTCCCAGCAGGAAGAAAGAGGGCGACAGGCGGGCAAGCGGGCGTGAAATCCAGCCGTCGGTGGCATGTGCCGCCTGCGTCCCATCGTGGCAAGGACTGCAGGGGGCCCGTTGGTTTGCACTGGGGCCATCCTGCCTGCCCACTAGCACTGAAACCCTTAAAGGGGTTTTTTTTCCCTGTTCCCTGCCCCAAAGCGCTTCCAGTCGAACTTTCAACAAGGAAGTTCTCTTGCGGCTTGACCTGTCTCCCTGGCCTTTCGCCTCCCCTACAATTCAAGAGCGGGCAGGCTTTAAGGGAGGCCAGGGATTCAGCCCAGCGCCTGCGTCGTTGTCGTCGTGGACTCAAGAGAGGCTAATTTTAGGACGTGCGGCTGATGGGTCTCGCCTCCTGCCTGGCGAGAGGAGAAGCAGGAAATTTTTCCCCCCAGCATTTCCTTGCTCAGAGAGAGAAAGAGAGAGAGAGAGAAATGTTCATCTCCCAGGGAGGTGATGGGTTGGTTTGTGGGTGTGTGTTTTTTGGCACCACCACTGTCCCAAACACATCTTCTCTCCCGAATCATGCAGGAGAGGGGGGGAGGCGTATTTAAAAGCAAAACCCTGCAATGGTGAAAATAAATAAACAAAACTTTGCCTCTGTCACCCGAAACACAAGCACACTCCGCCTTCTAGTCCGCTCTGGCACGGCTGGGCTTCGGTTTGAATTCGGAGACACGCCAGGAAAGGAATCAGGTTGTCCAGAGATTCGAGGAGCATTCAAGGAACCCCGCAGCAAGCGAGGAGATTATTAGTCCCCGTTTGTGGCCATTCCTTTTCCGTGTGGGTGGGAGAAGCGGATGTGTCGAAGTTTCCTTTCCGAAGGGAAGACCCAGATCGGAGCAGGGTTGCTTCGGAACTACATGCTCCAGGGATCCTTTTAAAAGTTAACTTTTGGAGACCCTTCTTTAGAGGGGTTTTGTGGCAACGGGCAAGCAGCTCCGAGGTCTTAAAACTGGCGCTTCCCCCCTTTCTTTTTCGACCCTCAGGTCCACGCCACCTTGAGTGGCCGCTCCGAAAGGACGTGGTAGGGAGACATGGCCCAGCCGGCACCCCTTGACCAAAGCCTCCCAGGTAAGGAGAGAAACGCGTGTCCCAGAAGGGATGTCCCCCACGGTTCTCACCGTTGGGCGGTCAAGTGGCGCCCGACGTCCCGCGACCCTAAACGTGTGGCTTTTTTTTTTTGTCTTCCTCTCCTCCCTTTGTAGATCTGGGCGGCTCTTTCTTGTACCGGGACCAAGATGCCGGGAAATCCTCCTACTCCCTGGAAACCCCATACGGCTTCCTGCTGGATCTGGACTTCCTCAAGTACGTGGAGGAGATCGAGCGAGGGCAAACCTTACGCAAGGTCCCCCTGAGCCGGAAAGCCAAGGGCCTCAAGCCGGGCCCGGGCTCGCCCTACGGGCAGGCGGGCGGCTGGACCTCCACGGAGTCCCTCTCGTCCGTGGCCAGCGAGGATGGGAGGCCACCCTTCTCTCCCCGGGCGAAAACCTGCTCTTCTTCTGAGTCTACGAGCAAGCCGCCTTCCCTGCCTCTGTCCCCCAACCCGGTCCTCCAGCTTCTCCCTCCTCCCGCCTCCAAATGGCCGGCGAGAAACCCGAGGGTGGAGAAGACCTTACGGGAAACCCGGGAGAAACTGGAAGAGCAGGAGCGGCACGCCGGCAAGGTGTCCGTCCCTGCCCAGGCGGCTCCGGCAGAGGAGAGCCGAGGGGACGCCGACATGCCGGTCAGGAAGAGCCCCTGCCATTCAGGGCACGGCACCCCGGCGGCCCTCAGCCCCGGGCACCTCCAGCAGATCCGTGGGCAAATGGCAGCCGCCCTCCGGCAGCTCAAAGGGCTGGAGGAGCAGGTCAAGGTGATCCCAGCGCTGGAGGAGACCATCAGCCAGCTGAGGAAAGAGAAGGAGGCGCTGGCGGAGGGTTGGCGGGGGAAGCCGGATCCCGGCGCAGCAGATCCTCCGATCTTCTGCTTCCCACCAAGGTCTCCTGTCGGGACGGAGGAAGGGTCGCCCGCAGAGGAAGGGGATGCTGAAGGGACGCCGAGGGCCAGCAAAATCGCCGGGCTGAAGAAGCTGACGGAGAAATTATCCAGCTCGGAGAAAGCAGCAAAGTCGGGCCGAGGAGATGCTCCGGGGCCGTTCAAAGCCAAGGAGCCCTCCCGCCGGTCGGTGGCCACCGGGGAGGACGTGGCCATGAACGAAGCGGTCTTCTATTACCGCTGCCAGAAGCCGGTCCGAGACGTCGGTGTCGGGCGAGAAGCCGAGACCCGAGAGGTGGCCGTGTGGGTGATGGAGTCCCTGCTAGGGGTCTCGCCCGAAGCTGAGACTGAGAAAGCTTTGCTGGAGCAGACCATCCGGCACCAGAAGGAGGTGATCGCCCTCCTGGAGGGCCACCTGAGGGAAGCTACGGAGGAGATGGAGCTGCTCCGGGGGGAAGTCTGCGCCCGCAAAGGTCTCCTCGTCAGCCGGGAAGCCCAGGCCCGGCCGGAGACGGCCGACGCGTCCACGGAACCCGCGGCTCCCGTGACCCGGTGCCGGGCCGTGGGCGGCCGCGTGGAAACCACGGAGGCGGGCGTCCAGTGTGCACCGCGGGTGACGTGCGTCGGAGTCGGCTGCGACCTGGGGCGGGGGAACGCCGGGGAGAAAGCCACCGGGGCCGAGAGGGAAACCGAGGCAGCCCCGGGTCCAGGGATGTTGCCAGCAGTCTCGTATGCACCAGGACAGCCTGGAGATGCCAAGGCCTCTGATTATTCGGAACGGAGGGGAGTTGCGGGGCTGGAGTCGGAGTCCGGTTTGCTCACGAAAACGGGGGAGGAGGAAGAGTCCGGAGAGAGGTTCATGCAGACCACGGGAGCCGGTGAGCTGCATCCCACCAGTGCAACCCTGAAGCTCGCCCTGAAAGGGTTGGGACCAGCCCCAGATCCTAAATGGTTCCATCCCCACCTTTTTAAGATCTGGGGGGCTCCCCACCCCCACACCCCAAATCTGATTTCAGCAGATTGTGTTCTGCTTCCCTGCCCAGGGGTCTTGAAGTCCATCATGAAGAAGCTGGACAGGCCAGCCAAGGAGGAAGCCGCCGCCGGTGGGAGGAAGATGCTGCAGTTTGTCGGGGTACTGAATGGCGAGTACGCAGCCTTTCCTCTCTTTGCGGGCAGGTGCGGAGGGTCCCGTCCCATCCCGTCCGGGGGGCAGCTCAGTTCTGGGTCTGCGTGGCAGGAGCTACTGGTGGTGGTGGGGATCATTTTGAGACGGCAAGGCTCCGGGAGGTGGGTGGCATCCATCCAGAGGGACCGTGGCCCTGGGTGGCATCCATCCACCCTGACCCTGGGTGGCATCCATCCAGAGGGCGCTCTGTCCTTCGCCGCAGGTATGAGAGCACCTCAAGTGAGGAAGAGGAGGAGGAAGAGGAGGAGGAGGAGAAGGTGTCCCCGCTCAGCTCCGACACGGGCAGCAGCCTTGGCACCTCGGAGGAGGACATGGCGGACAACCAGGAGGGCAGCGGCGACAGCGAGGCAGAGGGATCTGTCCCCGGGGTGGACGAGAAAAAGGGACAGCTCGTCCGTGACCCTGTAAAAGAGGCAGAAGGAAGGAAGAGTCCCGGAGGGGAGGCTGTGGAAGTCAAAGAGAGGTGAGTCCGGGCTGGGACAGATCCTGCTTCTCTACGTGGCCGGTGCAAAAGAGGAGGGTAAAATAAGCAGCTCCTCTAAACCTCCGAGGGGTGTGTGTTTCTCCCTCCAGGTTCGAACTCAGCCCCCCGATGAGAGAGGCCTGCCTGGTTTTGCGGACCCACCTTGGCCGCCCCGGAGCTGCCCCGAAGAGCAAGGAGGTGGTGAGTCGGAGCAGCCCCCTGGTCCCACGGCGGACTCCAGATCCTAAAACCCCAGCGTGGCTTTGTAGAGAAAGCCAAGCTAAAGCTGGCAGGAGGAGAGGTTGAACCACCACTCCTCCTCATCCCTGTGATGCTCAGATTGTCCGGGAGGGTTGGTGGGGAAGGGGGCTTGGTCTCAAACCAAGCCTGATGGATTGCCGGACGGACGGACGGCGCTGGCAAAGCCGAAGGCACCCGGGCATCCCGAGCTCATGGCGCTCCGCTCTCTCCTCCTGGCTGCCTAGCTTCCCAGCACCGGCTTGATCCTGCAGGAGTGGTTCCGCCTCTCCAGCCAGAAGGGCTCGCGGGCTGGCGAAGTGGACGACCACCTCCGGGCCTTGGGCGAGATCTCGCCGGCCGTGCTGGCCCACGTGGTCAACCTCTCCGACGGGAACGGCAACACCGCCCTCCACTACAGCGTCTCCCACTCCAACTTCGACATCGTCCAGCTTCTGCTCGACACCGGTAACAATGGGGCAGGAGGTGCCATGGGGGTGGGGGGATAGTGAGAGAGGAGGAACCAGCTCGTTTCCCTCCCTCCCGTTAACGAGCCAAAGGGCTCAAGGCCTTCCTCTCCTCGGCCCCCGCCAGGCGCCTGCAACGTCAACCACCAGAACAAAGCGGGCTACACGGCCCTCATGCTGGCCGCACTGGCCGCCGTCGAGCAGGAGGGGGAGATGGCCGTCGTACGCCGACTCTTCGCGATGGGCAACGTCAACGCCAAAGCCAGCCAGGTACGGGGAAAAGGAAGCCACCTCTCGACACTCGGCACATGCCCAGAGGCCCCCTGGCTTGCTTCTCACTCAACGTTCTTTTCTTATCTCGCAGGCCGGCCAGACGGCCCTGATGCTGGCCGTCAGCCACGGGCGGCAGGAGATGGCGGAGGCCCTGCTGGCCTGCGGCGCCGACGTCAACCTCCAGGACGAGGAGGGCTCCACGGCGCTCATGTGCGCCTGCGAGCACGGCCGGGCGGCCATGGTTCGGCTGCTCCTGGCCCAGCCCGGCTGCGACGCCTCCACGGTGGACAACGTAAGTGGGCAGCTGATCTCAACAGGGAGGGCGGGTTTGGGTTTCTAAACTCAAGCTTCTAGTCCTCAGTGCCTCCAGGTTTTATTTTAAACCCTTCTTTAAAAAGAAAGAAAATTATTTTCATTTACAGCGGTGTGTGTGTTTGTGTGTGTGTGGTACCCGATCTTAAAAACCTAACGAGGCCAGGGACCTCGGCAACAGGGATGCTTTATCCTACATGGTCACTAAGTCGGAGGCCTTGGCTTCCTTTTGCTGGCCGGGTCACGACCACTCTCCCTCCCTCTGCCTTGCTTTCGACCTCTTTTGGCCCCAGGACGGGAACGACGCCGTCGCCATCGCGCTGGAAGCAGGTCACCGGGACATCGCGGCCTTGATATCCGCCCACCTCACACAGTCGGCAGGGGGAAGCCCCGTGAGTTAAACCCCCAATTCCCTCGATTCCGATTCGATCCTGGATCGGAGAAGGGGATCCGTTTCCGAGCTCAGCTTCCTCGCAGGCAGGCGAGAACCCCCTAGACCGCTTTCCGCCTGCGAGGCTGAAGTTAAGGAGATGCCAAGCCACCCATTTCGCCCCCCCCTCCCCAGGAGGGTCTGTTGGTGGGGTGATAACCCACAAGACGCCTAGAATTAAACTATCTTGAAAGACAACAGCTTGGGGGGGGGTTCTGTAACCCTGCAACCCTCTTCCTTCCCTGCAGGACGACAGCAGGGATCCTCCCTGCAAGGAGAAGATGCGACTGTAAGGCTCAGGCCCAAGGGCCCAAGAAGCCTCTCTCCCCACTAGCCAACATCTTCATTCCAAATGAGACACAGAACAGGCGGGACGGGACCTTCCAGTATTGACTTTTTAAAGAAAAAAAAACCTAACTCTTCACTAACTCAGCCAAGTGGATTGAAACCACACCTTGTAGCGGTCTCTCTACACACCCACACCGTGTCTTGACCTCCAAGCCGTGCCGTAACGCCAAGCGGACCCCCTGCTTCCGCTGAGGTCCTAGTCCTCATTGAGGTCCACCGGGCTGTGTTAGCGCTCCCAGGACTTCGCCCCAATTCCGGATGCACCGAGGAGCGCAGGAACACGGCGGGCCTGGATTCTTGCGTGCCTGCAAGGAGTTTCTGTATTGAGGGGTGCGGAGGGCCCGGGACCACCGCCGTCAAGAGCAGAGGGCTTGTTTCCCCTTGGCCGTGGCCATAACACTTTCCCAACGACTGTTTCGTGGCCCAAGGGACATTTGGAGAGGCCAACATTTCAAAGGACCGGCCAGCCAAGCTGGAAGTCCTTGGGTCCAGAAATCCCAACACAACCCAACGTGGGTGGGAAAGATTTTCAATCGGTTCTTAATCAAGCAAGTTGAGACAGACTCTACGTTCGGCTCTCCCTAAGTACCGACACAGGATGGATCCGGGGCTGTTTTTACCCCCCCAGAAAGGCACTTGGGTCTATTTATCCCGTCTTTCTTATTAATCCCATCCCTCTTTCCCGACATTTAAGAAACACCGTTACCTCTGCGAAGGACCGAGCCGTATCCTTCATTGCCAGTGCTTACAAGAGAGTCACACAAAGCGTCCATCCACACGGCTTTTGCGCGTGTGTTTTTATGTATTCCCACAGTGTTATCTCACCCATATAGATATGTAATAACATTTGACTCGTCTCTTGTGAAATGCCAACGTACAAGGAGGCACAGGCAGCAAGCTTGGGAAAGGCCAGCAGGAATTTAATAAAACTTTTATGCTTTCGAAGTTTCGTTCTCAAATAGATACACTGGTACCCCGACTTAAGGGCAGCTCGACTTAAGAGCGGAAAACTGTTGGTGTTTTAACTGCCGCCTTACAAATTTTAGATATGGTCTGCATTTTTTTTATTTTTTAACTTTTTTATTCAATTTTTTAGATAGGTACCTCGAGTTAGAAAAACCAAGCCAAGATTTTTCATTTAGGCATGTATAACTGTTTGACGCAATTACCCCCCAAAACAAACCATTTTTGCTCTTGGGTAACAAGAATCACACACGCAGAATTCAAAGTGGGAAACACACAGAGAACTTTTATTTGATTCGCGTCGGATTTCTCATCTCTCCTCGTCCAGGTCGGGCACCATCTAAGATTTAAAAACAAAAGGAAACAGATTTCAGTTATCAGCTCAGCCCCTCCCAACGAGAAGCAAGAATGAATGGACTGATTTATATAAGCCAGACAGGTTGATATTTTATCAGCTGCGACCCAGCTTACGGTCTTTAGAAATCATCTGTCCCTGACAACCACCCCCAATCATAGTAGTGCAGAGGTTACCAGGACCTGAGCTCCTGGTTTTTGCACATATATTCACGCTCGCATGTGTGTATTTATGTATGTGAATGCAGACACATCCAGGTGCAAATGCAGGGATTACTCTGTACAACTTCGGAGGGCTAAACATAACTTTCCCCGATATGGGACATCTCCGATGTGTTGGGGTCACGCCCTTCATGCATCGAAAGCCAAGAGGGCCTTTTCTGGGGATGATGGGAACGTCGTGACGTCCAGCAGGGGGTGCCTGACTGGAAGGACCCAGAGCCGCCACACTCACTCTGGTTGGCGCCGCCGGCGTGAAGGGAGGCTCAGCGCAGCCGCCGGGCTTCTCGTTCCGACTCCAGAAGTGTCAAGACGTCCCCCTCGCGGACGGGGCCTTTCACGTTGCGGATGATGGAGCGGCTGGTGTCGTCCATGAACTCCACCCGGACCTGTGCGGAAAGAGGAAGGTGTTGGTAAGAAAGGCGTGACCCAGACCCACACCGAGGACCAGTGAAACCTGGCAAGGTCTATGTGTCTAAATTCCCAGCAGGGTTTTCCTGAGCAAGGTTCTAGTCCTCACTGTGGATCCTAGAATCACTTTGTGGTTCATGAAGAGCCACAGACTCTTGAGCATGGGCAGAAAACAGTTTTGCCAACAGGGAAATGGCAGAGAGACTAAAGCCCCCCAAAATGTCCAATTTGGAAAGCATGGATAGAGAGTCTCTGAGCATGTCCAGAGAAAAACGAAGATGGGCTTTGAGGTGTGTGTTCCTGAACATGCACGAAGTTCAGAATCCACAGGAGGAGGAGGAGGAGGACGAGTGGGCCATAAAGGTCCCAACCGGAAGCCCCCCCCCAAGGGCAGGAGGAGAGAGAGGTGCCTCTGAGCATGCACAGAGCGCCACGTGAGACTCCAATCCCCTCCCCCACCACCACGCCCCGCAATCAATAGGAACCAGGAAGGAAATGCGATGGCCAAGTTTCCTGAGCATGCACAGAGTTCAGATCGGCCCACCCGGGGGGAAGGATCTTGCCCCTCCTGCTTAGGAGGAGGAGGGGGAAGGGGATGAGGATGAGGCCGAGGGGTCTCCTGAGCATGCACAGAGTGCCGGCGAGAGGTTCCCTCCAGCCCTACCTGGGTGCACTGTCCCTGGGAGCCGGTCCGGCCCAGCACTTTGGTCACCCGGGCCAGCTTGATGGGCTGCACGCGGCTCGTGTCCATGGCGGAAAAGAGAAAGGGAAGGGTCACGTGGACACCGCCGCGCCTTTTATAGGAAAGGCGGAGAGCCACGCCCCCCCCCGTAGGCGGAGTCGCGGGAGATCTCCGCTTCGATTGGCTCTCCAGCTCACGCGAGACCTGGCGGAGGGCGGGCGAGGAAGGAACGCGACTGGACCCTCCTCCCGGCGGCCCTTGCGCACCCTTCCTCCTCCAATCCCACCCCTCCCTCCCCTCCGGACCCTCCTCCCGGCGGACCTTGCGCGCGGCTCCCGGCCCCTCCCCCTCTCTTTCCCTCCTTCCTCCCGGCGTCCCTTGCGCCCCTCCTTCTCCAACCCCTCCCTCCCCTGCGGACGCTCCTCCCGGCGGCCCTTGCGCGCACCTCGCGGCCTCTCTCTCCCTCCTCCCGGCGTCCCTTGCGCCCCCTCCTCCTCCCTCCCCTCCGGACGCTCCTCCCGGCGGCCCTTGCGCGCGCCCTCTCGGCCTCTCTCTCTCTCCCTCCTCCCGGCGTCCCTTGCACCCCCTCCTCCTCCCTCCCCTCCGGACGCTCCTCCCGGCGTCCCTTGCGCGCGCCCTCCCGGCCTCTCTCTCTCCCTCCTCCCGGCGTCCCTTGCGCGCCGACGCCCTTGACGACGGGTCAAGGGGGGGGGGGAGAGGCCAAGAAGATGCCGCGCGCCACTCCCATCATCCACAAGCTCCGCACCTTCCTCTCTGGGGTGAGGAAGAGGAGGAGGAGGAAGAGGAGGAGGAGGAAGAGGAGGAGGCCCAGCCACCCCCCCCCCACACACACACGCCAGGCCCCGAGAAAGTGCACAACGGGGAGGGGGGGGCTGTTTGGCCGAGGGCGGACTACAACTCCCATCGTCCCCCCCAAAGCGCCGATAGTCGGGGGACGATGGGGCTTGTGGTGGCCTCCTCTGGTGGCCTTGGGGATGTTCTTTGGGGGAGGGGGTGATGGCGGTTCTGTTTTATTTTTTTTTAAACGGGAAGCTTTCGGGCTTTTTTTAATAGATGTGGATCTGGGAGCCCAGATGTTCCTGGACTACAACTTCCAGAATCCCCTTCCCAGCACAGCGAGTGGTGGTGGTGGTGGTGGTGGAGGCTTCTGGGAGTTGCAGTTCAGGAACATCTGGGGGGGACCCCCCCCAACCCCTGACTCAGAGCCTCCCATGAAGTCTTCCATCCCAATACTATTTAACAGTTAAAAAAGGTGCCCCCGCGTTTATTTATTTATTTTTAAATGTCTCGTGTTTTGTTTGCTTGGCATTTGTCTGGACTTCCAACCCTCAGGAAGAGGGGGAGCGAAGGGCACTTATTTATTTATTTATTTATTTATTTATTTATTTATTTATTTATTTATTTGTTAGGTTTATATACCGCCCGTCTTCCCGAAGGAACTCCGGGAAGATCCCACCCCATCATAATCTGAATATGCAAAGGAATAAAAGGGGTAGGGCAGGCCTGAGGGAAATGAAAGGAGCCAGCCAGGGAGGGGTGTGGGAAGTGCTTCAATAACACCCCCCATAAATAAATAAATAAATCAGGACCCAGAATAGCAGAACCCTCCTCATCCTGTTCTTTTAGTTAGAAACACTGTATAAAGCCTGCCAGGGAGACTTAACTGTCAATTAAAAATGATTTGTGAAAGAGGTTGAAACATTTCAAAAAGCGGATTTAAAAAGACATGTTTCAGGAGCATGCCTAAGTTGTCTGTCTTTTCTCTCTCTCCTCCGCAACAGCGAGACCTCCGAGAGAAGTTGCACCTGCGCTACACGGAGATCTCCAAGAGGTAATCCTGTCACCCCTGTCTGCGAAAATGGGATTGCCATCGCCCTGGGCAAGGAAGAGGCTCAAGTGTGGGCCGTTCAGAGGCGTTGCATGGATGAAACCTTGAGTTCTGATCTGGGCCGTTGACCTCTCAGCGCACTGCCTGGGATGGAGGTTTTGGGACTGTTTTTCTGCTGGGGTGGTTTCTCACCCTGAGCCCCCCCCCAAAAAAAATCCAACCCTGTTTCCTCCTCCTTTAGGACTCAGCCTCCTCCACAGCTCCCGGTCGGCCCGAATCACAAGCTGGCCAACAATTACTACTGCACCCGGGATGGGCGTCGTCAGATCCTGCCCCCCGCCATCATTGTGTCCGCACAGAAGACTCTGGCCGCCAGGTAAGGGCAGCTGCCCCTGCGCTTAGCGGGGCGGATTGGGTTTAAATTGTGACTGAAATTTTTAGAAAAATCAGAATCTTTAAACCTTTTGAGTTGTTTTTAAAAAACGGGTTAGCAAATCCATCTGGCTGTTTTTACTGCAGCATCTTAAAGCTGTGGGTAAGAAAGCTTCCTACTGACTTGACATCAAGAAAGTGGTATTGGAGCCCTCCTCACTGTGTTTTTTTTTTAATCGATAGCTACTGCCCAAGTGACGTCAACAGGCAAGATTAAGGGAATTGGCGCGAAAACATCCCCCAGTTAAGGGAACTGGTGAAAAAACCATTTCCCAATCTGTTTTAAAAGTGTGACTTGTCATTGTTCAGACCATTTTCCTGATTCCTTTCTGAATTCTCCAGTGCTGTTCGGGTGTTTTTTGCAGTTGCGGCTGTTTCTTTACAAGGTGCCCTCACTTCCCACTCTTTCCAACCCCAGATCGGAATCTTCTACAGAGGAGAAGAAACCCATCAGCCCTGGTCCTCAGCTCGAGAAGTGGGAACTCTCCAAGGACCAGCCCTATCTGTGAATTGGACGTGAGGGTTCGGGGCTGACGTCTGCCAGACAGCAGCCCGCCAAGAGCTGCTCTTGCCAGGGCTCGGGCTGAAATGTCACCATGAAGACTCTTCTTCTCGATACTTAACTGGTTCAATAAATTGGATCTCTCTCTCTCTCCTTTCCGACTGTTGTAAAGCCTTTGGCATGAATCTCTTGTCGCATGACGCTTCAGCTGCGGAGGAATAGATTTGGAGATGCTGATGCTGTAACGTTATTTAATATTATTAAAAGGCTTGAGGATTGCTCTAAAATAGCGTGTGGGATTTTTAAACAAATTGCTTTAGCAATTTTGAATTCTTGCTGAAAATTCAGTGGGGTATACCCAGGATAAAGTGTGCCAAGGGGGAAAGGGCATCTCAAATCAGGTGGCATCTAATACAGGGCCGGTTCTTTAACTCTCTGGTACTGAAACAACTGTGTGATGCCTTGCTGGCTCTTGCTACCTCCTTTCCTCCCTCGTCCCTTCCTTGTTTTCCCTCCATGCCGAACTCTAGGGCAGTGGTTCTCAACCTGTGGGTCCCCAGATGTTTTTGGACTGCAACTCCCAGAAGCCTCCAGCACTTGCTGTGCTGGAAGGGATTCCTGGGAATTGCAGTCCAGGAACAGCTGGGGACCCACCGGTTGAGAACCCACTGCCTAGTGCAGGCACATCCAATCTCTGGGACAGAAACCTGGTCCATTCATTTGCATAGATTTAATAATGCATAGAAATAATAATAATCCAACTCTCTGATTCTATGAATGATAATTTATTGTCATTGTCTGTATATAAGTTTGAAAATAAATAAAATAAAATATATAGACAGTGTACACATGCAAGGAAATTCAGGCACCCAGAGACCAGGGCATGAATAAATAAATAAAAAGAAATAAAAACCGAGTTGTAAACAATGCTTTTAATGATAATTTATAATATCGATGCAATGAATAGTTTATATCGTTATAAAGTTACAAAACAATCGCTTATAATTTAGGGGGCTTCCGTGCTAGCGCGCGTAGATCAACGAGGATTCCCTGCGCATGCGCGCTGACCTGCCCCCTTGAGCCGAGCCGCGGGACTTGACAGACCCGCGCGAAAGTCGCGCGGCTCTGCGCATGCGTCCCCTCCGGGGGAGGGTGTGGCCGCCTCGACCAATGGCGTCCCGTCCCAGCCGCTCGCGCCTGCGCAGCTGGGGTTCCCTCCCCGGGGCGCATGCGCATTCTGCAGCCGGGGGAACTCCGTGCTAGGAGCCGGGGGTCAGTCGGAGGTGCGGCGGTCGGCATGGCGCGGCTGCGGCTCCTTCTCCTCCTCCTCCTCCTGGCGCTGCTCGTGACGGTCTCCGGGCGGTTCCGTGCCCGGCCTGCCGGTGAGCTCCGGGGATGAGGTGGTTGGGGAATGGCGGGGTAGTGGAGGGGGGAAGCCATTTGATAGTGGAAGAAGAGCGAGGCCCATGTGCTCCCAAGCCACGCCCTTCCGCGCCGCTGATTCGTCCAGCCTTTGCTGAAGCTCCGCCCTCCGTCGTCATGGATTGGGCAGTCGCCTTTCCAAGCGGCGCCCTGGCTCCACCCCTTTTTTTGCCCTCAACCTCTAGCTGGCCGCAGAGGCGGGGCCCCGCCCCTTTCCCGCCCTTTGCCCCTCAGTCACGTGGGAGGGGGGGGAAACCGTCGCGCTCCGGTTACCATGGTGACGGGGCCTACCTGTCAATTTTATTTATTTATTTATTTATTTATTTATTTAAATTTATTTGCCTCACTTGAGTCCAATAAAGGGGACTCAAGGCGGCTCACAGTGTATTTTGTTTAAAAAAAAAAGGAAATTTGGAAGAACGCCATAAAAATTACACACTTGAACCACCTGAACTCTTATGACAGGAAACTGTGGTACGAAAGTTAACTTTCCGGGTGATTTCTCACGAATAACTGCCAAACATGTTTTTAATAAGCCATCTAGGCAAGCTTGAAGATGAATGCCGTACAAATATGTTTCTATGGAAGGCAACTTCCAGGGAAATTTCATTGTTTTTTGCTTAACATCGAATAAAAGTTATGCTAATTTTTTTTGTGGAAAAATGTTATTTTTAGGGTATCTTTTTATTTATTTATTTATTTGCTTTATTTTATTTTAGAGTATTGTTACCCCACCTTTCTCCTTGGAAAAGGACCCAAGGCGGCTTACAGTAACGAGGGGTAATATAGTGAACGATTGCTCTTTTGGCGCAACTTTCCCTGAACAGTTGAGAGTCATGCAAAAATAATAATAACAAATAAAGCACATTTAGATGCAGTTTCTCAGTGTTGCTGTTCTATACGGCGATAGGCCTGGGCTGTATTTCATTTTATATTTCATTTTATATTGATGCGTACTCTGATACCTGTTGTTTTCATTTACACCTGTTGATTTACTTGATAAGAGCAGAGCCCAGAGTGGTCCCTTTCCACTAAGGAGGAGGTATGCAGATTAAATAAATAAATAAATGTACAGCCACCCCAAATTCCTGCCTCTCAATGGACTCAACTAGAAATGAGACCCTCCTGAACTTTGCGATGTTTGGGAGAATAATCTCCTTTTTCTGTCTGTTCTGTGATGCCAAGAAGGACTTTGCAGAGGAACAGCGAACGCTGTTCTTGTGACGTAGCTTTTAATGTTCCTGCGGGCTTTCAATGGTTGAGGCCAAAGAAAGATCAGTTAAAGTTAGAATCCAGGACAGGCAAAAAAAAGGGGAGTGTTCTTCCCTTCGGGCTGTGCTGTGATGGGATTTGTAGTTGCAACCACTTGGAATCCACAGTGAAATCGTGCATAAGGTGATGCCGGATTTTAAACCGCCGTCTCTCACTCCCGTGTCTTTCTCTTTTCCATCCCGGTGCAGATTTTTCTCACTGCACCCTGGGCCACTTCCGCTGCGACAACGGAGACCAGGTGCCACTCTGCTGGCGGTGCGACGGAGACCCTGCCTGCCCAGACGGGAGCGACGAGGCCGGCTGCCACGCTGGGGACGTTTCCTGCGGGCCTCGCGGGCGGCAGTGCGGCCACGGAGGCCCCTGCTTGCCCTTCGAACGGTTCTGCGATGGCCAGCAAGATTGTCCGGACAATTCCGACGAATCGGCCCGGGCTTGTAGGTTTGGGGCCACAGGGCCGCCGCCGCCGCCGCCGCCGCCGCCGCCGCCCCATTGCCGGAAAGACGAATTCCGGTGTGCTCCAGATGCCGGTTGCTACCCGGTCGCGTGGGTGTGCGATGGGCACCCCGACTGCCCGGACGCGCGAGATGAACGCGGGTGCACCCTGGATTTCCCGAGCACGACAGCGACGGTGCCGGCAACGGCCAGGACAGGTAGGACCGGCCTTTTTGCGTGTGTCTCGGTAGCCCCCAGGCGACGAAAAATAATTTAAAAGACAAGTGGCATGGTTCTGAAGTTGCCTCTCCAGCGGAAACAGACACATCATTCTGGATTTCATCACTTCTGGGTGCTTTCCTCTTCTCACCTTGAACAGGCAGAGGGGAGTGGAAGATTACAGAGTCGGGCACAGCCGGGAACCTTGAACCCCATGCCGTCATCTCCTGCTGAATTTTCCGTTGGTCCTGCTTGTTAGCACTGCTGAATTGTCATCATAAAACAATACTGTCGTTCGATTTTTATGTCCCCGCAAGACTTTACTGCTCTGATTTGCCGCTGTCTCCCAAGCCTGGGTTGTGTGTGTTTTGGGTTTGTTTTTTCAAATATAAAATCTCTGTTTTTATTGCCTGCCCGTTTCAGTTTTCTGCTTGCCGCTCCTCCGAAAACAAAAGCCAGCGTTTCTGTGTCGAAGCCCTCGCTTTTGAAAGTAGCGCTTGTAGCCGTGCACCTTGGCCAAAATGTCAAAAGAGCTGCCCCTGCTCACATCTCTTCTTCCTTTAACTGCCACGTTTTGATTTTGTACTCCTGCTCTCCTCTCCCTCCG
The DNA here is from genome assembly GCA_037367305.1 of Phrynocephalus vlangalii. Classification (NCBI taxonomy): domain Eukaryota; kingdom Metazoa; phylum Chordata; class Lepidosauria; order Squamata; family Agamidae; genus Phrynocephalus; species Phrynocephalus vlangalii. Next base: position 421,685 of record JAWVWN010002076.1, on the reverse strand, counting down.
TCCTTTTTGTCACATTGTGCCTTGGATTGTCCCGGCTGGCAACCCTCTGTAACTCTAGTTCACCGCGGGCAAATATGTTATTCCAGCGGCTTCGCTTTCTCCAAGCAGGCAACCTGTCTTTTGCCGCCCTTCCCTTCTGGAACCCAAGTCTCCGTGGTCTTACATCAGGTGGCGTGACTCTCTCTGTGTCTAAAGCATGCCTTCCTTTCTTTCTCTTCTGCCTTCCTCAGAGAGCCCGGAGAGCCCTGAAGTTTTGAAAACGGAGCCTTGGGTGATCGTAGCCATTGTTGGTGAGTCCGAATCGCAACATCCCAGAATCTGAGCTTGGGAGGGGGGGGAGGAAGGTGTTTTGCGGGTGTCGGGTAGGACTTTACAGACCGTAAGTTAAATCTCATTTTTCTCTCTGTTTCATCTGCTCTCTGCTTGGCCATCTTGGCCCCTTAGCTCTCCTGATCAGTGTCGTGGCCGGAGTTGCGGTTTCGGTGTGGGTTCATCCCCGATCCAAGCCCCTCCTTGTGCACTTCAGCGTCGATAAAGCCTCCGAGCAGCTGATGAGGAAAGACCAACCGTGAGGGGTTTCCCCCCCTCCTTCCTGCGAGGTAGGCCTCCCTGCTCAGTTGTCTCACGGATGGCTTTAGAGTTCCACCTGTCCACTGGGGGTGCTGAACAAGCGACCCTCTACCTGACCACGGCGTGGCCTCACGTCACTTCTCTCCCTCCTCTCTATTGCAGGAAACTGCCTCATCTCTCTCACACACACAGTTGTGCAACGGACTCACACCCCGGGGGGGGATTGCCCCGGGGCCCAGGCCAGGCCCTCGACTGGGTAGCAGCCATGCCGGGAATGCCTCTCCACCATCGAGGTATCAGAAGGGGTTCCATTTCCCCGACTGGATTTAAAACAAAACACAACAAAAGAATTGCTCCACCCATGTCTCTGCACAAAGTTTTTTTAAAGGCCAGCATGGGGAATGGCAACTCCCGATGTGGTTGAAAGGCAACAGCCCCAGGACTGATGGGAATTGTAGTCCAGCAGCATCTTCTCTCCTCCCCGCGTTCCAAGCGGTTTCTCCCTGGAAGAACCCCCTCCGGCTGTGCCGGCAGGCAGAGCTGCTCGCGCCCTCCCTTGCAACTTAGACCGAGACGTTGTGGTGTGTGTTTCCAGTGGAGCCCCATGTCTTACTGGCCCGAGAAGGGCCTTAAAGAAACAGATCTAAATCATTTCGGGGGGTCCCGGGGAGCCAGGCGCCTTGGACTTCACGGCTCTGTTTTTTGTGGCCATCGGTCCTTCCCATTTCATGTGCCTTTTTGAATTTAATGTCTGTGTCTTTCACATTTCACGTCCCAATCTGAGCTCCAAAAAGGTTCCCCCCCCTCTCTCTTTGAAGGTCCCTCTCAGAATCTCCCAGGCGGGGGAGAGGAAGTTACAAGGGAGAGGTGGCAACGAAAATGTGACGTTTCTAAGATGCGGGAAGAGTATCTGTGCTAGATTTCAGCTTTCTTAGCAGCCGCTCTGGTCTTTTGGCGTGCCGGCTCCAGACCCGGGGTTCATCTTTCAATCACGTATCATCACGTTAAAAGTTTCCGTTCTGTCCCTTCACTCCAACATTAGCGCTTTGTGGATCTGGTTTATTGTTCAGGAAAAAAAACCACATAGATTGTTTGAATAAAATAGATTTTTGCCCAGCCTGCAAACAAAAGAATCTACTCTCGTAAAGCTGACCTAGCACAGTCAAGAGGGTGGGGTGGGGGCATGCCGTGGAACTAGGATGCCCTTTGACCCCTGGTTTGCTGGTTTGTTTGTTGCACTTAATGTTATGCTGCTCGTCTCTGCTGTAGCAAAAAATAAATAAATGCACAGTAGATTAAAAAGCCTTTTCAATCTCAAATTTTGGGCTGCAGGTGTTTCTCCAATCTTCTCTTTGTTTTCGTCATCAAAGCTGGCCTGGTTTTATCCCGGGTGCTGTTCCCTTGCAGGAGTCTTTATGCAAAATCCGTATAATGAGCTGTAGATATATTTATGCGTGTATTTATGCGCCTTCCAAGGAGGGAGTCTTTTGAGCTCCTGGCCACCCGAAACAACGATGCATGTGTTCCTGGCAGACTCTGAACTGCTGCTCCCAGGCGTGTTTTTTTTTGGGGGGGGTGTTTCCTGTCAGTGGCAAAGTGGAGTTGGGGAGAAGCAGAGGACAGCAAGTGTGGTGTGTCATCCATGACATTGTCCAAAGTGATTTTAAATACCCAGATCAAAAAGGTAATGGAACAGGTTACAGTGGCCACTTCCCTCGCTGGTCTGAATCGCTTTGCCGGGCAGGTCCGTGAGCTTTTAAGCCTCGCAGAGCTCTGGGGCAGCCCCGGAACCCTGTGAGAGCCTCAAGCTTTCACGCTGTAAGGCTGGCTTGGATTAGATCCACCTTCTCGGGTTCACTGGCACAGAAAGAGCCCAGCGCAATGTTCTAGTTAGTATAACTTAAAGGCTAACCCTGTACTTAGTTCCTGTTAAGTGTCAATGGGCTCCTCTCTGCTGGAGGATTCAGGCCGTAGTTGGGTTGCTGCGGGGCGTCTCTGTGTGTCTCTCTCTCACCCTCCTCCTTCCCCGGTTCCCTACTCCTGGGCTTCCAGGAAAAGAGGGAGCCAGGAGGCGAACCAACAGGCAGGTGGCTGTCAGAACGGTGCGGCCACGGAAGGCCCCGAAATAGCTCCTTGCCTCGGGAGGTTAACCTCGTAATCTTATTATCACTTTTAAGAAGCTTGCGCCCAGCGCGGCAGCTTCCAGATAACATTCGATGCCACCGGTACGGAGCCCCAGCTGCCGGCTTTCAGCAGGGGCCAAGCCGGTCGCCAGCGACCGGGGTCCAGGCCGAGAAGGAAGCACTGCGGCTGGATCGGGCCACGCGGCACACCTCCCGGGAGCGCGAACGGTCCCTTGGAGAGGGGCACGGGCGCAGCCATGAGGAGGCGGGCGAGCCTGTCCGAGAACCTGAAGCTCGGGGAGCCCCCAAAGTGGTGTCGCAGCCCCGAGGAGGAAGAGGCGTTCATCCCCTTTGCCCAGGAGAAGGTGGTCAAGCGATGGGGTTCCATGCACAACGTGGCCGAGCGCAGCCAGGAGGGGGCCGCCGGCGCCCGGTCTCGGCGCCGACGGGGCGTCCTGAACCTTAACGTGGGCGGGAAGCGTTTCCAGATGGCCAGCAAAGCGGCCGCCCGGTACCCGGCCACCCGGCTGGGGAAGCTGGCCCTCTCCACCGACCCCGCCAAGAAGCTCTCCCTCTGCGACGACTACTCGGTGCCGCGCAACGAGTACTTCTTTGACAGGGACCCGCTGGTCTTCCATTACGTCTTCCACTTCTACCGCAGTGGGGTGATGTGGGTGGTGGAGGAGCTGTGCCCGGCCAACTTTGTGGAGGAGATCGAGTACTGGGGGGTGCCCATGAAGTACGCCCCGCGCTGCTGCCGGATTCTCTTTGAGGAGAAGCAAGACGAGTTGAAGGAGTACCTGAAAGTCCAGCGGGAGCTGGAGGCCGAGGTGGCCCCTCTGGAGCAGGAGGAGACCTTCGAGGGCCAGTGCCTGGGCCGGCCGCGGCGGGCCATCTGGAACCTGATCGAGCGTCCCTACTCGTCCGTCCCGGCCAAGATGATCGCCGTGGTCTCCAGCGTCTTCGTCCTCTTCTCCATTGTGGGGATGACCCTGAGCACGGTGGAGGAGATGCAGCACCGGACCAGCAAGAGGGTGATGGAGACGATGGAGGCGGTGTGCGCCGTCTTCTTCACCCTAGAGTACCTCATGCGTCTGGTCTCGGCTTCCTCCCTCCGGCTCTTCCTACGGGCCGCCTTCAGCGCCATCGACCTGGTGGCCATCCTCCCTTTCTACGTCCAGCTCCTCTTTGAGCACCTGGGCGAAGCCGAGGGCGACTACCACGAGGAGCTGCACCGCATGCGCAGCGTGGGGAAGCTGGGCAAGGTGTTGAAGCTGATCAAGCTGATGCGCATCTTCCGGCTCCTCAAACTGGCCCGCCACTCCACCGGCCTGCGGGCTTTCGGCTTCACCCTCCGCCAGTGCTACCAGCAGGTCTGCTGCCTCATGCTCTTCATCGCCATGGGCGTCTTCACCTTCTCGGCCCTCATGCACTCCGTTGAGCACGATGTGCCCGGGACCAACTTCACCAGCATCCCCAACACCTGGTGGTGGGCGGCCGTAAGTCCGAACCTCTCCTCTGCCGGACTGCGAAGGAGGAAGGGCTTCGGGGGGGGGCGGGGGACGGGGACGGAAGGGCGGGGAAGGGCCCACCGCCGGCCGCTTTCCCCCCCAATAAGACAAACACTTATTTGATCCGCTCTTCGGGAGCGGGGGCCAAAGCCAGCCGGGCGCGTCTTCCCTGCCGAAAGCTCAGCCCTTTTATTGCTTACTTAAAGCAAAGCAAAGCAAAGTGTTCTGCTGATATACCGCCCCATACTACTACAAGTAGTCTCTGGGCGGTTTACAATTTTTAATTACAGAGTGCAGGCTACACATTGCCCCCCCCCCAGCAAGCTGGGTACTCATTTTACCGACCTCGGAAGGATGGAAGGCTGAGTGAACCTTATTTATTTATTTTTTTTTTATTATATTTATACCCCGCTTATCTTCCTTGCGGAACTCTAAGCGGCTTACAGTGAGCGACATGCGCCAATAGACAGAAAATTGCAATCAAATGTAAAACAACAGACCATAGAATAAGCAGTAAAAACCCAAGAGCCCCCAGCGGGCCAAATTGGCATCATAAAAACTAAAGATCAAGCGAGCATGAAAAACAGCACTAGGCAAACAACCTTGAGCCTGCTACCAGGGATTGAACCCAGGTCGTGAGCACAGTTCTACTTGCAGTACAGGCATTTAACCACTGCGCCACAAGGCTCATACTTAACTCATAAGAACCTAAGAAGAGCCCTGCTGGATCAGGCCAAGAAGGGCCCATCTAGTCCAGCTTCCTGTATATCTCGCAGTGGCCCCACCAGATGCTTTTGGAAGCGCATGAGACTAGATCTCTGTCTCCTGATCCCACTCCCCTGCCTCTGGCCCTTGAAGGACCCCGGTTTTAAGCCTGGAGATGACACATCTTCTCCATCATGGTTTGTCACCTGGGATGATGGATTTTCCCTCCAGGAATCGGTCCCATCCCCTTTGGAAGGCATCCAGGCCAGAGGCCATCACCACCTCCTTGTGGCAGCGGAGCTCGGGGCGCCTCCCCGGGGTGCTGGGATCGGCCTCCTTTTTATTCTTAATAGGTTCTGCCTGGCATGCATATAGCAGGTGCCCCTTTGATTCGGCATCACAAGCACCGTCTTCTCGTGGCGGGGTCTGCTCCTGGCCCTATCCGTCTGTGGATATAGCTGCAGGGGGGCCAAGTGCCAGAAGGCAAGGATGAATTGGCTTAGCTCGCCCTCCTTGGGCAGCCCTGAAACTCACAAGGCGACCTCAGGGAGGTCACCATCAGCCTGGACCCCCTGGGAGGAGTGTTATGGGGGCCCAGAGTAGCAGGGAAGGCACAGTGGCTTCCTTCAAGGCTCCCTTGTGAGCTGAGTCCCGTCTGCAGAATAGCTTTGTTGTGTAACAGCACGTACATACTACAGAAAGTATTTATAAATACATTAGGAAGAGCTTCCTGATGGTTAGAGCTGCCCAGCAGGGAAGGTGCTGCCCCAAAGGAGGGTGGTGGGGTCTCCTTCTCGGGAGGTTTTCAAGCAGAGGCTGGGTGGCCGTCTGCCGGGGGTACTTCAATGGAGGTTCCTGCCTGGCAGGGGGTCAGACTGGATGGCCCTCGAGGTCCCTTCCAACTCTGGGATTCTCTGATCCTAAAGGAGGGTGGTGGGGTCTCCTCCTTGGGAGGAGGTTTTTAAGCAGAGGCTGCGTGGCCATCTGTCAGGGGTTACTTAGATGGGCGTTCCTGCATGGCCTGGGGTCAGACTGCATGGCCCTCGGGGTCCCTTCCCACTCTAGGATTCTCTGATATTAGCTGTCTCGCGTAGATGCACACAGTTTTCCTGGCTTGGCCCACCTCATTCTCCTTCCTGCGTCCTGGTGGGGTTTCTTCTCTCCTCTCTCTCTCTCTGGTACCCTCTCAGGTGAGCCTCTCCACGGTGGGCTACGGGGACACGGTGCCAGACACGCTGCTGGGCCGGGTGGTGGCTTTCGGCTGCATCTCCTTCGGCATCATTCTCAACGGGATGCCCATCTCCATCCTGTTCAACAAGTTTTCCGACTACTACGCCAAGCTCAAGTCCCACGAGATGGAGTACACCAGCACCCTCAAGACCTCCCGCCAGCTCCACCTCCGGTCGCGGGCCTGGCGCAAGTTCCGTAGCTGCTTGTGCGATGAGTATGATGCCCCGCCGGCTCCTGCCAGCCCTCTGGGCTCCCGGCTGGCACACCCAGGGTGCCTCGTGGCCCACCCGCCGGGCCACTCCGTCCCGTACTCGCCCCGGGCTCCCGGCCACGGCGTGGGCCACCTCACGCCCCTCTCCAGCCGCCACGCCCAAGACGAGCCCTACGTCTTCCACGCCAGGCACTCCGTCTCCTTCGCCTGAGCCCCCTTTCCAACCAAGTGGAGGGGGCAGCCTGTGGCGTGGTCCCCTCTCGACGGACAGGGGGTCCTCCTTTTCCGCGGAAAATCTTCCCTCCCCTGGCTTTCTGCTGAGCTGCCGGGCAGAGTCTCCCTCTGCCCCGAAACTGCCCCCTCCCAGGCCTGGGAAGAGTCGAGACACTGCCGCCGGATCCCGGATCGATCGGCCATTGGATCACCACGCTCTTGGATCAAGGCAGCCGACGCCAGAGGCGGGTCGAACCGGGAAGGACACAGTCACTTTCCAAAAGAAAACCCCGTCCGGAACCCGTTGGAGAAGGGGCCTTTTGCCATCCGGATGGAAAGACCTCTGAGATGAATCCAGTTCTGGGGGAAATCTAGAACGACTTCCTTTGGGCGCAGCTCCCGAGAAGGCCCTGCCTCCTCGACTCCCTCGAGGACCCTCTTTAGACGATGGAGCACAGAACGTGGCTCTCTCACCCCCCAAAAAAAAATTTGCCCGGAGACTCGATTCTACTGGAGAGGAAAAACGGAGGTGACCCCGAGAACCTGCATCCACCTCTTAAGGACAAGAAACGGACTCTGCACTGCTGGATGGATGGGTCAGCCCTCGGAGTGGACCAGGTTTCCACCCCCCTTTTTCAACAGGCTTGGACTCCAGTTCCCATTAGCCCCAGCCATGGGCATCCCCAGCGTGGGGGACGATAGGCACGGGTGTCCCGCCCGCGGCCACCCAGAGGAGGGTGCTCGCGACCATCAGCTTATTGGGAGGGGAGAGGAGGGGGGTTTTATTTTATTTTAATCTCTGCCCCCACCGAGGGCCACGGATCTATTTCCGGGAGAGGAAATCCGGCCGAACGCCGGGCGTTGCAACTCTCCTGCCTGCCCTTCGCGAACTTGCTCGGTTGGGCCGCGGGGGCACACCGGTGGGGGGGGAGGGAGAAAAGTGCATTGTAAGCAGGGGAGGGATACCCCCCCCCCCAAGTTTGCAAAACGCCAGTATTTTGGAGAGGGGAAATAGAGACCTGGAGGGGGTCAGGGGGTGGAACCTTCCTAAAATAACTTGTGGGAACCCCCCCCTTTTGAAAATAACTCTGCGGGGCATTTAAGAGGTTTTATTTAAGGCATTTGGCAGGCGGGCGGGCGGGGGGGGGGGGGAGAAAGAGAGGAATCAACCCCTCCACCGAGGCAATGAGATCAAGTTGGCCCCTTCCCTGCCTTGTCAGGCTAAGCTTGGATTAAAATGTCTGGAGACACAGCCAGAGGGTTGTTGTTTTTCCCTGCTTCTAGCTCAAGGTGTGTGTGGGGGGGAATTAAACAGGAGAGGGGAGGACATGGGTTGGCGAGGGGGCAACACGGCCCACCCCACCTTCCAGCACACCTGAGCCAGGTGCAGAGGGGAAGGTGGGTCCCGTCCCGGGTGGGTTCAGTGATTCCAATCCTTCCTCTTCCAAGCTTAAATATAAGGCATTGTTTTTATTTCCATCCCCCTGCTCTTTTTGTGTGTGTGTGTGGGGGGGGGAGTGAGACTCCAGAACCCGCTATCTCCCTACCCCCAGTTCTTTAAATATATATATGTATATATCTGCAGTAAGACAGGTTTTGTAGTCCCTGGAGAGACGAGAACTCCGGGCAAAGAAGCCCGTTAAGTTTTCCTATCACGGCCCGGAAAGAGTTTGGTTTAGGACTACAAGCTCTAGCATCCCCACCCCACCCACCCCCCATCCGACCTGGACTGTGTCTTTTGATTTATCCAACATAGACTCTCCCATCTTCCCTCCAAAGAGCTCTCTTGCCATTCTCAGGAACAACTAGAGGACTGTTTGTTAATTATTATTTTTAAAGCCAGTTTTTAATAGTGCTTCTTTTATATTTTAAAGACGTCTGTATCCTTTGTATAGTACACGCTTTTTAGGTCTATACATGGACCTGCCTCCCCACCCCCCACCCCCACCCCCAAAGGGCCAAGGTTATAACAAAATCCTGTTATAGGCTCAAAGGCAGCAACAAGGGGTCTACATTTCCCATCATCCCCACCCTGGGTGGTCTAATGGGTGGGGGGGGGGAATGCTGTCATTTGCAGACCTGTGAAACCCACCCACCCACCCACCCATCCTGTGTCATCCTCTGTTTTTTTTTTTTTAAGGAAAATGCTACTGCAAATTAAACAACTGTAAACTGAGAACCGAGCTTGGCTTTTAATGTTAAACAACATTTGTTTTGTTTTCGAGGCGGTTTACAGAGCAATATAATCATTACAGCCACCCCGGCGGTTAAAAGAATAAAATAAAATTATTCTGCGCTTTTTAAAGTCAGCACTGTGCAGCAACTGCCTGTGTTTTTTTAAAAAAAAAAATAAAATATTTTAAAATACAACAGCATGCGTTTAAAAAACATCAATGGTTAGAAAAGCAGCCAAATATTAAACCATGGCATTAAAAAAAAATCAATACTTTACAGATATTTACAGGGTTGGTTTTTTTTTTTTTTTGCTGTACAAAGGAGCCGCGGGTGTATGTTATCTACACGCACATAAACACAGACAATATATTATAGGCACAGATTCTTAACACTTTGGGTCTGTACAGTTATGGTACATTTGGCAGCAAAATGGCAAGCGTTCAACCTGCGGTCCCGGCTTATTTCTTATCCCCACACACGCACGGGAGAACATAATTAACTTCATACACAAACAAGTTCATTTTGTCACTCTGAAACCATTACCCTCCCCCCCCAAAAAAAGTCGGTGTTGGATATATTCAGGGGTAGACTTCTACTGAAGGCGGAGGCTCCGTTGTGTATAGGCTCGCTTACAACTGGTTGCCCCTTCCTCGGGTCTCCTTTCGCGGCCTGTTAAAAAGCTGCCTTGTTTCCACCTCCCCGTCCTGCGGCAGGGAGTTCCACCGGTCCATAAGACACAAAGAAAGCCTTTTTTTTCCCGCCCCCTCTTGGCTCCGCTTCCTTTTTACCAGCCGTTCTCTCCCCCCCCCCAAAAAAAGAGTGTGCCTGCGTGGGCCATGGGTCTCCCATTCTCTCCTCCCCAGGGGATGATGGTTTTTGTAGTCCCAAAGCCACTTATTACAAAAAAAACCCACGCTGGATCCATTCCCGAGGCCGCCTTTTTAACCCTCCCTCCGAGAGCCGTCCGGGTGTCCCGAAGGAAGCCCGCCGCCGCCGCCACCCTCCAAAAAAAAAAAAAAAAGTCGGTGTTGGATATTCAGGGGTAGACTTCTCCTGGAGGTGGAGGCTCCGTGGCGGATGGGCCCGCTTCCAGCTCAGTGGCACCCGCAGCTGCCGGCCACCATGTCGTCGTACTGTTTGAGGACCACGTTTTCGTGGTCGTCGAAGTAGAGGAGGTTGATGGAGAAGAGCTGGTCGGGGACGCAGCAGGGCCCGGCCACCTCCCGGCTGAGCTTGAGGGCGTTGATGATGGAGAGGACGGTGGCGTGGTTGGTGGGGCGCATGTTCTCCCCCAGGGGGAAAGGGCAGGCCCCGCGGCAGTGGTAGGCGTTGTAGGTGCGGGGGGAGATGATCCAGCCCGACCAGCCGATCTCCTCAAAGTCCACCGAGAGCGGGTAGCGCTGGCACGGCCAGGGGGGCTGCGGACCCTCCAGCGAGGACGAGGACGAGGAGGAGGAGGAGGAGAACGACTCCCCGGCTGAGCGGGAGGCTCGTGTCCGGTTGGACTTCGGCCCGGCGATGGGCGCCGGCAGCAGGGTGGGGGCGGCGCTGGCCCCGGGACCTCCTGCAAGGGGAGAGAAAAAGAGACAGACAGAGAGAGAGAGAGAGACTGAGTCAGGTGCGAAATACGGCCCACCAGGCGTGCTGCACTCTGCATATGCTCCAAGGCTAACCCAGATTTTGCATGGGTTAAATTTGGGGCCACGCTCCGTCGTGGTCCCTGGATAATCCGGCAGAGCTCCTCCAGGCCGTTCTTCCTTGCCTGCTTCTTTCCGCACCCCCCCAAAAAAAACCCTAATTCCCTGCCCCAGCGTGGCTAAGCCCCTGGGGCGTAGGGGGGGGGTCCTCACCTACGAACGGGTTGGTGGGCAGGGCGGCCGCCCTCCGGCCGTCATCGGTGAACAAGACCAGGATGGGTTTCTTGCTCTCGTGGTGGTCGCGCCCGGAGGCGAACTGGAGCGGCGGCTCGCCCGGGGGGGTCCCGCCCAGGCCCTGCACGGTCACCAGCAGGCCCTGGTTGCGGCTCTCTTCCGCCGTCCAGTCCCGCACCTGGGGGGAAAAAAAAACGCCACTTGAGGGTTGGCGTGGGCGGCTCGAGCGAGTGAGCCAAGCTGCGTTTTGCAGCAGAGAGCCAGTTCCCGGGTGAAACCGGGGGGGGGGGCTTGACTTGGGGCCCTTGATCTCAATAGATGGAAATTCCCTGTTCATAGGGGTACCTCCCAGCACACACACACACACACACACACACACACACACACACACACCCAAACCCGGGAAGGTCTACTCACGGCTTGAGTGATGGCAAAGATCTCCCAGCCGTGCACGTGGGTGGTCAGCAGCCGGGCGGAGAGCAGTTTTTTCCCTCCTGGGGAGTCCAGGCGGTCCGTATCGAGGACTTGATAAACGCTCACCTGGAAAAGCCAGGAAGAGGGCAAGGAATGAACGCCCGGAAGAGCCCGGGACCCTGCGAGGTCCAGCTCTCCGCAAGGGGCCTGCGTAGGTTGCACACTTGTTTTCTGGCCCAACCGGGCAACGCCGGCCTCTCCCCGACTGGCGTGTCGGGGCGCTGGGGGGGTGGGTTGGCAGGCCAGGAGGGTTTCCCGCCAGCCAGAGCGCCTCCGAGCCCTCCGCCTTGTGTCGGGGAGTTCCCCTGGCCGCCTTACCTGGCAAAAGTGCTGCCTCCGGAGGACCGGCCCATCCTGGCCCGCTTTGGCCCACAGCTTGAAAAGGTGCAGTTCGGCGTTCAGGATCTTCTCATTCTTGGCCACGCTGGACAGGGCGAAGAGGAAACGCCGCTCGCTGTGGGCTGGAACACGAGACGGGAAATAGGGGTTATTGGCGTGTCCCCCCCCCCTCGGGCTTCACAACGACCCGGCGAGGGAGGAGAGGTATCACCTCTCTCTCTCTTTCTCTCTCTCTCTCTCTGTTTTTCCACTCACCCATCCTAAAATGTCCAGGTTGCCCCTGCTGGTTTCCGCCACCGCCGCCATGGGGATTATGGTGCTGGGAACCCTAACCCTTCCCAAGACCCATCGTCCCCTCCCTCTCCAGACCAAAGCAGTACACTTCTGCCGGTCCCTTCTGGGATGCCTAAGAGCAGGGGGGGGGAAGAGGGGGATGGGGGATGATGGTTACGATGATCCGTAGCTCAAAGTGGTTCCCAGGTGCGTTGGGAAAAAAAGGTACAGTGGACCCTCGTATAACAAAAGGTTTGTAATAATAATAATGATGATGATGATGATGATGATGATGATGATGATGATGATGATGATGATGATGATGATAATAATAATAATAATAATAATAATAATAATAATAATAATAATAATAATAATAATAATAATAATAATAATAATAATAATAATAACCTTTATTGTCATTGTACAACCAGTGTACAATGAAATTTGTAACATAAAATTCGCACAACATAAAAAATTCCGGAGATAGGGGGAAATTTGCTTAAGAGAATCGCCTCTGGGGCGAATCCGTACAACATAACAATGGGTCGTGAGGAGGGATGACTCTGTTTTCAAGGCGTCCCTATGGGAAATTTGAATAAAGGAAACTTTCCTTAACATGATTTCATTTGGAACGAATTCCTTTATACAAGGTATCACTTGTGTTTTAAAAGGCAGTTGTCCCAACTACTGTCAGATCCTGGCCGCGAAAGCCTTTGAGAATACGTATTTTAAAAAGGCTTGGGGATTTGGTGAAGGAGGGGCCGGATTTGACTTTGTTGGAAAAGTTCAGCCTGACAAGTGACCTTGTAGGGGGCAGGGACAGATTCATGGGGTGAATTTAGCTGCTGGGGAATCTTGACTCTCTGAATATTTATTTATTTATTTATTTATTTATTCAACTTATATGCCGCCCACTACCCAAAGGTCTCTGGGCGGCTTACAATCAAAGAATTAAAACAATTTAAAATAGTTATAAATAAAATATCAATAAATCATCAAACAGTAATAAAAAAAAATCATCATCAGCAGCATCATGAATCAGGTGGATCCCTGGGTCTTTTTTTTGAACCTTGGCCACCCCAGGCGTTCCCTCCCAGGAGGGGAAAGAGCTGAACAGAAAGGGGGGGGGGACGGCGGATTTGGAAATTGTGGAAGGATCCGTCCCTCTCCAGAAAGAAGGGAGGCAGGATGATGGATGGAGCAGGCGGGGGGGGGGGGAGAGACCCGAGGGATGGAAACAGGCCACGGAGAAGCAGAAGAAGAGATGGAAAACTGTAGACGTTTTTTTTTTCTGCATGGAGGCATTTCTCTGCCTGGGACGCCGAGGGGATGATGAATCGCAAGAGATGATGAGAAACAGAGGCAGATGATGGATAGCTCTGGTGTTTGGGGCCTCTGACCAGGGCTGGGGATGGGTGGTCTCCAGAGGGACCCTCCCACCACTGCAATGCTAGGAGGATGAGGATGAGATGGATGGATAAGGTTATAAAATGGATTGGATGGATAACATTATAGAGGAAGGAAGGAAGGAAGGAAGGAAGGAAGGAGATGATGATGGACAGAAGGAAGGAAGGAAGGAAGGAAGGAAGGAGATGATGATGGACAGAAGGAAGGAAGGAAGGAAGGAAAGAAGGAAGGAAGGAAGGAAGGAAGGAAGGAGTGGATGAATAAGGTTATAAAATGGAGAGGGGGTGGATAGATAAGGTTACAGATGGAGATTTGGATGAATAAACGGAGAGATGCGAGGGATGAGGTTATAGATACAGAGGGCCCTTGTATAACAAACAGCTTGTATAACATAAAATTGGTACAACATAAAAAAATTCCAGAGATAGGGGGACATTTGCTTCACAGAATCGCCTATGGGGAGAATCCGTACCACATAAAAACGGGGATCACTCCCGTTTTCAAGGCATTCCTAGGGGAAATGTGTCTAAAGGAAAATTTGCTGAACAGAATTTCATTGGGAACGAACGGATCCCTTTGTACAAGGGGCCGCTGTACAGAGAAGGATGTCTGGATGAGATGGGGGGTGCGCCTGTGATAGACGCATGGCAGGCACACGGACCCTGGGCTTTGCTACACCCCCCCAATCCCAACCCCTGACCCCCCCCTCCCAAAATGCCGTGGGGACTTACTTTTTTCGAAGAAGCTCCGGACGGTGTTCCCGACCAGCAGGTCGGGGTTCTTGGTGACCCCGTCGTCTCCGGCCACGCTGCGGTAGAGATCCAGCATGTACTGCGGGGGCCTCTTGGCCTGCTGTGGGGGCAGCTGGGGGGGACCCCCTTCCAGGCCAAAGACCTCCAGGAGCTTCTGCAAGGCCCGGGCCCGGGTCTCCTCCGAGCCCTCTCCTTCCACCAGCCCCAGGAAGGGCCAACCTCGGCTGGTTGGCGTGCAGGTGGCGATCAGGAGGAGGAGGAAGAGGAAGAGGGCGGCCGGGGTGTGGAGCAGGAGCATGGCTGGTCTCTCTCTCTCTCTCTACCAAAGGCTAGCAGCTTCTGCCTGGCCAGGCCACGGTGCCCCCACCCCCTTTATAAGCCACCTTGGCTTAGATCCTGGGTTCACCTGCTAATAATGAGCCACCCAGGAAAGGGGGGGGGGAATTGAGCATGTAACAAGGTGCAAAAGCGGCGGCCATCCGGACCAGTACACAAAACATACACACACACAAAACACACCTTCCGTCCAGGGTGTGGATTCCAGAGCCCCCCCAAAGTTTGTTCAGGAGCTGATGGGGGCCAGAAGGAGGCCCAGCGGACTCTCTTTCTCGGCAGGGGGCTAACGGGTTCCTGATTAGGCGGGAAACGAGCCCATTAGCACCCGAGGATTAGAAGGCAATGGGTTTTGTTTTACTTTCCAAACAAGGGGGGGGTAGGTGGGGGTAAACAGCTGGACAGAGGAAAGAGGAAAAAAGCCACTGATGGATTGGGGGGGTGGAAATGTCATTTTTTGGGCAATGGGGGGTGAGCAGAAAGGCCAGGCATGGGTGTAGGGCAGCAGCCCCCCACCCCCATAATGCTTGGGTCTCCAGATATCCTGGGATTTGTAGTCTCAGGACCCTTGGGGAACACCAAAACAGGGTGCAGGATCCTGCCTTGCAGGGTTGTCGTGAAAGAGGGGGGGAAGGAAGAGAGACAGGAGGGTGCCATGGTTGGAACGAGGATCAGGGAGCACCCCCAAAATGAACAGAGGATTTTGGGGGAAATGATGCCCCTTCTTCCCTCCCTCCCTCTCCTGTGCTCTGGTCCTGGTCCTTCCTGGTTCATCAATACAGAGAAGGCTTTTTTTGGACCAAGAAAACTGAATTGTGAAATTATTTCTGGTGCCTCCCCCCCCCCAAAAAAAAAACACAATAACTTTCCTAAGCAGGGCCAAAACTCAGCACTTAGAAAAATAAAAACAAAAAATAACAATTTTCAAAGGTTTTGTACGCTTTAAATGCTTTTAGCCAGAGGCATTTTATTTAATGTTTTGACTGTGCTGTTTATTTACATTGTAGCCCTTATATTTTCCCCCTCTGTTATATTGTTTCTTAATCAGGTTTACCTTGTAAACCGCCCAGGTGGGCCGTGTCAAGACGAAATAAATAAGTAAATGAATAAATTGACTGGGTAAAAGGCACTCCCCCACACCCCTGCCTGTGGCCAGAGTTGGAAATTCACAAAGGCTACTGTTCTATTTTGCCGTTCCAAAGAAATTTTATTTACAGACGTTTTGGTTTCTCCTGCACATACGGTGCACTCCCGCTCGGAAGGGGCGGCCAAGTCTGGCCGCTGCTGCTTTTTTTACTCCAGTCTGTGTAGGATGGGCTTCGGAGTGATCGCCCTTTTGGTTGCTTCAGACCCCACACCCGCAGGTCTGGATGGACAAGACAGTCCGAAGCTGTCCATGCCGGCTTTGGAAAGTGTGGACGTCGTACCGATGAGGGGCGCAGCAGCCGGGGACCCCCTCTTCAGCCTGGTACCGGCATTTGTCCGGTATCGGCGGGCCCCTGCGCGGAAAGAAACAGCCGCTGTTAAGCGCCGAAACGCCTGGCACGAAGTCACAAATAACCGGAGATCCTTCTTTACAAGGAGTCTCACAATATGGGCTTGTAAATTAAAATAATAATAATTTGGTTTTGTGGCTTCTCTAGCAGGGCCCGGGACGCGCACGGCCCTTGCTGCACTCCACAGAGGGGGACTGCCATTTAGGGGAGACTTATTGTGCTAACCCCTAACCCTATAAGACCACAACTCCCCCCCCCCGGGGTTCCTTTTGTCGCCCGCAGTCCAGGCTTGGAATTCTGGGAGTTGTGGTCCAAAACACATCTGGAGGGCCGAAGGTTCGCCACCACTGCCCTGTAAGATAGGTGTTCAGTGCCAAGGGGGTCTTTCCGTAACCCTGACCCCCTCTTTACGGGGGGGGGTTCCTTTGGGGCTGAAAAAAGTCCCCAAATGCACCGTTTGGGGGAAAGTGGACACACACACACACACACACACACACACACACACACACACACACACACACACACACACACACACACACACACACACACACACACACACACATCTGCTCCCCAAGAGCGCCCCAGCCTGGGTTCCCCCCCCCTCCAAAAATGCTGCCTTTCCAAGTTGGAGGAAAGGTTGGATGCCCCCCCTCCCCACGGCCTTCTCTCACCCGTGCCCAGAGTCCGGAGCCCATGATGCACGTGCCAGGCCCAAGAAAGCGGGGGGGGGGGTATTTCGGGGCTCACCTGTGCAGGCAGGGGCTTCCGATGCATTTCCCTAAGCACCTCCCCACGTCGATTTCCTGCGGGATTAGCAAAACAAAGACAAGGCTTTTACCCACAGGTAAAAGCCTTCACACCTGTCTGGCTTGGCCACCGGTCTTTTTGCAACACCCAACCAGCAAGGGTTGTTGTTGTTTATTTGAAATATTTAGTGGTGCAAACAGCTGGCCCTCCCCAACAGGAAGTTGGGGAGGGGGGGAGAGGAGGCCTTGATACAGCCCTCTTGCCTGCAGTGCAATTCAGAAAAAGCTAAAAATTACAAACCCCATCATCTCACCCCCCAAAAAACACCACACCTGCCATGGCCAGATGGGTGGGAGGAAGACGGGAGCCGTGGCACCACATCTCCACGTGTTTATTTTAAAAGTGGGCTCTGTGTTTTGGAAACTGAGGGCCACGTGCCGGCCGATGGGCATTGGCAAGAAAACCGGAGCGGACGGACGGGCGGGGCGGGGGGCAGGGGGGTTTGGTTTTCGACCCATCCTGGACCCACCTTGATGCGTTCCCGTGTCTTCCCCGCAGGCCCGTCGGCCACCACCTCGAAGTAGGACTGGACGTGGGGGACCCGGTAGCAGGGCGGCCTCCACCCGCAGCGCTCCTGCGTCTCCACCGCCTGGTGCCCGTTCGGACCCCGGACCAGGACCGTGTCGAAATGGGTGGGGAGGCAGAAGAGCCCGGCTGGGAAGAGAGAAGCGGTGGGTATGTGTGTGTGTGCGCGCGTGTGAGATTTTAAAAAGAAATAACTAGGTTTCCCTCCAGTCTGTGATTCTTTTGTTTTAAATGGCCCAAGAGGAATCGGGAGCGGCCAAGCGCAGGCAGACAGGTGTAGTTGGCGGGACTACAACTCCCATTCTCCTTGGCCGGGTTTCCTTCGGAGAACGGGGACTGGAGTCCACCCACATCTTCGTCGGCCCCTCCGTCTTTGAGGGAGATGTACCCGGCGTCCGGAGGGGTCCTGTTCGGATATAAATATGTGCCCAGAACCCTAAGGACTAGCAACTTATTTTATTTTACTTTGAATGCGGGAGCCCCCAAAGGGCAGAGTTTCGAAGGGGGACTCGGAGGTCATCCAGCCTGACCCCAAAGCTAAAGCAGGCGGGTCACTCACCGTGGGGGCCCGGCGGGCTGGAGCACCGCCCGACGTCCACCGTCTGCTCCAGCGGGGAGTCCGGGAAGAAGGTCTTGGGGTCCGGGGCGCGGAGGCACTCGTGGGGCGTTGGGGCGCAGTGGCAGCCC
Organism: Phrynocephalus vlangalii; assembly: GCA_037367305.1. Lineage (NCBI taxonomy): Eukaryota > Metazoa > Chordata > Lepidosauria > Squamata > Agamidae > Phrynocephalus > Phrynocephalus vlangalii. The sequence goes on along the minus strand of JAWVWN010002076.1, from coordinate 403,980 downwards.
TCGGTCACTTCTACCTGGCGGACTCCTTCCATCAGGGAGAACTCCTCCACCCGGGTCCGGCTGGCCTGGCAGAGGGACCCCACCGGGCAGGAGCCCTCGGGGAAGGCCGCCTCCCGATCCGCCCCGGGTGGCGAGCGCAAGAACCTCTCCTGCAGGCGGGGAGGAAGGGCAGAAGAAGTGACACCCCCACCCCTGGCCCCAGCCACCAACCCACCAAGTACGACCCTACAAGGCGGGCCAGGCCGCCTGGGCCAAAGCCAGCAGCTCTGTACCTTCTTGGCTCTCAGGAACTCCAGCACGGACAATGGTTTAGGGACTCCGGGGACGTCTGAGAGGAGGTTCCGGCGTTGAAGCCCCCCGCAGCGGGCCTGGCAGAGACCCACGTCCACGCTCAGGGGGCTGCCAGACAGATCTGGAGGGGAAGGAAGGGGAACAACCCGGGTGGTGTCCTTGTCTAGTTTTGCACAAGGCCGTTGCCACAGGCCTTGGCCATTCACCTGAGGACTACAGCACCCACATTCCCCTCTCGTGCCCTCAATCCCCTTGGCTCCTGATTTTATCTGAGATGGATGAAACGCCTTCATCTGGACCCTGTTTTCTTTTTTTAATTAATGGGGGGGGGTCTCGCCTCGAATCCAGGCTGGACTCTCTTTTTAGAGGCCGAAACGGCGAGGCAGAGGCCGTGGTATTTAGGCCCATTCCGAGGAGGCCGAACTCGCCATCGAGATTGGGGGGGGGGGAATGGAGGGCAGTAGTAAAAGAGGAAGGCCGAGATGTGCGATGGACCGACTCGGTATAGGAAACCACGACTGTCGCGTTTGCAAGAGCCTTGAGTGGGGCTGTGGTGGTCTGGGCATTTGGAGGGCCACCCTAAGAAGCAGAAACGAAGGGCAGAAACATCCCCCACCCCCAGCTTCAGGCTGGCTTGGGGATGATGGGAGGGGGAGTCCAGCAGAAAGGTACTTGCCCAAAGCGATGAAAGGGCAAGCTGGGATGTGTCAGTCTGCCCCCCCCCCCAATACATAAATACATACTCTCCCTACTCTGATTGGAAATTTAGCACCTCCTGAAAGGGGTGAAGGGAAGATGTGGCTGCTGGTGGGGTTTTTGTGTGTGTGTTGTTTGGCTCCAGACAATGGAAGGAAATTCACACCTGATTCTTAAATGGAGCTCTCTCTCCCCTACCTTTGTTTTGCATATTTCCTGAGACTGGCATGCCAATTCCCCCCCCCCCCCCAGGGAGGTTAAAAAACAAACAAGAAAAAAACACCAGGACCTTGTATATGATCAGTTTCCTGCCTGTTTCCTCTTTAGCACCATGAGGAGAAGTTGTGCTATTTAAATTAACTCACAGGGGCGCATGCGCGCGCGCACACACACACATTTGGGATTCCACAACTCCCTTTAAATAAAACAAAAAAACAGAAAGGTGGCAGAGGAGTCCCGTCCTCGGGAAAAACGGGCGCTTGTTCTGAAAACTCACCGTGCCCGACGTAGACGTAATGGGCCTGCCGTTGGCAGCATCCGTGTTGCATGAATAAGTTGTGCCCTTCCGGCGGGACTCCAGCCGCCGCTCTCGTACCTGGGACCATCGGCCGCAAAATTAGCTTAGCATCCTCCTCCTCCTCCTCCCCACCCTTCCCCCCCCCCACCCCCTCACAAAATACCAGAACTAGGGGGACATCCACTCAAACTGAGGGCTGGGAGAGTGAGAACAGACAAAAGAAAATATATATATATATTTTTTACCCAGCGTGTTGTTAGCCTGTGGAACTCCCTGCCACAGGAGATGGGGATGGCATCTGGCCTGGATGCCTTCAAAAGGGGATTGGACAGATTCCTGGAGGAAAAGGCCATCCCAGGTGACAAACCATGATGGAGATATGTGTCATCTCCAGGCTTAAAAAAAATGGGGTCCTTCAAGAACCAGATGCAGGGGAGTGGACTATCAGGAGACAGAGATCTCATCTCGTACGCTCCCGGACACATCTGGTGGGGCCACCGTGAGATCCAGGAAGCTGGACTAGATGGGCCCTTCTTGGCCTGATCCAGCAGGGGCTCTTCTTAGGTTCTTAGGTTCCCTGCAAAAGGGCTGTCCCAATCTGATTTCTAAAGCAATCTGTCCACCCTCCATGTGGGTGGTGGCATGGGTGGAGGCGGGGGGCACGTTGGGGGGTGGGGGGGCGGCTTGGCGTGTGCGTTTGGGACTCTGCTGTGGCAGCTGGGTTTTGTAGCGGCGGCTGGGCCGCTCAGCCCCGGCGGCACCCATTGCCGCTGGCCCTAGAGAGATGGGGAATGGAATCGTCCTGATTCCCTTTTCCTTCTCATCTACCCAGAGTCGTCTGGTCGGGTGCTAATTTCTGATTAATTTTTTAATTTCCCCCTGGCAGCACGGCCTCCCGCGGTCCAGGCCTTCTCCTCCAAACCGGGATTGCTTCTGATCGCTGTCCATTCCTCTGTTCCCTCTTCCAGGTGTCTTGTCGCGCCTGCCAGCACCCAACCCAGAATCGTTGCACCCAGAAAGCCGCTGCTTCCCACCCGGGATCCTGATCCGAGAGAGAGACACCTCCCTTGCGAGGTAGGCCATTGCAACCTCCAGGGGTGCGCCACGCCGGGTCCACCCCTGCTGGGTCCCCTTTGCCTCCCCACCCCTTCTGCACCGTACCCTAAAAAAAAAGGGACTTACTGACACAGCCGGAGACGCAGAGCAGCCAAATAAGCAGCATCCTTCCCCAAAGGATGGGTTCTCGAGCTTTTTTGGGGGGGAAACATCTGCGGGGTCGGGATATTTATAAGGCCGGGTGGGGGGGAAACCTGGGCTCTTCTCCAACCCATCTTTGAAGACCCACCTGAGCTGACCTGTAACTTCAAAGGGGCCCGGGCAGACTCCTGGAGCCAAGCTACCCCTGCCCCCCCAGGAGGTCTTTGTGAATTTCGGCTGGATGCTCCATTTAGGCCCCGGGGAGCCCCCTTTGAAGTGGGGACCTCTTTTGAAGGGGGGAATGAACTCAGCCAGGCTCCTGCCCGGTGCGGTGCCCCTTTTGATCTTCCTGAATTGAAAGGTGGCTGAAGAAACATACATCAAGCTGTATTTTTTTTTTAAAAAATAACACCCAGCCTTTAAACAAAAAAAAAAGGAAAGCAGTTCAAAAATCTCATTGAAAACAATCCCCCATCAAAAAAAATTCTCTTTTGAAATGGGTCAGGCAACACTCAAATAGTAATTAAAAACGAGGAAAATATTTCAAAGCGGCTCCAATTTCATTATAAAAACAAAAGGGGTGGGTGGGTGGGTGGGAAGAGAATCTACTGTGGTGCCATCTTAAACATTCCCTTGTAAAATTTCCTGAATGGGCAGTATGTAAATGTATGCCTTGACTGGTTTTATCTGCAGAACACCTTTTTTTTTTAAAAAAAAATTGTGGCTAATGACTCTCAAAAAACCAACCAGCCAAAGCTGTAAAGACAACCTCACGGAAGAGACCTGCACAGTTGGGGTGGTTTGTTTAATTTAAAATATTTATAGGCCTCCTTGCGAGGAGGTAAGGCTGCTTACGGTAGGGAGGGAAACAAAGTGAAACTTCCCCCAAGGATCATCAGGAGATAAGAGGAGGGGAAAACAGACGGAACTTTGAAGATAATCTCTTTCTTTCCAAACTTCTTACCACTCCTTTCCTGGACGCTGAAAGGCCATCAAATCCCTCTTTTGCACTGGGGTGGGGGGAGGACTTTTTGTGCCATCTACACCCCTCGGCTGAAAACCCCCTCCTCGTCCTCCCCTGAATTCGACGCCGAATGATCAGCAGTAACAATCTGCCCAGTTTCTCTCCCGATGCCACGGCCAGCCTCTTTTTTTAATCCTTTCCTACTCTTTATCCCTGGGCTTTGGCACTTTGGCGTGGTGGCTCGGTGGACTCAGGCTTCCGAAAACGGTTGGCTGCAAAGTCGGCCGCTCGGCGGTTCGAATCCTGGATGCCACGCGGCGGAGCGAGCTCCTGCTGTTGACCCCAGCTCCTGCCAACCGAGCAAGTTCGAAAGCATGAAAAAAAAATGCAAGTAGATAAATAAGTTGGAAGGGAAAACAGGGTTTCCTTGCAGCCCTGCCGGCCACGTGGCCACGGATTTGCACAACACTGGCTCTCTGGCTTGAATACGGAGATGAGCACCGCCCCCTAGAGTCGGGCACACGAGTAGCACGCATGTGCAGGGGGAAACTTTACCTTTTTATCCTTACCCTCTTAAAGGGAGTTTGTGCGAGCCTGTCCCTTCATCAGCAGGGTCCTTGATTCCCCTTGCAGGCAAGGACGTCATGGCCTCCTCTGCCTCCACCACCCCAACCCAGCCTCCTTCCTCTTTTGCACGCCTGAGGAGGCCTCTCCAAACGCTGGATTCTGTGAGTTCAATTTGTTTCGCACGCCTTTCTCCGCTGCCCCGGTGCAAATCTCGTCTTCTGCACTTTTTCTCCAACTCGGAGGGATTCACCTAAGAACACCCTCCTGGGACAGGCCCCAGCCCATCCAGTCCAGCATTCTGTCCCCCACCGCGGCCCACCCTTTGCTTCAGGGTCTTCCCCAGCAGGTGTCTTCCCCTGCTGACGATTCCCCTTCAAAGGGCACTGAGAGGTCTCCTGCCTCTCTCTCTCCAACCCGGAGGGGGTCCTTATAAGCATCCCGTCATGATAGCCACGGAGACCCTTGTTCTCCGTGAACTTGTCCGATCCTTTCTGAAAGCTGCCAAGGCTGAGAGCGGCCACCGCTTCTTGTGGCAGGGAGTTCCACAGGCCAGAGACTTCCGAAACGGAAGAAGGGAGTGTGGCCTTTGCCGGTGGCCACCTCTCTAAGCCAGCCACCACCCACCCGTCTCGGGGACGGGCGGGTGCCTGGAGGGTGTTCCTTGGCTTTTCCACTGTCCTCACACCATCATATGGGAATCTCAGCGGCCCATCACAGCTCATCAAGAAGGGTGGCCTTTTTTTCTGCCAACCAAAGCTTTCCCCGTGCCAATAGGAAGGTGGTGAGAAAGCAGACATCAGGGGGTTTCTCCCTCCCCCCCCCGCAACATTCCTTAAGGTTCTGCATAATAATAAACAGAGCCCGTCCTCTTTTTAACTTCCTGCTGGAATGACCCAAGGCCTTCCTGGGCAGCCACCCTAGGTTTTAGCGCGGTCAAGGACAGCGAGAAACAAAACCTGCATGAAAAGACGGATCTAGAGGGGGAAATATATATATATATATATGTATTTAGCATCCAAAACAACCCGCTTGCAGATTCTATAAAAAGAGACACAAACACTGTGTGGTTCGTGGCATATACAGCGCCGAGGTGTCAGTCCAGGTTCAGCCGCAAATATAAGCCGGGAAGTCCATCATGGTCCCTGCAAAGGCCTCCTCTTCGTCTCCTGGTCTTTTGGGGGGGTTTTCTCAGGTCCCTCCGTGTTTCCTTCTTTCCTTCCTTCCATCTCCTGCTCCCACATTTCAGTCCAAAGTACCTAAACCACACACCAGGTGGGAAAAAGAAACACTCAGGCAGCCGGAATTAAGAGAAACGCGATCGGTTTCTGGACAAGGTGATTTGGGCTGAGCCGGGCGGGTTTTTTAGCCTCGTTCGGGACCTTGTAAAGTCCAGTACGACGAGGTGGTCAGGCGTTCCCGAGAGGACTGTACCGCTTATGCAGGGAGCATTGGTTTGTTGTTTCAAATAAGACCCGTACATTGAGCTTAGACTCACCTTCCAGGAACGCAAACTCGTCCATGGCTTCTATGGCGTTGTCTGCCGTGGGCGCAGCAGCCGCCGGAAAAGGAAGGGGATAAATAAATTATAATTAGAAGTGGCTCTCGGACTGTCCGGGTCGCACCTTTTTTTGCAAGGCCTGCCCTGCTCAAAATACTGGAACAAGCAAGAGCTCCGGAAGGCGATGCGTTTTGGACAGCATGTTCCGGAATCTGGTGGGGGGGGATGATGGGAATTGTAGCCATTTCCCTAAGGAGCTCCGTCCCAGCTGGCCGCCTCCTCTCCCCCCTCCCCTGCTTACCCAGGTCTTTTCTTTGGAGGGTCTTTCGCTTCCCCCGTTGGGCATAAACGAAAGCGTCCTTAGCAATGGTCTCCACAAACAGCTCCTGCAAGGCAGAGAGAGAGAGAGAGAGAGAGAGAGAGGAAGGGCGTTTGTGCGTGTTAACAACTCCCACGGCCAACCGAGCAACCAACATCACTGCCGACCTCCCTGGACCCCTTTATTTGCGTTGCTGTTGCACCCCGTGGCCTCCACCACCTCCAGGGGCTTCTGACAGCGACAGCCCCGCGCACGCTCTTGCCGACTCACGGTCGTGGTTTCCTGAGCAAGCCTGTTCATCTCGCGCCCAGCCTTCCTCTCTTCCTACTGTGTGCGACTTTTGAACCCATCCTATTCATGGGATTAAATTTCCTTCCCCCCCCTCCCAACCCTGATTTTTTTTTTTGTAAGAACAAGGCTCAGGATCAGCCTCCTTGGCTTCCTCCCACCCCACACCCCCCATGCGACAGATCTGTGAGCCGGGCCACGCTGACCCACCACCAGCAGCAGCTTCCAAGACTGGCGCCCTTGATTTCCCCCAGTTGGACGGGCCAGCCAGTGACACCCCCCTCCCAAAGCCTCTTTTGCTTTCCGTCCGGCTGACGAAGAGTTCTGTGTAAACCTCAAAGTTTGCTCCCTGTGGGCGCCTTGTTAAATTAAAAACTAATAGATCAATTAAGAAACAAATGCCCCTAAAGAGCAATTCTGTCTTTTGTTTAGGGTTGACCCCCCCCCTTGTTTTTGTTGAGGCTTCTAAGACTTGCTGGGACTGTCTTTCTTTATTTCTCTGGGCGGAAGCCAGAAAAGTTACTTTTCTCAAGACTACAAGTCCCATGTTTCCCCATGTTTTCTGGCCGGACGGAGCTCCTTGGGAAAATTGCTACAACTCCCATCATCCCCCAAGCAGCCTCCTTCCTTGGGTACAGTTTCCAATGTTTGGAACAGCGGCTCCCAGTTGTTATGCTGAGCATATTATGGGCTAGGCGAGCCATGGGACATGTAGTCCTTTTAAAACAAAAAGGGAACTTGGCCAATCAGGGCTCTGCAAAGGGAGCCAGCGCCTTCTAGAGGCGGGGGGGGGAGGGAGGCCACGCCCCCTTCTCGAAAAAACCCGCGCTCTCTTCTGATTGGCTCAGCTCGGCCACGCCTCCCACCAATCCGGGCTTTAAGGAAACAAACCGGCAAAAACAAAAAAAACAAAAAACCGGGAAGCGACTTCCGTGATTGGCCGAGGCGGCCAGCGCCTTCCTTCCGTCCCATTGGCTCCCAAGGGAAGCGGGCCTCCCTGATTGGTCCGGGCGGCCAGCGCGTGCCTCCCGTCCCATTGGCTCCTTTCCCCGCCCTCGGACCTCCTCATTGGGCCACAGCGGGAGAGGCGTCCGTTCCCTCCCCCCCATCGCCCCGCCCCTCCCACGCGCATGCGCAGGCGCAGGCGCAGAGCCGCCTCACCGCGGCGCGCGCCAAGACGAAGACGGCCTCCTGGCTGGCGAGCGTGACGTCCGGGTCGGCCTTGACCAGCGCCTTCACCCGCGACAAGGGCAGCTTCCCCGGCCGGGAAGACGAAGACGAGGAAGAAGAAGAGGCCGCCGGAGCCGGAACCTCGCCTTCCTCCTCCTCCTCGGCCGCCGCCGCCGCCCCCCCGCCGCTCGCCTCAGCCACTGGGGTGGTGGTGGTGGTGGCCGCCGCCATCTTGATCGCGGGAGGCGCTAGTGCGCCTGCGCGGCTCCCTCAGGGCGGCGCAGGGGGCCGCCCAGGCCACGCCCACCCACCCCCTCCGAAAGCCACGCCCACCCCCCGCCCTTTCCCACGGCTCCTCCCACCCACCCTCCTTGTTTCCACGTGCGCTTGGATGGATGGTGCTGTTGTTTACAGATACAGTGATGCCTTGTATCAAGGAATTAATGCGTTCCCAATGAAATAACGTTAAGCACGTTTTCCTTTGGACCAATTTCCCCGAGGAAGGGCTTGGAAACGGGAGCGATCCCCATTTTTATGTTGGACATATTCGCCCCAGAGGCGGTTCTGTGAAGCAGATCTCCCCCCCCCCCCCATCTCTGGAATATTTTATGTTGTACAGATTCTATGCTATACAAACCGTTTGTGATACGAGGGTCCACCGTAGGTAGGTAGGTAGGTAGGAAAGAACGAAGGAAGGTATAGAGAGAGATAGGGAGGAAGGAAGGAATAGATAGATAGATAGATAGATAGATAGATAGATAGATAGATAGATAGATAGATAGATAGATAGATTAGGAAGGAAGAGAAAGATTAGGAAGGAAGTGATAGATAGATAGATAGATAGATAGATAGATAGATAGATAGATAGATAGATAGATAGATAGATAGATAGATAGATAGATAGATAGATAGATAGATAGATAGATTAGGAAGGAAGAGAAAGATTAGGAAGGAAGTGATAGATAGATAGATAGATAGATAGATAGATAGATAGATAGATAGATAGATAGATAGATAGATAGGGAAAGAAGAGGTTGATGGATTGATAGACTGGGTGATTAGGAAGGAAGAGATAGATAGATAGATAGATAGATAGATAGATAGATAGATAGATAGATAGATAGATAGATAGATAGATAGATAGATAGATAGATAGATAGATAGATAGATAGGGAAGGACAGAGACAGACAGACAGATAGACAGAGATTAGGAAGGGTTAGATAGATAGCTAGATAGATTAGATTAAGAAGAAAGAGATGCAGGAAAGGATTGATTGATTGATTGATTAGAAAGAAAGATGCAAGAAAGGATGGATAGATAGATACATAGATACATAGATAGATTAGGAAGAAAGAGATGCAAGAAAGAATTGATTGATTGATTGATTGATTGATTGATTAGAAAGAAAGAGAGAGATGCAAGAAAGGATAGATAGATAGATAGATTAGGAAGAAAGAGATGCAAGAAAGGATAGATAGATAAATAGATAGATAGATAGATAGATTAGGAAGAAAGAGAGAGATGCAAGAAAGGATAGATAGATAGATTAGGAAGAAAGAGAGATGCAAGAAAGAATTGATTGATTGATTGATTAGAAAGAAAGAGATGCAAGAAAGGATAGATAGATAGATAGATTAGGAAGAAAGAGAGAGATGCAAGAAAGGATAGATAGATAGATAGATAGATAGATAGATAGATAGATAGATAGATAGATAGATAGATAGATAGATAGATAGATACTTTATTGTAATTGTACATAGTACAATGAAATGTAATACTGTCCCTGGTACTTAGATACCCTTTGGCTGGCCTTTAATCTAGATATGTATGTTATTTAATTAATTTAATTTATTTATATACTGCCTCTAAACCAGGCTTGTCCAAACTTCAGCCCTCCAGATGTTTTGGGGACCACAAACCCCCACAGTCCTTTGCCATTGGAAATACGGGCTTGGAATTCTGGGAGTTGTGGTCCAAAACATCTGGAGGGCCAAAGTTTTGGACATGCCTGCTCTAAACAGAACTTCGGGGGGGGGGGTTTACAGTAATAAGAATAAAAATGAGGGGGGGGACCCCAAAACAACAATGCCGATTGCAGTAAAATACTCAAAACAACAAAACATAATAATAATTTAAAAAACCCAGAAATAACAGCAACGGCAGGCAGTCTTATTTTGCTGGTCCCCAAAAAAGAGAAGAAAAAGAAACTTTAGAAATATTATTTATTTATGTATTTATTTATTATTGGATTTATACCCCGCCCATCTTCCCAAGGGAACTGTGGGCGGCTCCTTATGCATTTTTTCAAGGTTTACTTCATATACATTTTTAGTATACATTGTTTAATCATGCTCTAATGATCAGATTATAAACCCAAACAGAGCAGCTAGCAGCTTTGGGTGGGTGGGTGGGTGGGTTAGAGATGCACAATATGTATGTGGGCATGTCCAGATTTTTGGGCACACAATTGTATACCCATGCACCTGCCTGAAGTGGAGCAGTCCTAGAGGCTGCCTCTGAGCATGTGCAGAGAGCCCAGGGGCCGCTGAAGAGGTCGGTCCCCAGGGCAGCCTCTCCCATCCCTCTCTTGTTTTCTTGGCAGGCCACTTCCCCCCTCTTCCTCCTCCTCCTCCTCTTCTGTTAAGGCTGGGATTAGAGCTTCACCCATCCTGTCACTCTCCATTAACCCCGAAGCGGCTCAGGCAGCCTCCGTGTCCCGACGTGATCCTCGGCAGGTGGATTACCGACCGGAGCCCCCAGCAGGAGCGCCTCGCTCACTCGTTCCCTTCTTTTCCTCTTTCCAGGGTGCTTGCGATCCACACCGACCACTGGCGGCCTGGCCCCTAGCCGGACGGAAGGTGCCCTGAGGATGCCCGGCGGGCCCACGGACCGTGGCCCGGCCGCCCCTGCCCTCTCCGGCCCGGGACGGCTCTTGGCGAGGCAGCCCTGAGGAGGGGAAGCACCATGTGGGTGCGTGTGAAGAAAGCCCGCCGGAGACCCTGCTCCATCACCCTCGCCGGCCTCCGGAAGGCCGCCCGGAGGTTCTGGACCAAGAACGGACTCCTGACGCTCTCCCTCTTCTCCGTGGTCTCCGGGTGCCTGGTGGGCTTCGGGCTCAGAAGGCTGGCTTTGACGGACCTGGTAAGCAGCCCTTGCGGGGCAAAAGCCATTCCTTGGGGTGGGATGGGGGGCTGTTCCTGGCTTAGAAAAAGCATCTTTTTAGACTTGCCTCGTGGTTTCAAACGACAGGAAAAGAGATTCCATTTGAACATTAGGAAGAACTTGCTGAAAGTTAGAGCTGTTTGGCAGTGGAATAATCTGCTGCCCCAAAGGAGGGTGGTGGAGTCTCCTTCTTTGTTGGTTTTTAAGCAGAGGCTGGGTGGCCCATCTGTCGGGGGTACTTGGATGGAGGTTCCTGCCTGGCAGGGGGTCAGACTGGATGGCCTTTGAGGTCCCCTCCAACTCTAGGGTTTTCTGATTCTAAAGGAGGGTGGTGGAGTCTCCTTCTTGGGAGGTTTTTAAGCAGAGGCTGGGTGGCCATCTATTGGGAGCACTGTGTTGGGGGTTCCTGTATGGCCGGGGGTCAGACTGGATGGCCTTCAAGGTCCCTTCCAACTCTGGGGTTCTCTGATTCTATACTTATCTAAGCGTCTGTGGTGGGGAATTATAGGCTGGTCCTTTGGCTTATGCGGTTAATAGTCACTTGCAAAATCAGAGGTGCCCGTTCTAAGTTCCGGAGGGGGGCCGAAATGCAGCCAGGGAGCCGGCCGGATAGACCCCCCCCCCCGTGGCCTTCTTGACCTGCGTCCAGCCCCCCCCCCGCCCGGCAGCTGGGACCATGGGCTCCCTCTCCATCATGCTGTAAGAAGGATAAACATCCAGGCCGGTGGGAAATTGGTAGAGCAGGCACAGAGATCATGCTCTGCAGGAACTGGGTCGTCCGTGGCCCACCAGCCCCGGCGGGACTGCCCCCTAAACGGCCAGCAATGTGGGACTCCGGAAGCTGGGGCCAGCAACTCCTAGAGTCAGCCGAGGGCCCCAACGGGTATTAGCAGGGGGTGTCCATCCAATGGCGGCACCATCCCCCCCCCTGTGGTGGCTGACCGTCGGGCACTAGTCGGACCCTCATTTATTCTGAGTTTCTGAGTCTGCAGGGTTCCTGGGAAGGAAGTCCTTCCTTTGAGCCAGTGCTGTGTGTTGCCATCGGGGGTGTGTGTACGTCTGTTAATTTTATTTTTTTAAATTATTGAGGAGAGGCTCTTGGGATCTGGCAGGATGTGTTATCTTTTTTTGTTTTGTTTGTTTCTTCTACATCCTCCATGTCACCCCCCCCCCCAAATCCCGAGACCCCTAGGCCAGTGCTGGCAAACCTTGTAGCAACCGAGTGCCCCAACTGGGATTCAGAACCCACTCCTTCTTCACCAAAGTGCCAACGCAGCAATTTAACCGGATTGCAGGTGGCTGCGAAGGGGCGATATGCTGGGTGCCCCACAGAAAGGGCTCCGAGCGGCCAGCTTTGGCACCCGTGCCAGAGGTTTGCCAACACTGCCCTAGAGAGATTCTTGCCCCCTCAGTACAGGCCGGGGTGGGGTGGGGAGTTTGGGACGGAGCTGACGTGTGTGGCTCCATTCAAAGATTGGGCCTGCCTTAAAAAAAAACAAGGGCAGGTGACCACGAGGCCGCGCTCCCTTGCCCGTGTGTCATCTCTGGGCAGGGTTTAGAGAAGGTGCCCCAGCCGGCCAGGGAGTGTGGGGGGGAGGCCTTGGCAACGCCCCAGCCGGAGGGGCTCAGAACTAAGCGGGTTACTTATAGGGCCTTCCAAGAAAACAGGCAGGGGTTCCTCCAATCCTTTCCGGGCACGCCTCCTTGGATGGGATCTCCACCGCTCGTAAAAGGGTTAGGAGAAAAATGTCATTTTCTCCACATTCTCTCTCTCTCTCTCTCTCTCTTTAAGTTCTTTCTTTCTTTCTTTCTTTCTATCATCTATCATCTATCTATCTATCTATCTATCCATCCCTTCCTTATTTCTTATCTATCTATCTATCTATCTATCTATCTATCTATCTATCTATCTATCTATCCCTTCCTTATTTCCTATCTATCTATCTATCTATCTATCTATCTATCTATCTATCTATCTATCTATCTATCTATCTATCTATCTATCTATCTATCTATCCATCCCTTCCTTATTTCTTATCTATCTATCTATCTATCTATCTATCTATCTATCTATCTATCTATCTATCTATCTATCTATCTATCTATCTATCTATCTATCTATCTATCTATCTATCTATCTATCTATATAAAGGAGATATTCATGCCGCCCATGAGTTTAAAGTCACAATAAGTAAGGAAAGAAAACAGAGGGGGAAAGCTCCAAATCCAGGGTCGGAGGTCTTGGCTAATCGTGGCCTCGTACGGTGGCGCTTCTTGGACCGCCTGGCCCGGCTCCTTTAGAACAGGAAGACTGGAGAAGTCCAAAGGCCGTTTCTAGCACCAGCATTTAGGGGCCCTCAGGTTCTCATTCCGGGCCTCCCCAAACGCTCAGAAGCTTCCCCCCCCCCCCAAGGAAGAGCCCAGAGGCCGCTTGGGGAGGCGGGGCATTTTGCCCTCTCCGTGCCAGCTTCTACCCCCCAGTCACGTGGGCAGGGGGGGGGGTTGAAAGGTGGCCTTTGGGGTTGCTGCCAGCGGTTCCTTAGCATGTGAATTTGGGTTGTCACCGATCAGATTGGTTTTGGTTTTTGTGGGGGTTTTCCTCACTGCTCTGGCTTGCCCAGAGAGAGAGCCGTTGGCTGGATGGCGTGCGCATGTGTGCGTGTAGAAATGAATCAGATAAATATATGCCAGCCTTCTGTTTGCTGAGCTCACTGGCTTCCTTTCCTTTTCCTTTTTTTCCCCCTTCACTCCAGGAGAAGCAGTACTTATCTTTTCCCGGGGAACTCCTGATGCGAATGTTGAAGATGCTTATTCTGCCACTGATCACCTCCAGGTAAGAGGGAGAGCCAGGCATCTGGGAAGACGCACCTTTTATCTCTCTCTCTCTCTGTCTCTCTCTCTCCCCCCCCCCCCAGTAAATCAATCAGTCAGTTATTGTTATGGCCCACAGACCTGATCCCCCTTCTGCTGCTGCTCCCCAGAGGGGCCGGTGCAATCACTCTGGTCCAACCGCCACTCGGAACACTCTGTTCCCATTGGAGCTGTCTCTCTCTGTGTTTGTGCGCGGGTTAGGGCTTTTGCCGGAAAGGCACCATGTAAAACCAACACACCTCAGCAGCCAAGACTGAATTAATTGAGGCGTCTGGTCAGAATGAGCGACGATTGCTAAAATGGGAGGTGCCTACACTAGCGTAACCCCGTCCGTTGACTCAACTACCAAACGGTGCATCCCTTAACAGCCAGGGACCCTAAATGGCAACAGAGGAGCAGCCCACTTGGTTAGAAGCTGAGGGTAGAGTCTCTCTCTCTCTCTCTCTCTCTCTCTCTCTCTCTCTCTCTCTTTCTCTCTTTGCAAAGACAGGAATGTGTACTTATGGTAAAAACTGAGCTTGCAGGAGGAAAAGTTGGCAGCCCTGTGTGTCCCTCAAGAATTCTTTATTTCTTTGCTTCCTTTAAAAAAACGAAAATGCAAGCAGCCAGGCTAATTTAGGGAATCGTCGGAACTTTCTGGTCTCTTGCCACGTCTCTTGTGGGTCTCTGAGCAAGGCCTGACCCAGGCAGCATCCGAAACCGGGCCCTCCAACTTGGTTTCTCTCCCTGCGGGGGTCTCACTCAGTGGGCTGCAGGCAAGGAAGGGACCTTCTCCCCTCTCAAATCCCTCCCATTTATTCTCTCTCTCTCTCTCTCTCTCTCTCTCTCTCTCTCTCTCTCTGGACAGATTCCGGGAGGAAAAGTCCATCCCAGGTGACACACCATGATGGGAGATGTGTGTCATCTCCAGGCTTAAAACCGGGGTCCTTCAAGGGCCAGAGGCAGGGGAGTGGTATATCAGGAGACAGAGATCTAGTCTCTTGCGCTCCCGGACGCATCTGGTGGAGTCACTGTGAGATATACAGGAAGCTGGACTAGATGGGCCCTTCTTGGCCTGATCCAGCATGATGGCTCTTCTTGTGTTCTCTCTCTCTCTTTGCTGCTTTGTTTTGGCCGCTCTGCCTGGTCCCTGGTCTTAAGGCGCTCAGTCACGTGCCACTGAGCTGGCCGTGGGAGCTTAGGTGGACCAGAGGCAACGGCGGGAGATTATTGCCCGTCTTGTCGCGGATCACCCACATCAGGGGCCTGGGGGCTCTTGCCACGTCTCTTTATACCCACCTTCTTTATGCCCGGCCAGGGTCTCGAGGGCCTGATCCAGGGGATCCTAACGTCAGGAAGGGAAGAGGAGGGAAAAAGAGGCCCCTTCCTCTTCTTTTGCAAATGCACATGAAACACACATATATTAAATATTTGAAGCTGCTTGGCTCCACGCTTCTCTGGCAGCCTTGTTACGCTTGCTGAAACTCCTTTCTTCAAAGAAACTGTCCATCCGGAGAAGGCGTTCTCCACGAACTAGCATCCAAAGCACCGTCCGGGTTTATTTTTCTTTAAAAAAAAAAAGAAAACCTTGAAAAATGGGTGAGGTCGACCCCTGTTAACAGCCAAGTGGCTTTGGGACTAAGCTCGGGATAAAACCCCAGAAAGGTCTCCCAAGCGGTGGGGGACGGAAAAGCTGAATCCTGGAACCTCTCCGTTGGTGGATTCGTCACTCCATCCTTCCGTCCTCGCCTGGGGAACTCTGGACGGGTCCAGGGAGAAAGAGCGGGCGAAGGGCTGCGTCCGGTTTTCGTAGCAAAGGGACGTTTTTTAAGAAGGTGCCCGAGAGGTCTCCCTCCGCTTGGGGCAAGTCCACGGCTCGGCCGGCTGGCCACGCTCCCCCCCCCCCGGTCACGTAAGGGCTCAACGTCCTCTCCTGCCCCCTTCCCCTTTTCTGTCCTTCCAGCCTGATGTCCGGTTTGGCCACCATGGACTCCCGGGTCTGCAGGAAGATGGGGGTCATCACCATCACCTATTACCTCTGGACGACCTTCCTGGCCGTGGCCACCGGCATCGTCCTGGTGCTGGCCATCCACCCCGGGGTGGCCGCTCAGAAGGAGGAGTACACGGTCAGCAAAGTGGTGCTCAGCTCCGCCGACGCCCTGCTCGACCTCATCCGGTAACCCATCGGCCCCGTCTCCCTTCGTCCCTGCTCCTCCGTTTGAGAGGGGTGTGTGTGTGTGTGTGTGTGTGTGTGTGTGTGTCTCAATTCCATCTCTTTCTTTCCCTCCGGCAGAAATATGTTCCCTTCCAACCTTATCGAGGCCTCCTTCCAGCAGGTGAGCGCCCGCGGGATGAGAACAAAGCCTCCCTCCTTCCCGGGGTGGGCGGTTTGGCCTCCTGGTCAGGGCTGTGGATTTTGGGAGCCGGAGTCCTCAGCAGCTAGATTTGTGCCTCTCCTCTGCTGCTGTGGGGGTGGAGGCGCCCGGGAGAGAGGGGGGGGATGGACGAACCACCACCCCAGTCTGACCAGCCTCCCTTCCGCCTTCCTCCCAGTATCGCACCGTCCTGGTCCCAGTGGCGAAGCCCTCGGGCCGCTCGGCTCCGCCCAGGGCGTCCCTCAGCCTCATTTACTTCGTGCCGGACGCCGAGAACCCCTCCGTCCAGCGTCCGGTGCTGCTGGAGATCACGCCCTCGCCGGACATGGCCTACCAGACCCTCCCCGGCAGTAACAACGAGATGAACGTCCTGGGGATCGTCATCTTCTCCGCCACCATCGGTGGGTGAGCTGTCCCTCTTCGCGGGGCACGTCGGGCGATCGTGGGGGGGGGGTTGCTTTGTCAGGGCAGGGGGGCCCCCGGATCCTTCCCGGGCCGGTCACCGGCCTGTGTGTTTCTGGCGGCAGGTTTCCTCCTGGGGAAGATGGGGGACCGAGGAGCCCCGCTGGTTAACGTCTGCCAGAGCCTGAACGAGGCCGTGATGAAGATCGTCTCCATGGCCGTCTGGTGAGTCTCCTGCGCCGCCGCCACCCCCCCCCCCCAGACGACAGGCGGTCCCTGCCCTCTCGGCCAACCTGGAGCGCTCGGAGGGACTCCCCTGGGCTGGATGTCTCCCCCGTTGCCTCCTGGGAAAGCGGCTTCAGGGCCCTGGCTGGCCTCCCCATCGCTCGTGCCTCCCCACCCACCCATCTCCGGCTGGCCCCCTGATGGCCTTTTATTCCTCCCTCCCTCTCTCTCTCTCTGGTGCAGGTACTTCCCCCTGGGCATCATTTTCCTGATTGCGGGCAAGATCCTGGAGATGGAGGACCCGCACGTGATCGGGAAGAAGCTGGGCCTCTACGCCTTGACGGTGGTCATCGGCCTGGCCATCCACAGCCTCTGCTTCCTGCCCCTTTTCTTCGGCCTCATCACCCGCAGGAACCCCTTCTCTTTCATCCGGGGGATCCTCCCTGCCCTCCTCATCGCCCTGGCCACCTCCTCCAGGTAAAGGGAGAGCCCTGGGGGGGGGGGGAAGAAGACCACCCCCCCACAACCTCACCGCCTTGTCAAGTGTGCCTCCCTTCTTCTTCTTCTTCTTCTAACAAGCGTGGCTTTTGCCCCCCCTCCCCTCCCAGCTCAGCCACGCTGCCCATCACCCTCAAGTGTCTTCTGGAGAACAACGGAGTCGACCGGCGGATCGCCCGCTTCGTCCTGCCCGTGGGGGCCACCATCAACATGGACGGGACGGCCCTCTACGAGGCCGTGGCCGCCATCTTCATCGCCCAGGTCAACGAGTACGACCTCGACTTGGGGCAGATCGTCACCATCAGGTAGGGGCCCCCACCCCCGACATCTCTCCCCCCTCCCCCCCAGGGGGATGCTCACAGGGGGCGCTCGTAGAGGAACAGCTGGGGACTGACGTGTCGGCCAGGCATGTCCAAACTTCGTCCCCCCCCCCGATGTTTTGGACCGCAGCTCCCAGAATTCTAAGCTTAGGTTTCCAATGACAAAGGACTGTGGGAGTGGTGGTCCAAAAACATCTGGAGGGCCGGAGTTTGGACATGCCTGATGTAGGCACTCGGGGAGGGGGCTGACTCTCCCTCCAGCTGCACCGCTGTGTTTTTTAATGCAGTGTTTCTCCACCGCTGGGTCTCCCCAGATGTTCCTGGAACGGCAACTCCCAGAAGTCTTCCTCTGAGCAGGCCAGGGTTTCTGGGAGTTGCAGTCCAGGGACATCTCAGGCAGAGGTGGCCAAACTTCGGCCCTCTTGATGTTTTGGACCACAACTCCCAGAATTCCAAGCCTGTATTGCCAGCGACAAAGGACTGGGGGAGTTGTGGTCCAAAACATCTGGAGGGCCAGAGTTTGGCCAACACTGATCTAGTGACCGACAGGTGGAGAGCCACTGTTTTAATTCCTTCTCAAGGGGCCGTCAGAGGTGATTCGGAGAAGGTGGTCCACTCCCAGGAAGTTTTTTTGGGGGGGAAGCAGAAGTGGGGGCTTGCATTTCCATGGGGGAGGAACGGGGGCTTATTGGCAGAAGGATTGGTTGGGGAAATTTTGAGAGCTTGGGAGCCACCAGGAGCGAGCTCAGCTCCGCCGTTCGGAGGGAGGTCCCCTGAAACCATTGCAAGGATGGCTGCTTGAGTGGCTCATTTCCCCCCTCTTTTTTTGGGGGGGGGGAAGGGCAATAGCCAGGGTGGGTGTGCGGGCGGATTCGTGGCAAGAGTCCACGGCTTTTGGCCCCTCTTAATTTCCGGGCACCTGTCTCTCCTCCTGCAGCATCACGGCCACCGCGGCCAGCATCGGGGCGGCCGGCATCCCCCAGTCGGGCCTCGTCACGATGGTGATCGTCTTGACCTCCGTCGGCCTCCCCACGGAAGACATCACCCTGATCATTGCCATCGACTGGGCCCTGTGAGTGGCTGGCGGCCAGTGTGTGTGTGTGTGTGTGTGTGTGTGTGTGTGTGTGTGTGTGTGTGTGTGTGTGTGTGTGTGTGTGTGTGTGTGTGTGTGTGGCTGGGGGGGGTGCCACGGTTAGGGCCCAGGGAGAGGCTCCCTTCGCCAGAGAACGTGGCCCTTGCTCTGAGGAGTCCGGGAGTCTAGACTTGGGGGAAGGGGGGTCCCCTTTCCTTCAGGGGGGGCCCAGAGGCTCTGAAGAACACCCCAGCCCGGTGGTCCCTTAGATATAAACCCCCCGGTGGGATCCCTCGAGAGGAGGGCAGGAAGGGAGCTCCTTATGGGATCATAGCCTGAGGGGTTTGCTGGGGACGGTGGCAGGCTGGGTGGGGTCTTTTGGAAGACAGTGGGGTGGTTTGGGGTGGGGTGGGGTGGGTTTCACTGTCTGGGCCCCACCCATGTCCAGAGACAGGAAGAGAATAATAATAATAATAATAATAATAATTTATTGTCATTGTGTGTATATACACAGTATACACATACAACGAAATTCAGACGCCCAGAGACCAGATTCAACACACACACACACACACAAATCTCCAAACACTCTCACACACATTTAAAAAACCCTTCAACATACACACATAAAAATCCCCGAACACAGGATTTTGGGGTGGTGGGTTTGCCTTCAGGTCCCGCCCTGAGGGTTGGAGTTGGAGGCCTTGCCCTCTGCAGATAGACTCCCCAGCGGCAGCTCAGGCCAGGTTTTGTGTGTGTGTGTGTGTGTGTGTGTCTATGTGTGTGTGTGTGTGTGTGTGTGTGTGTGTGTGTGTCTGTATGTGTGTGTCTGTATGTGTGTTTGTGTGTGAGAGAGAGAGAGAGAGAGAGAGCCTTTGGAGCCCCTGAGAGCCTAGATTCCACCACCCCCCACCCCTTCCCTGAGAGCGGCTCCCAACTGGTTTCCTTTCTGCCTCCCGATCATTCCCCAGGGACCGACTGCGCACGATGACCAACGTCCTGGGGGACGCCCTGGCGGCCGGGATCATCGCGCACATTTGCCGGAAGGATTTCGCCCCCGAGCCCCCCAAGGTGGGTGCGGATCTCCCCTGAAATCCATCCCGTCCCATGTGCCTTTTGGGTCGGAGCACGGAAGGAACGCCCTGCTGTGTCCCAGCGGCAGCAGCAGCGGTGGTGGTGGTGATGGTGGTGGTGGGGGGTTTGGGTTAGGTTTTGGGGTCAAGCCGGGCCTTCTCTCATGCTTCCCCTTTCCCTCCTCCGCTAGGAGCCCAAGAAGAACCCCCCTGCCAAGCCTCCGCCCTCCTGCTCCAAGAACCACGTGGTGGAAGTGATCAGGGAGGCGCTGCCCGACGGGGCCGGCTACAACATCTGCCAGGTCTGAGGCCTGACAAAGCGGGCGCCCCTCTCCGGCTCCCGGGCCTTCTCGTTGCCCACGAGTGTCGACACGCACAACCACACCCCGGCCCACGAGGCAGGAGGCCTTCCCTCGCCCGCCCGGCCGGGGGGGGGGGAGAGGGTGCCCGGCGGCCCTCTAGGCGAGTCTCCGGCCTTCACAGGGAGGACACCACCGGCAGCCACGTTCCACCGTTAATTTCCCCCCTTCGGTGGCTCAGAAGACGCCAGAGGCCACGCTGGCCGGACTGAAAGCGGGGAGCAGAGAAAGCTAAGTTGCGGGGACATTTTTCTCGGCGGTTCTGCATTTTGTCCTTTCCTCTTATTTTTTTACTTTTGTGGTGGTGGGCATTATCTTTTTAAAAACACACACACCACTTTTTTTTAACTAGCAGCTGTTTTGCTAACTCTTTTGTGCTGGGAATCTCTTTGCGAAAGTGTGAGCAGCTGCAGAAGTTTTGCTTCTGGCTCCCCCAAAGATTAGGTGCAGCTTGCTGGAGTTAAGAAACAGGTGGCAGGCATTTAGGGATCCGGGGAAAACCCGGCCAGGTTTCTTTCATTATTCTGCCACGGTTTGCTTGTGGGGTTCCCCCACCCACCCACTTTGTTCCCCACCCCGATTCCCCCCACAGAGACCTCAGGGGGAGGGGGGAGGGGGGTGCTGTGGGGTTCGGACCAGCTCCGGAGATTTCAGGATAGTGGAGGAAGTGGAAAGGGACAAGCAGGGAACACACACACACACACCTGTGGGGTGGGGGAAGAAGAGGGCAGAATTAGCCCCCCACAAAAAAGATCTTGGGAGGTTCTCTCAAGCCCCCCACCACCACCACCCCAAAAAAAACCCTGCCAATGATGAGAAGGGCAGCACTGGACCTAAAACGCTTTGAGACGGTGCTACATTTCCCTTTTCTTGTTTTTAAAAGATTCAAAACCCAACAATAAACCAGTTCCTTTTCCAAAATGGCGTGATGGCATGTCTTCCTTTTTGTCACTCCCGTCCTGTAGCTCCGAACCCGGCAATACCCCTGTTCCCCCTTCCGCCTGAGGTCTCTGGGAGGGGGGCCCCCCCTCCCTCCTGTGGACAACGTCCACAATGGCCCCCTTTAAATCGATAATTTATCATAAGGGCATAGATTAACAGCCTTGCCCGGAAGAGGCCAAAGGCCCGTCCAGACCAGCGTTTATGTTGGGCCTTTTACGCCAGGTCCTTTGACACTTTCTCGTTAGACCCAAAGTAAAGATTGCCTCTGTTTCTTCTCTTTAGTGCCCAAGGACGGGTCCGGCTCAATTTTCCTTGGAGAAATCGGTTCCGTTTCATTGCCTTGAACTTGGGTCTTGGAAACCGAAGCCTGGGGTTTCTTTTAGGGAGTTGATCCATCTCGTAAAGAGAGCTGATGGATATAGGGCTGGCTATATGTTTTTCATGGCTTCAGAGACTAGGACATAAGAATGTAAGAAGAACCGTGCTGGATCAGGCTAAAGGGCCGTCTAGTCCGGCTTCCTGAATCTCACAGTGGCCCCACCAGATGCATTTGGGAGCGCATGAGACTAGAGATCTGTCTCCTGATCCCACTCCCCCCTGCCTCTGGCCCTGGAAGTACCCCGGTTTTAAGGCTGGAGATGACACATCTCCCTCATGGTTTGTCACCTGTAATGGACTTTCCCTCCAGGAATCTGTCCAATCCCCCTTTGGAAGGCATCCAGGCCAGATGCCATCACCACCTCCTGTAGCAGGGAGTTCCACAGACTAACAACACACTGGGTGAAAAAATATTTTCTTTTGTCTGTTCTTACTCTCCCAACCCTCAATTTGAGTGGATGTCCCCTAGGTCTGGTATTTTCTGAGAGGGAGAAGAGTGTTCCTCTATCCACTTTACTCATGCCCTGCATAATTTTGTATGTCTCAATCATATCCCCCCTCAGGCGCCTTTTTTCCAGACTAAAGAGGCCCAAATGTTTTAGCCTTTCTTCATAAGGGAGGTGCCCCAGTCCAGGAATCATTTTAGTCACTCTCTTCTGCACCTTTTCCAGTTCCACTCTGTCTTTATTGAGATGCGGTGACCAGAATTGTGCACAATACTCCAGCTGCGGCCTTACTATTGTTTTGTATAATGGCATTATAATGATGGCTGTTTTATTTTCAATCCCCTTTTTGATAATCCCTAGCATGGAATTGGCCTTCTTCACCACTGCCACACACTGGGTAGACACCTTCATTGAGATGTCCACCAGCACACTGAGATCTCATTCCTGATCCATCATGGATATGACTCGGGGCAATGGTTTCAAACTACTGTACTGGAAAATACATTCAATTTCAACATTAGGAAGAACTCATAATAGTTAGAGCCGTTCGGCAGTGGTGTAATATGCTGCCATAAAGGAGGGTGTTTGGGTGGTTTTTAAGCAAAGGCTGGGTGGCCATATGTCGGGGGTACTGGGATAGGGGTTCCTGCCTGGCAGGGGGTCAGACTGGATGGCCTTCGAGGTCCCCTCCAACTCTGGGGTTCTCTGATTCTAAAGGAGGGTGGTGGGGTCTCCTTCTCGGGAGGTTTTCAAGCAGAGGCTGGGTGGCCATCTGTCGGGGGTACTGGGATGGGGGTTCCTGCCTGGCAGGGGGTCAGACTGGATGGCCTTCGAGGTCCCCTCCAACTCTGGGGTTCTCTGATTCTAAAGGAGGGTGGTGGGGTCTCCTTCTCGGGAGGTTTTCAAGCAGAGGCTGGGTGGCCATCTGTCGGGGGTACTGGGATAGGGGTTCCTGCCTGGCAGGGGGTCAGACTGGATGGCCTTCGAGGTCCCCTCCAACTCTGGGGTTCTCTGATTCTAAAGGAGGGTGGTGGGGTCTCCTTCTCGGGAGGTTTTCAAGCAGAGGCTGGGTGGCCATCTGTCGGGGGTACTGGGATGGGGGTTCCTGCCTGGCAGGGGGTCAGACTGGATGGCCTTCGAGGTCCCCTCCAACTCTGGGGTTCTCTGATTCTAAAGGAGGGTGGTGGGGTCTCCTTCTTGGAAGGTTTTTGAGCAGAGGCTGGGTGGCCATCTGTCGGGGGTACTGGGATAGGGGTTCCTGCCTGGCAGGGGGTCAGACTGGATGGCCTTCGAGGTCCCCTCCAACTCTGGGGTTCTCTGATTCTAAAGGAGGGTGGTGGGGTCTCCTTCTCGGGAGGTTTTCAAGCAGAGGCTGGGTGGTCAACTGTCGGGGACCCTGGGATGGGGGTTCCTGCCTGGCAGGGGGTCAGACTGGATGGCCTTCGAGGTCCCCTCCAACTCTGGGGTTCTCTGATTCTAAAGGAGGGTGGTGGGGTCTCCTTCTTGGAAGGTTTTTGAGCAGAGGCTGGGTGGCCATCTGTCGGGGACCCTGGGATGGGGGTTCCTGCCTGGCAGGGGGTCAGACTGGATGGCCTTCGAGGTCCCCTCCAACTCTGGGGTTCTCTGATTCTAAAGGAGGGTGGTGGGGTCTCCTTCTCGGGAGGTTTTCAAGCAGAGGCTAGGTGGCCATCTGTCGGGGACACTGGGATGGGGGTTCTTTCATGGCAGGGGGTCAGACTGGATGGCCTTCGAGGTCCCCTCCAACTCTGGGGATCTCTGATTCTAAAGGAGGGTGGTGGGGTCTCCTTCTCGGGAGGTTTTTAAGCAGAGGCTGGGTGGCCATCTGTCGGGGGTACTTGGATGGGGGTTCTTTCATGGCAGGGGGGTCAGACTGGATGGCCTTCGAGGTCCCCTCCAACTCTGGGGATCTCTGATTCTAAAGGAGGGTGGTGGGGTCTCCTTCTCGGGAGGTTTTTAAGCAGAGGCTAGGTGGCCATCTGTCGGGGACACTTGGATGGGGGTTCTTTCATGGCAGGGGGGTCAGACTGGATGGCCTTCGAGGTCCCCTCCAACTCTGGGGATCTCTGATTCTAAAGGAGGGTGGTGGGGTCTCCTTCTCGGGAGGTTTTCAAGCAGAGGCTGGGTGGCCATCTGTCGGGGGTTACTTAGATGGGCGTTCCTGCCTGGCAGGGGGTCAGACTGGATGGCCTTCGAGGTCCCCTCCAACTCTGGGGATCTCTGATTCTAAAGGAGGGTGGTGGGGTCTCCTTCTCGGGAGGTTTTTAAGCAGAGGCTGGGTGGCCATCTGTCGGGGACACTTGGATGGGGGTTCTTTCATGGCAGGGGGGTCAGACTGGATGGCCTTCGAGGTCCCCTCCAACTCTGGGGATCTCTGATTCTAAAGGAGGGTGGTGGGGTCTCCTTCTTGGGTGGTTTTTAAGCAGAGGCTGGGTGGTCGTCTGTCAGGGGTTACTTAGATGGGCATCCCTGCCTGGCAGGGGGTCAGACTGGATGCCCTTCGAGGTCCCCTCCAATTCTATGTTTCTATGTTATCATGGTTTTGGGTTGCCTTGATAGGAAAAGAAATTCTGATTTACCTAATTATCTGTTCTGATAAGGAAGGACTAAGAGAGTCTCCTTTTGCTCTGATAAATTGGCTGAATAAAAAACCCAGCATTTAAATAAAAACTTTCATGTATTTTGGTAGAAGCCCAGGGAAATCTGTATCCATAAGTTCATTGGTTTGCAAATATCAAAAATATTCAAAGGGTAAAAAAAACCCCAGAAATGTACATTCTTCTTCGTGGTATGTGAAGGCACACACATTGGTATGAGCTTATTAGTCTGTACTGCTGCCGTTAGGCAAGAGATACAGAGCGATAAAATCAAGGACAAATAGATTAATAACTAGTTTTTCTCCAAAATCCATAACCATTTTAAATGCTGTCACCAGACAGGATGACCTTGCTGAGTGGTGATGGATATGTATGAGTGCACTTTAAATCCTTGTTACCTTTAAAATGTATTTCTTTTTCTTTTTCAATTCTAGTTTTTTTTTACACCTGAGATAGCTTTATCTATCTATCTATTAATTGAAGACGCTAATTGAAAGAGCTTAATTGAAAACATCTGTTGGTCTCCAGCTGTATAAATAAGAGTGTCTTAACAGCCAGCTCCCTTTTAATTGTTCTCTTGCGGCTGCTCCGCGCAGAGCCTCTGCAAACAGGCAGGTAAAACTTTCTTTTTTTCCTCCTTTGGTCTCTTATATTGCACACCTCCTTGTGCTGCTAGGTGCCTGAAGAAGTAGACATGTCCATGCCACGTTGCATTAAAACAGGAGACTTAGTCTGTTAAGGTTCCACCATTTTTTCATCTTTTGTTTCGTTTTTCTTTGAATTTTTTTTTGGCCTGGAATTCTTAAGTTTGATGGACTGCTTTAGCCAGGGAAGCTTTTCTCCGTTGCTTCTTAGCATGGGGAATCTTAGCTTGGCTTGCTCACTCTGCAAGGCACTCACAGGGTAAGGCCAAATTCTGGCCTTGAATTCAGGTGTTCTAAGGAACAAAAGGGGCTCCTAAAATCACCCCACTCTGTGAGTCTAGGTCCTGATAGAAAAATTCACCTTAAAACCCCACCACTTTGCTTAGGAAGAGTATCTGTGGAGTTCCTCTGAGGCTTCTCAGGTTGGTAGGTTCCCAAGACTGACTTCTGGTTGTGTACTTTAAAAAACAACAACACACCAGCCCTTCAAGGCAGGACAAACAGTTAACAATTGTCCCAAGATCCAAAATTACTTTTTTTCTGGCCAAGGCCCTGGGTTTTAGCCAAACTCGCTCTTGGGCAAAAGACAGGCTATGGTTGAATATTGTTGTTTTCATTAAAAATTATAAAAGTTAGAAAGTAAAAATCATTTTAAAGCCTTAGCAAAAAAAATCAATGCAAAGCAAAAAGGGATAAAACATTGAATCAGTAGCTTAGTATAGCTTATAAACATGTTGCTTTCATGTAATGTTGTCCATTAATGCTGTAAGCCGTCTTGGGGTCCTTTTCCAAGGAGAAAAGTGGAGTAAAAATACTCTAAAATAAAATAAACAAATGGTCTTTGGATGGCAGTCCAATAAAGTAATACAGGTGTCTATCAGGCATGCTAGCATTTTGTACTACAAAGCCCATTTTGGAGGTCTAAAAGCTAAAAAAACCTAAGACGTAGCCCTATGCAGAATCTAAGGTAATTATCTCTCTCTTTAAAAAACAGCATTTCATTCATAGAAAGCAAGTCCAGTCACTCAGGCGTTTAACCAATCACAGGGCAGCAATCAGCATATTTATTAGTTCATTCTTGGGTTTGTTTTTTTCTGGTGAAGTCCAGTTTAATGAATGGGATATGTCTCTCCCATGTGATAACACAGCACCTGTGAGCCTAGGATGAGTCTAGGGAAAAACCACTCACAAATATGCTTTCTTGTTTTATTGACCTAACTGCTGAAATTCTGATTTACCTTTATTTCTCAGGAAGGACTGAGAGAATCTCATTTGGCTTTACTAAATTGGCTGCCTTTGGATGAGTAAAAAACAAACAGCATTTTAAAAAAATGCTTTCCCCTATTTTTTTGGTAGAAACCCTGGGAAATCTGTATCCAAAATTTCAAAAATTGAAAATATTCAAAGAGGGGGGGCACCCAGAAATAGATACATTTTTCTTTGTGGCCTCCTGTGAAGGCACACCCATTGGTATCTTCCTTTAAGAGCTTAATTGGAAACCACTAATTGAAAAAGCTTAATTGAAAACTGCTGCTGAGTAAGAGTGGCTCCCCAAACATACCCTTTTCAGTTCTTCTCTGCTGGTCCTTGGAGCAGGGCTTCTGCAAGCAGGCAGGTAAAACTTTCTTTTTTCCCTTGTGCTTCTCTTATTTAAACCCCCTTTTGTTGTCCTTCCCTAGCTCCCCAAATTCGTCCCCTTCTCGGGTGTGGGGTGGGGGGATTCCTCCTCCTCCCCATTCCCTTCCCCATTTGGACCAGGAAACAAAAGCTTTGTGTTTTGTGAAGGAGACCCTTTTAAACTGCCGGGTATCCCAACACAGTTTTCCCCCAAACCAAACTAGAAGGGCAGGCCTGGGGGGCTCCTTGGAACCCATTCTGGTGGCCACACATAGCAGCAGAATGAGGTGTGCAATGTAATATAATAATATAGAGGAATATATATATATATATGTATGTCTCATGCCAGTTATTCATGGGCTGTTGTAGGTAGGTGTGTTTGCATGCAAACCTGGTTGCAAATTCCTATAGAGAGACAGTGCTGGGATGTGGGGTGGATAGAAGAGGAAGAGTGGGGTTGGTTTAGACCAGTGGTTCTCAAGTCCCCAGATGTTCCTGGACTGCAACTCCCAGAAACCCCTTCTAGCACAGCGAGTGGTAGAGGCTTCTGGGAGTTGTAGTCCAAGAACATCTGGAGACCCACAGGTTGAGAACCATTGGTTTAGAAGATAAGTTTGTTGATATGTTTGCTATTGTTTTATGGTTTATCAGTTCAGAGCAGGGTGATGGGGGGGATGTAGAAGGGAGGGGGGAGAATGGGAAAGTGTTTACCTTTTGGTAGGAGATGAATTTCCATGCACATAACTGGTGGCAATATAGTAATGTTGTATTACATTTGATGATGACTCCAGAAGCCTTGAATTATGTTTAATCCATTTTTGTGTGTGTGTCCATCATGCAGAAAGGGCTGGAGGTAGTTTAAGATTAGTGTGAGTGGTCTCAGCTTTTTAGAAAGCTTTTTTTTAAAGCAAAGTTTCACCTGTGGTCTCACCTGTGGACTCCAAGTGACTGCTTCTAAGTTTTTAGTAAATTCCCCAGAACTTTCCAGTTTTTATTTATTGGTGGAAGCAGCGGTTTTGTGTGTTTATAGGGAATGTAACTCCTTCTGCATTCTTAAAAAGGTCCCTAGAATGTTACTTACTTTATTGCTTAGTGGAAACAATTGTATTGTTGCCTTTTTTGGTTTTTTTTGTGGTGGTGTGGGAATGTAACAGTTTCTAAGTTTTGAGAAAGTTCCACAGAACTTTCCTTCTTTTATTGGTGGAGCCTCGAGGGGTTACA
The DNA here is from genome assembly GCA_037367305.1 of Phrynocephalus vlangalii. Lineage (NCBI taxonomy): Eukaryota > Metazoa > Chordata > Lepidosauria > Squamata > Agamidae > Phrynocephalus > Phrynocephalus vlangalii. The sequence goes on along the minus strand of JAWVWN010002076.1, from coordinate 376,273 downwards.
TTCCCAATAGATACAGAAAACTGCTGTATCTATTGGGAATGTAACTCCTCTGGGCTCCAGAATGTTACTTATTGTATTTATTAGTGGAAACAATGGTAATGTTGGCTTTGTGTGTGTGTGTGTATGTGTATGTGTGTGGGGTGAAATGCAACAGCTTCTAGGATAAGGGCAGACCTGGAGGGCTCCTTGAAGCCCATTCTAGTGGCCACATCTAGCAGCAGAACGAGGTGTGCAATGCAATATATAGTGGAATATGTATATATGTTTCATACCAGATATTCATGGGCTGTTGTAGGTAGGCGTGTTTGCATGCAAACCTGGTTGCAAATTCCTATAGACAGTCAGTGCTGGGATGTGGGGTGGATAGAGGAGGAGGAGGGGGTTGGTTGGTTTAGAAGATAGCTTGTTGATATGTTTGGTGTTGTTTTATGACTGTGTTTAAAATTACTCCAGGGGCAAAAGGCAGACATCAGTACAGAGCAGGGTGATGCAGGGGGGAGTAGAAGGGAGGGGGACAATGGGAACATTTTTACCTTTTTGTGGGAGATGAATTTCCATGAAAATAACTGCAGTGGTATCTCTCCTTATGAGCAGCCCTACTTACAATATTTTTTCTGCTTACCAGCAGAAAACAGGTGGCATGTTTAACTGCTACCTTACAAATTTTAGATGTGGTTTCCTCTAAACATTTTTTTAAATAAACTTTCAAAAATTGTTCTCCCTGGGTGCTTTGCATGCTATAAGGTGTGTGGTTTTTTTTTTTTAAATTGAGGTCTTTGGAATTATTGAGTCTTCTTCAAGTTTTATCTGCATTTTTTTTGCATGTGTGGTGGTTGGAGGGTTTAGGACAGGCTTGTCCAAACTTCAGCCCTCCTGATGTGTTTTGGACTGCAACTCCCAGAATTCCAAGCCTGTATTTCCAATGGCAAAGGACTGTGGGAGTTGTGGTCCAAAACATCTGGAGGGCCGAAGTTTGGACATGCCTGGTAAGGTTTTGGGTGAAAAACTATTGAGGTTCTGGTGGAATTTTTTTAGGGATTTCTCTCCATGGGTCCAGATCAGAAAAATGTCATTGCTGCATCTTAAATAGAGAAGTGGTTTCTGGGGGCAGTGGTTAAGAAAGCGTTGTTCTAGGTAAAGCCATGAATATGTTCTCGTATTGTGGGTCCATGTGGGTGCCCATTGCGGCTCCATTGATCTGGAGGTAGTTTTTATTGCCAAAAGAGAAATAGTTGTGTACAAAGTCACAGAGGGTGGTGATTATGTGGGAATCTACTGTTCTGGATGGTGTTTGTGATAGCTTGTAGTCCATTTGTGTGGGATGTTGGCGTAGAGAGCCTGTGCATCCATTGTAGCTAAGATGGTATTATTCTTCCTTAGCAAATTTGGGGGTGTCTCTTCCATAACTGACCACAGCTCTGTCTCTATAGGTGCTGACAACCGGGCTTGCATGCAAATATGCCTACACACAACCGGCAATGAATATTTGGTGTGAAATATATATAGTCCAGTGGTGGCAAACCTTTGGCACTCCAGATGTTTTGGACCACAACTCCCAGAATTCTGCGCCTAGATTGCCAGTGACAAAGGATTCTGGGAGTTGTGGTCCAAAACATCTGGAATCCCAAAGGTTCGCCACCACTGAGAATTCATAAAATTTGATGGACTGCTTTAGCCAGGGAAGCTTTTCTCTGTTGCTTCATAGCTTGGGAAATGTTAGCTGTATTTGCAGGGACACCTCTCTCCCCCCGATGGGTAAATTCTCTCTGCTAGCTTGTGTTTTCCCAGGCAGAGCTGGTGCTGCAGAAGGCTGTGCTCGCAACCTCCAGGCTGAACCCACAAAGCACCCTTTGGTGGCAGCGGTTGTGAGTTTTTTCCGAGCTGTTTGGGTGTCTTCTGGAAGCTTTTCTTCCTGACGTTTCGCCAGACTCTGCGGCCGGCATCTTCAGAGGGCAAGGAGCTCTGAAGCTCAGAAGATTACAGGACGACCACTCGAAGAAGGAGAGTTGCAGGTAAGCAAATGTACATTTTCCCTGTGTATTTCCCACAACTGGATGCTAGGTGGTGCCAGAGATGTATTCTCGATAGTGATAAAAATGTATTTTTATATTTTCCCCCTTTTATCATGCTCTATGTAGTATTTAAGGCAGGCATGTCCAAACTTTGGCCCTCCTGATGTTTTGGACTACAACTCCCAGAATTTTAAGCTTAGCTTGCCAGTGACAAAGGACTGAGGGAGTTGTGGTCCAGAATATCTGGAGAGTTGAAGTTTGGACATGCCTGGTTTAGGGGCATGGTTATTCAGTGGATTAAGGTTCCCAAAAACTGTCGGCAGCTCGGCGAGTCAAATCCCGGGTGCCACGCAGCGGAGGGAACTCCCGCTGATCACCCCAGCTCCTGCCAACCGAGCAGTTTGAAAGCAAATCAATGCAAGTAAATAGGTACCACTGTAAAAAGTGGGAAAGTCAAACTGTGTTTCCTTGCAGCCACGCCCGGCCACGTGGCCACGGACTTGCACAACACTTGCTCTTTGGCTTGAATACGGAGATGAGCACCGCCCCTAGAGTCGGACACGACTAGCACGCATGCGCAGGGGGAACCTTTACCATTTATAAATATTGTTATAAGGGATAATTTTCAGTTTAGAACCAGTTGTGATGTACACCACACACACATTGGGTCTCCACTCCCTGCCACCACCAGATTAACTAGACACTTGTATATATTGGAGGGAGAGTCAAACACCAGGTTTTATAGTTTTAAACAAAACATGAAATGTATTCTCAAAGGCTTTCATGGCCAGGGTCTGATAGTGGTTGGTTTTTCGGGCTGTTTGGCCCTGTGTTTTGGAAGTTTTTCTTCCTGACGTTTTGCCACATGCCAGCGACAGAGTCTGGCGAAGTGTCAGGGAAGCAAAATTTCCAGAACACGGCTAAACAGCCTGAAGATAACTCACAAAAACATGAAATGTTTATTAGTTTACAATTGGATGTTCGATATAATGATAGCTTTAGCCAATGTTAACTTGCATTTTAACACAATCATAGTCTTATGCTAACGTGTTTCTTATATAAACCAGACCAACTAATTAGAACTCTCAACTCTCTATTCAAAATAGACTAATGAATAATCAAACCAGGTTTCCTCCTGTTTTGTCACACCAATCCGGATATATAAAAGGGACTTTAAACATAATATTATGCTGTTCAGATGTAGAATTATGTAATCTGGAGAGGGTCGCTCCCTATGCAAATGACCTCTTGTGTATAACTGTGTTCTAGTTATGTTTCCTAAGCTCTGGGGCTTTGTTTCAATGATAAAACTTTTCCATTTATAGATTACTTTGGGGGACAGCAAGGAGGAGAAAGAGGTCGGGAGGACCCCACCCAACATCGGAAGAAGACTAGACTCGTCTTCCGTGTTCGCCTCTGGAGAGCAAGGTCGCTGGAAAGGGTCTCTCTGCCCACCCTGGATGAAGGCGTAAGGGTATTTGTTTATTATTTATTTATTGCACTTCTATACTATTTGGCATCCCGGTTATCCCAAGGGGTTCTGCTCATGGCCATCAAATTGCCTGTCCAGGGTCTTGGAATTAAGCCCCAAATGGGGAGAAAAATGTAATGTTTGTCCCCTCAGGAAATCCTTTGGTGTGGGTGCAGAAGGAAGAGCCATAAACATGCTTATGGAAACCCCTAAATCTGGCTTCTGGGTAGGTGTATCTGTTCTGCCGGCAACACATTTCTCCACAAAGCAGTTAAGGGCTTTACACAAAAACCACACGCATCGGGCTTATAGAATTGTAGTATCCTTGAGTTGGAAGGGACCTCGAGGGCCATCCAGTCTGACCCCCTGCCACGCAGGAACCCCCATCCCAGTGTCCCCGACAGATGGCCACCCAGCCTCTGCTTAAAAACCTCCCAAGAAGGAGACCCCACCACCCTCATTTAGGATCAGAAAACCCTAGAGTTGGAAGGGACCTCAAAGGCCATCCAGTCTGACCCCCTGCCATGAAGGAGCCCCATTCAAGTGTCCCCGAGATATGGCCACCCAGCCTCTGCTTAAAAACAACCTCCCAAGAAGGAGAGCCCACCACCCTCCTATGTGGCAGCATATTCCACTACTGGACAGCTGTAACTGTCATGAAGTTCTTTCTAATGTTTAAATTAAATATCTTTTCCTATAGTTTGAAACCATTGCCCTAGTCCTAGTTTTTGAAGCCATGGAAAACAAACCAGTCCCCTCTTCAATAAAACATCCTTTCAAATATGTGAACATAGCTATCATGTCCCCTCTCTGCCTTGTTTTGGTAAGGCTAAATATTCCCACCTCCCTAAGCCGCTCCTCATATGACATTTTTTCCAGACTTTTAACCATCCTGGTTGTGCCCCCACCCCCGGGGCCCGTTCAAGGTTTTCAACATCCTTTTTAAATTGAGGTTCTCACAACTGGACACAGGACTCCAGGTGGGGTCTGACCAGAGCAGAATAGAGGGGTACTATCACTTCCCTTGATCTCTAGACACTATGCTTCTGTTGATGCAACCAAGAATTGCATTGGCTTTCCTGGCCATTCTGTCACACTGCTGACGCTTGTTCAATTTGTGGTCCTCCAAAACTCCCAGATCCCTTTCACAGGGACTATTTTCCTGCCAGGTATCTCCCATCCTATATCTGTGCAATTTATTATTTTTACCTAGATGCAGCACCCTACCTTTCCATCTGTTGAAACCCATTCTGTTAGCTTTGGCCCAGCACTCTAATCTGTCAAGGTCCTTTTGGACTTTTACCCTATCTTCTAGGGAATTAGCTACCCCTCACAATTTGGTATCATCTGCAAATTTAATCAGCATGTTCTCTTTTCCTTCCTCCAAGTCATTAATAAAGATATTGAACAGCACTGGACCCAGAACAGAACCCTGGGGCACCCCACTGGTCACGTCTCTCCAAGCTGAAGAGAGGCCATTTATGGTCACCCTTTGGGTGCGATTAGTCAACCAATTACAAATCCACCTGACAGTAGCACTATCTATCCCACATTCTACTAACTTCTTAGCAAGTATACCATGGGGAACCTTATCGAATGCCTTACTAAAGTCCAGATAAGCAATATCCACACCATTCCCCTCATCCACCAGGCCTGTAATTCTATCAAAGAAAGAGATCAAATTAGTCTGGCATGACTTGTTTTTAAGAAATCCATGTTGATTTCTTGTAATGACAGCATTGCTTAATAAATAATTACAGACTGCCTGTTTAATAATCTGCTCTAGAATATTTCCAGGAATTGAAGTCAAGCTGATGGGGCAGTAATTATTTGGGTCTTCTCCCCCCCCCTTTTTGAAGATGGGGGCAACATTTGCCCTCCTCCAATCTAACCCTAACCCTAATCACTTCTGGGGTTGTGATTCTGGCCACGAGGCGCTGGGTGTGCGTGTGTGTTACCAAACCATACCCATTTATCTATGTGGGCTGCCACTCTCTTGGCATCCACTAAATATTTATATTGATTTTTAAAATCTATTTAATTTATATACTGTCCATCTAGCCCGAGGGCCCCCTTCTGCCCAGGCAGGCTGGAAGGAGCATATTTCGAGTGTTGGTTTCCCCCAAAACATGTGGAGGGGGGGCATGCCCTGAGGACTGCGATAGAAGAACTTTCCTTGTATCATGCGATAGATAGTGTTTCCTGTTGTCCATGTTTCCCAGCTTAGAAGCAATCTCCCCACAGATACGAGGGTCCAAATATATAAGGGGCTTTTAAAATTATATCGTGCTGTACACAAGTAGAGTAATGTAATCTGGAGAGGGTCGGTCCCCATGCAAATGACCTCTGGCGTACGATTGCTTCCTCATTTCGTTTCCTAAGCTCTGGGGCTTTGTTTCAATGCTAAAATGTTTTCCCTTTATAGGTCATTTTGGGGGACAGCGAGGAGGAGAAAGAGGTCGGGAGGACCCCACCCAACATCGGAAGAAGACCAGAATCGCCTTCTGTGTTTGCCTCTGGAGAGCAAGGTCCCTGGGAAGGGTCCCTCAGCCGATCCCAGATGAGGATGTAAGGGTATGTATTTATTATTTACTGTATTTATTGCACTTTTATACTATTTGGCATCCTGGTTATCCCAATTGCTCATGGCCATTGACTTGCCCGTCCAGAGTCTTGGAATTAAGCTCCAAATGGGGAGAAAAATGTAATGTTTGTCCCCTCAGGAAATCCTCTGGGGAGGGTGCAGGAGGAAGAGCCATAAACATGCTTAGGGAAACCCCTTAATCTGGATTCTGGGTAGGCGTATCTATTCTACCGGCAACCCAATTCTCCTCAAAGTAGTTAAGGGAGTTACACAAAAACCGCACACGTCGGGCTTATATAGCTGGAAGGGACCCCGAGTGTGTATGAAGATTCTCAGTCGTCCAGGTGAGTTTATCTGGCAGTTGAGTCAGGGCAACTGGTCTTATTTTTGTTGAGAGATGGAAATGTTTCGCTGCTCATTCAGAGGGATTCAACAGACTGAGGAAGCTGTTCAGATGAGCAGCAAAACATTTCTCTGTCTCAAAAGAAAGAAGTCCAGTTGCCCTGACTCTACTTCCAGATAAGGGATTATTCCCCGGCCGAACAGTTCTAACCGTCAGGAAGTTCTTCCTAATGTTCACACAGAATCTCTTTTTCTTGTAATTTGAAATAGTGGACAACTTCCAATCTTAAGTGGCTAAAATCGGTCGTGAATAAATTACAAGCTGCGGGTCTCCCTTCCCAATCAATCTTGAGCATGCAGTGGGACAAAGCGAAATCAGCCCTTAAACGGAGAATAGTGGATATGGAGAGATGGGCAGATTTTAATAGTCACCCCAGTTTTAGAGTGCCAGATATGCTCCCCGTGGCCTGTCTATCACTAGTGGAGACGTATAAGATTAAGAGAGCCTTTACTCTGGCTAGGCTCGAGGCTTTCTCTTCTGCGGGTGTTCAAAGGCAGATATGAAGAGCGTTCCTTTGGGCTGAGTCTGCTGTGGGGCAGATGGGGCCATTTCACCACCCTCTCCCTAAATGTGTTTTATTCCCAAAACAGGCTGGTCCCATCACACCAAATGTGAACATTTTCTCCCTGTTCTGGTGTGGACAGGACAGGGAAACCCACTCTCTATTATCTCTCAGTCTGAATTTCAGCAGGACCCCTGTATCCGTGGGATCGGTTCCCACTGATTCCCTTAATCCCAGTCTAAAAACTTAATAAATAGATAATCCCAGAAACATTTCCCTCTGTTGAAACCCATTCCATTAGCTTTGGCCTATCACTCTAATTTTTCAAGGTATTTTTGGATTATCACCGTATCTAGGGAATTAGCCACCGCTCCGAATTTGGTATCATCATGTATACTGTTTGTCCTTAAAATGTTGGAACAACTGAATACTTTATTACAGTCCATGACCAAATCCAAAATATATAGATCCATAAATAGTACCAATTTCAGCAAGGAAGAACAAGGCAGGGGAAATGCCATATAAATTGAGCCATCCTAAATTGTGGCTGCTTGAGCAGTTGAGAATAAATTGGGAATAATTGAGAATAAATTGTTGAGACCTCCTGAGCGTGAATTATAATTCCTGCCGCACAGAATCTAGCTGCATTAGACAGCATACTTTACGTTGGACATTCTGCGGTGTAAATATTTTGCCCTGATAACGGGAGGTGGGTGTAGAACGCCTCTGGACGTCCTGGGAGTTGCTTTAATTAAGGAGCAATAAGTTTTTCCCTAATTCCATCATACAAGGGGCAGCTTAGAAATACATGTCCCAATGGTTCAGGTCTATCTATCCTGCAGAGACACTTAGGATGAGAATACGGGGTGATCTTTTGAAACTTTTCCTGTTGTATTGCTGACAGGAAAGCATAAAAGCTCTGCGTTGGTTCTTTGTTAAACCAGCAAAGAAATTGCAGGTTTGAAGGGGGATCAGTGGCTATGCTATGGCAGGTAGCCCCCAAATCGTGATGTCTCTATACCTCCAAAATGCATTATTTGAGGATTTGCTTAGCCATCTCAGAGCCTGCCTGTATAAGGCACTCCATTGACAGACCGTATGTTTTAAGTTTAAGGGATAGGCCTGTCCTTCTCGTTGAATGAGAATTATCTGAAAATAGTAAAGAGGTTGGTGGATAGAAATTTAAGCCAAATATTAAAACTGGCCAGCCGAGCCTTAACTTCAACTTTCATGAATCCCACTTCTAACCTTAGGGTTGCATTAGTTACCCGACGGGGTACTTGTGTTTTAGCTCTCAAAATAAACTGGTTGAACTACTTCCAAAGATGTAAAAGAAGGACAAGGGCCATCACTAAAATATTTTTTCTGCGTCCACGGGGAGATTGCCTGTGGATACAGGGGTCCCCCTCTGTTTTCTGAGTTCAGGGTGGCGAGAGAAAGGACCAGAGTTGTCCAAAGGTGGAGGGTGTCGTTGGTTCTTGCTGCAGCGATCCTTTTTGTCTCGGAAATGTTTCACAAATATACCTCTTTTATGTTCCAGATCGGAGGAAAGAGGAGGAGAGTGCCACGTGCCACACATACTTTGGTTCCCTGGACGCCGGCTCCCCAGAATTGCAATGCACCGGACGACTTCTCAAAGGAAACGGAAAGCAAGGAAGACCTCAGGAGACTGTCCGAGTGAACTTCTGCCAAGCTCTTTGTATTTGCATCCCTGGAGTTAGTCTTCTTTGGCAACGGAGCCCCCTCTCTGGAAAGAAAAGGACTTCTGGGCTCAAAGCGACACGTGGAGAAGTGTTCGTGACTTGCTGAACATTGTTTGAAGGACTCGGACAGTAAAAACACCACCCGTACGTACTTCAGATGCAGCTTCACAACATCTCAGCTCTGGACCTCAGCTAAGCAACTAACCTGGCGTTATTTTTTATTTTAGCCAGAACTTTACATCTAAGAACTAACTCCTGGCAATTGCCACATTTGAACTTCTGGCTCAGCTCTGAGGAAGAGGGTTTTGCTCTCGAAATATCTGGAACTTTTTATTTTAGTAGCAGCCTAAAGGTATTGCCTAGTGTAATTTGGGATTCCCAGTTGGACTCTTGCATTTAGTATTTGCATTCCTTATTCTAGTATTTGTGTGAGTTAAACTTAGTGTTCTTGTATCCGAAGATGTACCAGGTAGCCTCCAGTTGTTAAGAGTTGTGCTGCGATCTTTCCAGCTGTAATTCCTGGACTTGTGTTGCTGCACTTATTTGCTAAGTTGGACTTAACCACAGCAGTGGTTGGACTCAAAAACTATTCAGCATTTCGTGGACTCGGAACTGATCCTAAGCCTATTTACTTCTGTTTTGTGTATTTCAAGATGTACTCTGATATGTATATCTGTCAGTACTGTATTTTTATTCTTTGTAATTGCACTCCTGTACTCTAATATTTGTATGACTGTTGTTAAGAGTTGTGCTGCGATCTTTCCAGCTGTAATTCCTGGACTTCTGTTGCTGCATTTATCTGCTAAGTTGGACTTAACCACAGCAGTGGTTGGACTCAAAAACTATTCAGCATTTCGTGGACTCGGAACTGCTTCTAAGCACATTTACTTTTCCTTTGTGTATTTCAAGATGTACTCTGATATGTATATCTGTCAGTACTGTATTTTTATTGTCTTTTCTTTGTAATTCTACTCCTGTACTCTAGTATTTGTATGACTGTTGTTAAGAGTTGTGTTGCGATGTTTCCTGCTGTAATTCATGGACTTCTGTTGCTGCGTTTTTTGCCAAGTTGGACTTAACCACAGCAGTGGTTGGACTCAAAAACAGGTCGGGACTTTCAGAATCTATTTGTATTCTTTTCCTTGTTATCTGTGTTTGTATTTCTGGGTGTATTCTAGCAGTGATCTCTGTTAATACTTGTTTTCTGATATGTCCAAGTGTTTCCAAGTATCTGTAGCTCTTGATGTTTGTAGCCGGTTGCGCCTTCGCCTATTCTTGTACTCTGAGGTTTTTCCTCTTGTGTGTAGTTTGTGTCTTTATTCATGCGACGTAACAAGGTGGGTTCTTGGGCTTTGGGGTGGGGTGGAAAGGTTGGGACATTTGGAGTGGGAAGACAAACTGGTTTTAAATCCTTCACATCACTTTGGGTCTTAGGTCCAACACTAGAACAAAACAGAAACAAACTAAACTTAAACTTTAACAAGGTAACACTTAAACATCACTAAATGGAACTTAACACACTAAGACTTAAACTTAAACAAGGTAACACTTAAACATCACTAAATGGAACTTAACACACTAAGACTTAGACTTAAACAAGGTTACACTTAAACATCACCAAATGGAACTTAACACCCTAAGACTTAGACTTAAACAAGGTAACACTTAAACATCACTAAATGGAACTTAACAAACTAAAACTTAACTCCACTAAACAAACTAAAACTTAACACAACATAAACAAAACTAAACAACACATTTTAAAAAACACAAAAAATTTAAAAATTTAAAATTTTTAAAATTTTATATTTTTATATTATATTATTATATTATTAATATATATACCCAAGGGACAAGGGACAAGGGACAAGGGACAAGGGACAAGGGACAAGGGACAAGGGACAAGGGACAAGGGACAAGGGACAAGGGACAAGGGACAAGGGACAAGGGACAAGGGACAAGGGACAAGGGACAAGGGACAAGGGACAAGGGACAATTGACAATTGACAATGGTCAAGGGACAAGGGACAAGGGACAAGGGACAAGGGACAAGGGACAAGGGACAAGGGACAAGGGACAAGGGACAAGGGACAAGGGACAAGGGACAAGGGACAAGGGACAAGGGACAAGGGACAAGGGACAAGGGACAAGGGACAAGGGACAAGGGACAAGGGACAAGGGACAAGGGACAAGGGACCAGGGACAAGGGACGGCAAGGGACACAAGGCTCATGGCCGGCATGGGACCACCCAAGGCCCACTGCCCCGGCACTTGGGACCACCCCCAAGGCCTCTGGCCCGGCACTTGGGACCACCCCAAGGCCTCCTGGCCCGGCACTTGGGACACCCCCCAAGGCCTCCTGGCCCCGGCACTTGGGCCACCCCCAAGGCCTCCTGCCCGGCACTGGGACCACCCCAAGGCCTCCTGGCCCCGGCACTTGGGACCACCCCCCAAGGCCTTCCTGGCCCCGGCACTTGGGACCACCCCCCAAGGCCTTCCTGGCCCCGGCACTTGGGACCACCCCCCAAGGCCTTCCTGGCCCCGGCACTTGGGACCACCCCCCAAGGCCTTCCTGGCCCCGGCACTTGGGACCCCCCCCCAAGGCCTCCTGCCGACTGGGACCACCCCAGGCCTCTGCCCGGCACTTGGCCACCCCCCAAGGCCTCCTGGCCCCGGCATTGGGACCCCCCCCCGGCCCCTCCTGGCCCCGGCACTTGGGACCACCCCCCAAGGCCCTCCTGGCCCCGGCACTTGGGACCACCCCCCAAGGCCCTCCTGGCCCCGGCACTTGGGACCACCCCCCAAGGCCCTCCTGGCCCCGGCACTTGGGACCACCCCCCAAGGCCCTCCTGGCCCCGGCACTTGGGACCACCCCCCAAGGCCTTCCTGGCCCCGGCACTTGGGACCACCCCCCAAGGCCTTCCTGGCCCCGGCACTTGGGACCACCCCCCAAGGCCGTCCTGGCCCCGGCACTTGGGCCACCTCCAAGGCCTTCCTGGCCCCGGCACTTGGGACCACCCCCCAAGGCCTTCCTGGCCCCGGCACTTGGGCCACCCCCCAAGGCCTCCTGGCCCCGGCACTTGGGCCCACCCCCCAAGGCCCTCCTGGCCCCGGCACTTGGGCCACCACCCAAGGCCCCCTGGCACCCGGCACTTGGGCCACCCCCCAAGGCCCTCCTGGCCCCGGCACTTGGGACACCCCCCAAGGCCCTCCTGGCCCCGGCACTTGGGCCACCCCCAAGGCCTCCTGGCCCCGGCACTTGGGCCACCCCCCAAGGCCCTCCTGGCCCCGGCACTTGGGCCACCCCCCAAGGACCTCCTGGCCCCGGCACTTGGGCCCACCCCCCAAGGCCCTCCGGGCCCCGGCACTTGGGCCACCCCCCAAGGCCTCCTGGCCCGGCACTTGGGACCACCCCCCAAGGCCCTTGGCCCGGCACTGGCCACCCCCCAAGCCTCCTGCCCCGGCACTTGGGCCACCCCCCAAGGCTCCTGGCCCCGGCACTTGGGCCACCCCCCAAGGCCTCCTGGCCCGGCACTTGGGCCACCCCCAAGGCCTCCTGGCCCGGCACTTGGCCACCCCCCAAGGCCTCCTGGCCCCGGCACTTGGGCCACCCGCCACGGCCCGCCTTGCCCCGGCACGAGGGCCCACCCCCCAGTGACCTCCTGGCCCCGGCACTTGGGCCCACCCCCCAAGGCCCTCCTGGCCCCGGCACTTGGGCCCACCCCCCAAGGCCCTCCTGGCCCCGGCACTTGGGCCCACCCCCCAAGGCCCTCCTGGCCCCGGCACTTGGGCCCACCCCCCAAGGCCCTCCTGGCCCCGGCACTTGGGCCCCCCCCCCCAGGGCCCCTGCCAGGCCCCGGCACTTGGCACCCAGGGGGGCCCCCCCCAAGGCCCTCCTGGCCCCGGCACTTGGGTCCACCCCCCAAGGCCCTCCTGGCCCCGGCACTTGGGTCCACCCCCCAAGGCCCTCCTGGCCCCTTATAGAATTTTCAACTTTGTAATTTTTCAGTCTGTCTTTTATTTAAAATGACTTGTTACAATTGTTACAACATAGTTGATAAGTTTACTGTCACACTGTTGTTTATTGCTGCACTCAGTCGCCACTCTGTTACCTGCGCAAAGAATACAATAATAAATAAATAAATATGATTGGAGACTACGTTTTGTTCTTTTCTAGCGTCGGAGTCCCTATTCTAGTATTTAAGTGTCTAGTGTGTTCTATTCTAGTGTTTAAGTGTCTATTGTGTTCTACTCTAGTGTTTGTGTCTAGTGTGTTCTACTCTAGTGCTTAAGTGTCTAGTGTGTTCTACTCTAGTGTTGGAGTCCCTATTCTACTGTTTAAGTGTCTATTGTGTTCTACTCTAGTGTTTAAGTGTCTAGTGTGTTCTATTCTGGTGTTGGAGTCCCTATTCTAGCGTTGAAGTGTCTATTGTGTTCTACTCTAGTGTTGAAGTGTCTAATGTGTTCTATTCTGGTGTTGGAGTCCCTATTGTAGTGTTTAAGTGTCTATTGTGTTCTACTCTAGTGTTCAAGTGTCTAATGTGTTCTATTCTGGTGTTGGAGTCCCTATTCTAGTGTTTAAGTGTCTAGTGTGTTCTATTCTAGCGTATAAGTGTCTATTGTGTTCTACTCTAGTGTTTAAGTGTCTAGTGTGTTCTATTCTGGTGTTGGAGTCCCTATTCTAGTGTTTAAGTGTCTAGTGTGTTCTATTCTAGCGTATAAGTGTCTATTGTGTTCTACTCTAGTGTTTAAGTGTCTAGTGTGTTCTATTCTGGTGTTGGAGTCCCTATTCTAGTGTTTAAGTGTCTAGTGTGTTCTATTCTGGTGTTGGAGTCCCTATTCTAGTGTTTAAGTGTCTATTGTGTTCTACTCTAGTGTTTAAGTGTCTAATGTGTTCTATTCTGGTGTTGGAGTCCCTATTCTAGTGTTTAAGTGTCTAGTATGTTCTATTCTGGTGTTAGAGTCCCTATTCTAGTGTTGAAGTGTCTAGTGTGTTCTATTCTAGTGTTTTGTGTTCTATTCTAGTGTTTAAGTGTCTAGTGTGTTCTATTCTAGTGTTTAAGTGTCTAATGTGTTCTATTCTGGTGTTGGAGTCCCTATTCTAGTGTTTAAGTGTCTAGTGTGTTCTATTCTAGCGTATAAGTGTCTAGTATGTTCTATTCTAGTGTTTAAGTGTCTATTGTGTTCTACTCTAGTGTTTAAGTGTCTAGTGTGTTCTATTCTGGTGTTAGAGTCCCTATTCTAGTGTTGAAGTGTCTAGTGTGTTCTATTCTAGTGTTTTGTGTTCTATTCTAGTGTTTAAGTGTCTAGTGTGTTCTATTCTAGTGTTTGTGTCTAGTGTGTTCTATTCTAGTGTTGGAGTCCCTATTCTAGTGTTTAAGTGTCTAGTGTGTTCTATTCTATTGTTTAAGTGTCTAGTGTGTTCTAGTGTTTAAGTGTCTAATGTGTTCGATTCTAGTGTTTAAGTGTCTAGTGTGTTCTATTCTAGTGTTTAAGTGTCTAGTGTGTTCTATTCTAGTGTTTTTAGTATCTAGAGTGTTCTATTCTAGTCCCTACTCTAGTGTTTAAGTGTCTAGTGTGTTCTATTCTAGTGCTTAAGTGTCTAGTGTGTTCTATTCTAGTGCTTGTGTCTACTGTGTTCTGTTCTAGTGTTGGAGTCCCTATTCTAGTGTTTAAGTGTCTAGTGTGTTCTATTCTAGTGCTTAAGTGTCTACTGTGTTCTATTCTAGTGTTGGAGTCCCTATTCTAGTGTTTAAGTGTGTAATGTGTTCTATTCTACTGTTTAAGTGTCTAGTGTGTTCTATTCTAGTGCTTAAGTGTCTACTGTGTTCTATTCTAGTGTTGGAGTCCCTATTCTAGTGTTTAAGTGTGTAATGTGTTCTATTCTACTGTTTAAGTGTCTAGTGTGTTCTATTCTAGTGCTTAAGTGTCTAATGCGTTCTATTCTAGTGTTGGAGTCCCTATTCTAGTGTTTTAAGTGTCTATTGTGTTCTATTTTAGTGTTTAATGTGTCTAGTGTGTTCTATTCTAATATTTAAGTGTCTACTGTATTCTATTCTACTGTTTAAGTGTCTACTGTGTTCTATTCTAGTATTGGAGTCCCTATTCTAGTATTTAAGTGTTTAGTGTGTTCTATTGTACTGTTTTAAGTGCCTAGTGTGTTCTATTCTAGTGTCGGAGTCCCTAGTCTAGTGTTTAAGTGTCTATTGTGCTCTATTCTAGTGTTTAAGTGTCTACTGTGTTCTATTCTAGTGTTGGAGTCCCTATTCTAGTTTTTAAGTGTGTAATGTGTTCTATTCTACTGTTTAAGTGTCTAGTGTGTTCTATTCTAGTGCTTAAGTGTCTAATGTGTTCTATTCTAGTGTTGGAGTCCCTATTCTAGTGTTTAAGTGTCTATTGTGTTCTATTTTAGTGTTTAAGTGTCTAGTGTTTAATATTCTAATATTTAATTGTCTAGTGTATTCTATTCTAGTGTTTAAGTGTCTACTGTGTTCTATTCTAGTGTTGGAGTCCCTATTCTAGTGTTTAAGTGTCTAGTATGTTCTATTCTAGTTTGGAGTCCCTTTTCTAGTGTTTAACTGTCGATTGTGTTCAAGTGTGTAAGTGTAAGTGTCTATTGTGTTCTAGTCTATTGTTGGAGTCCCTATTCCGGTGTTTAAGTGTGTATTGTGTTCTATTCTAGTGTTGGAGTCCCTATTTTAGTATTTAAGTGACTATTGTGTTCTAGTGTGTAAGTGTAAGTGTCTAATGTGTTCGATTCTAGTATTGGAATCCCTATTCTAGTATTCAAGTGTGTATTTTGTTCTATTCTATTCTTTGTCTATTTTGTTCTATTCTAGTATTGGAATCCCTATTCTAGTGTTAAAGTGTGTATTTTGTTCTATTCTAGTGTTGGAATCCCTATTCTAGTGTTAAAGTGCGTATTTTATTCTATTCTATTCTTTTTCTATTTTGTTCTGTTCTAGTGTCGGAATCCCTATTCTAGTTTCAAAATTGTGTATTTTGTTTTATTCCATTCTTTGTCTATTTTGTTCTATTCTAGTATTGGAATCCCTATTCTAGTGTTAAAGAGTGTATTTTGTTTTATTCCATTCTTTGTCTATTTTGTTCTATTCTAGTATTGGAATCCCTATTCTAGTGTTAAAGAGTGTATTTTGTTCTATTCTATTCTGTCTATTTTGTTCTATTCTAGTATTGGAATCCCTATTCTAATGTTTAAGTGTGTATTTTGTTCTATTCTAGTGTCAGAATCCCTCTTCTAGTGTTAAAGTGTATATTTTGTTCTATTCTTTGTCTGTTTTGTTCTATTCTAGTATTGGAATCCCTATTCTAGTGTTAAAGTGTGTATTCTATTCTATTCTTTGTCTATTTTGTTCTATTCTAGTATTGGAATCCCTATTCTAGTGTTAAAGAGTGTATTTTGTTCTATTCTATTCTTTGTCTATTTTGTTCTATTCTACTATTGGAATCCCTATTCTATTGTTAAATAGTGCATTTTGTTCTATTCTATTCTTTGTCTATTTTGTAATATTCTAGTATTGGAATCCCTATTCTAGTGTTTAAGTGTGTATTTTGTTCTATTCTATTCTTTGTCTATTTTGTTCTATTCTAGTATTGGAATCCCTATTCTAGTGTTAAAGTGCGTATTTTGTTCTATTCTATTCTTTGTCTATTTTGTTCTATTCTACTATTGGAATCCCTATTCTATTGTTAAATAGCGCATTTTGTTCTATTCTATTCGTTGTCTATTTTGTAATATTCTAGTATTGGAATCCCTATTCTAGTGTTTAAGTGTGTATTTTGTTCTATTCTATGTCTATTTTGTTCTATTCTACTATTGGAATCCCTATTCTACTGTTTAAGTGTGTATTTTGTTCTATTCTAGTATTGGAATCCCTGTTCTAGTATTTAAGTGTGTATTGTGTTCAATTCTAGTCTTGGATGCTTTATTGTGTTGTATTCTAGTGTCGGAGTCCCTAGTCTAGTGTTTAAGTGTGTATTGTGTTCTATTCTAATGCTGGAGTCTGTATTGTGTTCTATTGTAGTGGTGGAATTGTATTATGTATTCTAGTAATTGTTAAACATTTTATTCTGGTATCAAATGTTAAAATTTGTGTTCTGGGGTATTCTACTATCAATAAATGTTCAAATTTATATTCTGGTGTGTTCTAGTATCAATAAATGTTAATCTTTTAAAATACCAGCATGTTTACCTTTTAGAAGATCCTAGAAATTTTAGGACTCATCTCCTGTTCCAAGAGGTGTATATTCTAATATTCTACCATTTAATTAAACTAATTCCCATTTGCACCTTTATAGTCCCAGGTGCTGTGTTATGTGTTTAAAATGGCATCCTCCAGTCTTGCTCGGTGTTTGTCTGGTCTCTCCTCTCCGCTGATCTCGATTCCGCCGATTCCTCGCAAACTTCCTTCTTTTGACAGGCGTCGTTCTGATGTTCTTGATTGTTGAATTGTGGAGACAAGTCCACCGTCGCAATCTCAAGGAAGAATGACGATACAGTGGTACCCTGGGCTACAGATGCCGATTTCAGGTTACAAATTTTTTTCCCATGGAAAATCCCAGGTTACAAAAAAAATCAGAAGACCCTTTGAAAATTTCCAATTTATGAAGCGTCCTGAGAAACGAATTAATTTCGTAACCCAGGGTACCAATGTATATAAGAAAATCACCAGCCACTTCGTGTTCCACTCATATGTTTTGCTTGGGGGGGGTTGTGACACCCTTTCATGGCCCTCACTTACGAGGCTCCTCTTTTATCACATCCAACAAGGACCCGGGGTTATGTGTCTCTGACATTTATGGGCCCCATAAAGCCCGCACATTCTTAAATGCCGCCACCCCGCTACCTCCCTTGTACCTGTTCTTGTGGATGTGTTTGTGATGCAACAACCTTGTTTAGGTGTCAAGGTGACTGGCTGGCCCAGAAGTAAAACCAAGACCCACCACATGAAAAAACAACACCACACCCGCCTACATGTTTCGGAAGTAAGATGAGGATAGCTGAATCTATTTGCCTGTGCCCAAACCCCCACCCGAGAGCCTCCTTAGATAGGAGTTTCATACTTCTAAATCTTTGTCTTTTTGTTTAACTCCTCAAGTATTACTGAGGGTCTTAGGAAGGGCTGCCCTTTTAACTTTCAACTAGATACTTCTTTGCAGATTTCGTTGAGACTATTAAAAAGACCAAGGAAGCCTGTCAGATTTTTAAAAAAAAAGGGGGATGGGGAGAAGGCAGAGACCCGGCCACATTCCCATACATTTCCCCGGGACACAGTTCACAGGAAACGCCCTATTACGCTCCCCAGTGTTGTGTCGTGTAGTGTCTGTATTCCTGCCTCCCAAGATCCTTACATCACAATACTACTGGCAACCCCCCCACACACACACCCTTTCCCGGAAGTGTCTTGGATTCTGGTGTCATGGAATGAGAAACCCTCTCCGCGTTTTATTACGACATCTGAAGGGCTGTGGTGTATTTGTCTTGGACTTCAGCTGCAGGGGATGAAAGGTAGGAAGCAGCTTCAAGCCCTGGGGCCCCGTCTCTCCTGCCAAGTTTGAGGCTAAAACCTGACATGGGGAAGGCCCCTGGTCCCCCCACACACCTCCTTTCGGGATCCAAGCTGCAGGCGATCTGACACTGGAGAACTTAGCACTCACTGTGGTTTCCTTAATCCATGCTATTAAATGGGTAACCAAGGGGTGGGTGGGTGCGGAAAAAACAATAATCTTCCTTAATATGGGAGAGTTAGTACGCTTGCTATTCTATTCTGGTGTTGGAGTCCCTATTCTAGTGTTGGGGTCTGTCTTTTGTTCTATTCTGGAGTTGGAGTCCCTATTCTAGTGTTGGAGTCTGTATTCTAGTGTTGGAGTCTGTCTTTTGTTCTATTCTAGAGTTGGAGTCCCTATTCTAGTGTTGGAGTCTGTATTCTAGTGTTGGAGTCTGTCTTTTGTTCTATTCTAGAGTTGGAGTCCCTATTCTAGTGTTGGAGTCTGTATTCTAGTGTTGGAGTCTGCCTTTTGTTCTATTCTAGAGTTGGAGTCCCTATTCTAGTGTTGGAGTCTGCTTTTTGTTCTATTCTAGAGTTGGAGTCCCTATTCTAGTGTTGGAGTCTGTATTCTAGTGTTGGAGTCTGCCTTTTGTTCTATTCTAGTGTTGGAGTCCCTATTCTAGTGTTGGAGTCCCTATTCTAGTGTTTAAGTCTGTATTTTGTTCTATTCTAGTGTTGGAGTCCCTATTCTAGTGTTGGAGTCTGTATTCTAGTGTTGGAGTCTGTCTTTTGTTCTATTCTAGAGTTGGAGTCCCTATTCTAGTGTTGGAGTCTGTATTCTAGTGTTGGAGTCTGTCTTTTGTTCTATTCTAGTGTTGGAGTCCCTATTCTAGTGTTGGAGTCTGTATTCTAGTGTTGGAGTCTGCCTTTTGTTCTATTCTAGAGTTGGAGTCCCTATTCTAGTGTTGGAGTCTGTATTCTAGTGTTGGAGTCTGTCTTTTGTTCTATTCTAGAGTTGGAGTCCCTATTCTAGTGTTGGAGTCTGTATTCTAGTGTTGGAGTCTGCCTTTTGTTCTATTCTAGAGTTGGAGTCCCTATTCTAGTGTTGGAGTCTGTCTTTTGTTCTATTCTAGAGTTGGAGTCCCTATTCTAGTGTTGGAGTCTGTATTCTAGTGTTGGAGTCTGTCTTTTGTTCTATTCTAGAGTTGGAGTCCCTATTCTAGTGTTGGAGTCTGTATTCTAGTGTTGCAGTCTGTCTTTTGTTCTATTCTAGAGTTGGGGTCCCTATTCTAGTGTTGGAGTCTGTATTCTAGTGTTGGAGTCTGCCTTTTGTTCTATTCTAGAGTTGGAGTCCCTATTCTAGTGTTGGAGTCTGCCTTTTGTTCTATTCTAGTGTTGGAGTCCCTATTCTAGTGTTGGAGTCTGTACTCTAGTGTTGGAGTCTGCCTTTTGTTCTATTCTAGAGTTGGAGTCCCTATTCTAGTGTTGGAGTCTGCCTTTTGTTCTATTCTACAGTTGGATCCTATTCTAGTGTGGAGTCTGTATTCAGTGTTGGAGTCTGCTTTTGTTCTATTCTAGTTGGAGTCCTATTCTAGTGTTGGAGTCTGTACTTTGTTCTGCTTTGTCTATTCTAGGTTGAGTCCCTATTCTAGTGTTGGAGTCTGCCTTTTGTTCTATTCTAGGTTGGAGTCCTATTCTAGTGTTGGAGTCTGTATCTAGTGTTGGAGTCTGCTTTGTTTATTCAGAGTTGGAGTCCCTATTCTAGTGTTGGAGATTCTTTCTATTTAGGTTGGAGTCTATCTAGGTGGATTTTTTTGACTCTGTATTTAGTGAGTCTTTCGTGTTCTGTTTTTTATGGTTTGTGGAGTCTTCTAGTTGCTGTTTGTCTATCTAGGTTTCCCATTGTTGTCTTCTAGTATGTTTGTCTTCAGTTGGTCTATAGTGTGGCTTCATTGTCTTTGTCTTTCTATGAGCATTTAGTTGGTTGTTTGTATTCTGATCCTCTGTGTGGTCGTATTATGTTGGGTTGCTTTGTCATCTGTTGACCCTATTAGTGTGGGTCCATAGTGTATGTATTGTTTTGGTCTTAGTTGTTTTTGTTATTTTTTTGTATTTGTTGTTTTGTGTGTGTTGTTTTGGTATTTATGGTTTTTGGTGGTCTGCTTGTTTTGATTGGTATTTGTTGTTCTTCTTTTGTTTTGTTGGTTTGTTTATTTGGTTTATGTGCTTTTTATGTTTGTTCAGTTGTCTTTTTTGTCTTTTGTTTTCGTGACTTTAGTTGCGTATTTGTTGTCTTTTTTTTGGTGGTTTTTTTTTTTTGAGTGTTTGTGGAGTCTTTTTGTTTATCTGTGTATGGGTCTTTTCTTCAATTGGAGTTTTTGGTTTTGTTTATTAGTTGGTCCTTTCTAGTGTTGGGTCTTTTTGTTTATTCTAGTTATCTGTTTTTTCTATTCTAGGTTGGAGTCCTATTCTAGGTTGGGCTTTTTGTTTGATTCTGTGGGTCTATTCTAGTGTTGGAGTCTGTTTTTTGTTTTTCTAGTGTTGGTCTTTTGTGTATCTGTCATTTAGTTGGGTCGTTTTTGTTATTTAGGTGGAGTCCTATTCTGGTTGGATCTGTTTTTTTCTCTTCTATTTGTTTGGTCTATTTGGTTGTATCATGTTGGGTCTTTATTTTGTTTATTCTAGGTTGGATTCTTCTTGTTGGAGTCTGTATTCTTGTGTTGGAGTTCTGTCTTTTGTTCTATTCTAGGTTGGAGTCCTATTCTAGTGTTGGGTTTCTTTGTTCTATTCTAGAGTTGGTTCCCTTCTATGTTGGAGTCTGTTTTTGTTCTATTCTAGTTTGTGTTCTCTTTGTTTGAGTCTGAGTTGGTCGTTTTTTGGGGTCTGTCTTTTGTTCTTTCTAGGTTGGAGTCCCTATTCTAGTGTTGGCTGTCTTTTGTTCTAGTGTGCGTTGGTTCCTATTCTATGTTGGAGTCTGTCTATTTGTTCTGTTGTTTTGTGGAGTCTCTTTTGTTCTATTCTTTTGGAGTCCTTTCTAGTGTTTGTCCCTTTATTTATGTTGTCTTTTGTTCTATTCTAGTGTGATCCTATTCTAGTGTTGGAGTCTATTCTTTTGTTGTATTTTAGTTTGTTCTATTCTAGTGTTGGAGTCTTTTGTTTGGGGTCTGTTTTTGTTCTATTCTAGTTGGAGTCCCTATTCTAGTGTTGGAGTCTGTATTTCTAGTGTTGGAGTTTTTTTTTTCTAGTTGGAGTCCCTCTTTGATTTTTGTTTTGTTTTTGTGTTGGACTGTTTATTGTTGTATTCTGTGTTGGAGTTCTATTTAGTGTTGGTGTCTGTTTTGGTTGTTTCTAGAGTTTGGGTCCTATTCTTGTTGGATCTGTTCTAGTGTTGGAGTCTGTATTCTAGTTGTTGGATCGTCTTTTGTTTTTTTTTGGTTGATTTCTAGTGTTGGAGTGTCTTTTTTGTTAGTCTGTTTGTTCTATTCTAGTGTTGGAGTCTTATTCTAGTGTTGGAGTCTGTTTTTGTTCTATTCTAGAGTTGGAGTCATTGTGTTGTTTGAGTGTGTATTTTATGTTTAGTTGTTTTGGTCTATTATTCTGTTGGAGTCCTATTCTAGTGTTGGGTCTGTTTATTGTTGTTATTTGTTTGGAGTCCCTATTCTAGTTTAATCTGTCTTTGTTCTATTCTAGTGTTGGATCTTTATTTTGATCTGTTTGTTCTTATTGTAGGTTGGGTCCCTATTCTTAGTTTGGAGTCTGTTTCTAGTGTTGGATTGTTTTTGTTCTATTCTGGGTTTGGAGTCTTATCTTTTAGTGTTGTTCTAGTGTTGTTATCTGTTTTGTTCTATTCTAGTTTGGAGTCTGTCTTGTTATTCTGTGCTTTTGTTCTATTCTAGTGTTGGAGTCCTATTTAGTGTTGGAGTCTGCTTTTGTTCTTTCTAGTGTTGGAGGTCCTTTGTTTATCTGTTTTTGGTTCTATTCTAGTGTTGGAGTCCTTTCTAGTGTTTGAGTTGTTCTTTTTTCTTTCTAGTGTTGGAGTCTTATTCTAGTGTTGGAGTCTTCTTTTGTTTTTGGTCTTATTGGTATTCTGTGGTGGAGTCCCTATTCTAGTGTTGGAGTCTGTATTCTTTTGTTCTATTCTAGTCTTTTGTTCTATTCTAGTGTTGGAGTCTGTATTCTAGTGTTGGGGTCTGTCTTTTGTTCTATTCTAGAGTTGGAGTCCCTATTCTAGTGTTGGAGTCTGTATTCTAGTATTAGAGTCTGTCTTTTGTTCTATTCTAGAGTTGGAGTCCCTATTCTAGTGTTGGAGTCTGTATTCTAGTATTAGAGTCTGTCTTTTGTTCTATTCTAGAGTTGGAGTCCCTATTCTAGTGTTGGAGTCTGTCTTTTGTTCTATTCTAGTGTTGAAGTCCCTATTCTGGTGTTGGGGTCTCTAAAACCTGACATGGGGAGGCCCCTGGTCCCCCCACCCACCTCCTTTCAGGATCCAAGCTGCAGGCGATCTGACACTGGAGAACTTGGCACTCACTGTGGTTTCCTTAATCCATGCTATTAACCTGGGGGTGCGAGGGAAAAATAACAATCATCTTCCTTAATATGGGAGAGTTACTACGCTTGCTTGCTAACTTGGGTTCAAGGAGTTCTCCCAAAATAATGGCGAAAGCCCGGGAGGTGGCACTCTGAACAAAAGAGATGACTCAGATTTCTCAACAAATGTGGCTCCTTCTACCATGTCCTACACCATCACCCCCCCCCAAAATAATAGATTTTATTTGCCCCTATTCCATCTCAATTTCCTCCACCTGGGGTTTGCCTGATGGCATAAAAGCAGGGCGTTCTGGGCCAGCTGCTCCATCAGCTCCTCCGTCCGCTCGCGAGCCGTGGCGACCTTCTCCCGGCGTTGGGCCAAGACGGCACCGGACAAGTCCCGGAAAGACGTAGCGGAGGTGAAGGACGCCCGTTGGTCGTCGATGTTCTTCCAGACGAGGGACACTTTCTCCTTGGAGGCCCTTGGAGGTTGGCGACCAAAGTGGCGGCGGCAGACCGGAGCTGCTGGGCGAGGCCTCCAAAGCGTGAACCTCAAATCTGTTGAGAAAAGTAGAGAGAGAGTTGAAGAGGGTGGCAGTACATTTGGAAGACTTCTGGCATCTCTAAGGGGATCCCAAGGTTATAGACGTTGTGTTTATAAGCCCTTATAACATTGTGTCTATATATCTCCTTGTGTGAGTGCATTGACACTATGTTAGACTTTGTGTTTATAAGCCCTTATAACATTGTGTCTATATATCTCCTTGTGTGAGTGCATTGACACTATGTTAGACTTTGTGTTTATAGCCACTAATAAAGTGTCTGTCTATCTCCTTGTGTGGTTGCCCTGACACTATGTTATCAATTGCTAGTTTTAATGTTGCCTTCAAATGCTGCAAGAGGGCCCTCAATTCCCTGTTTCTCAAACCGATTGTGTCTTAATTGTAATGGACTCTCCTTACTGGAAGCCCCCTTGGGTCCTTTTCCAAGGAGAAAGGCAGGGTAAAATACTCAATAAATAAACAATGGTTGCAAAGTACAGGAAAAGAGATTCCATTTGAACATTTGGAAGAGCTTCCTGACCGTTAGCACTGTTCAGCAGTGGAATAATAATAATATGCTGCCATAAAGGAGGGTGGTGGAGTCTCCTCCTTTGGAGGCTGGATGGCCGTCTGTCGGGGGTACTGGGATGGGGGTTCCTGCATGGCCCTCAAGGTCTCTTCCAACTCTATGAATCCGTGAACATCATCCAATGGATTATTTCTACGGGGCTGTCCTGAGCCACAAGGGAAAGGAAAAATATATCCAAACGGGCCCTACCTTGGCATCAGCAGCAAACTTCTGGGGGCCCCCTCGGAGGGCTGCTTTTGTCGCAGTTGCAACCACCTCTGATGCAGCTTCTCCTGTCCGCTCTGGATCTTCTGGTCAACGCCCTGCTTGGCCTGCTCGATCTAGGAGAACAGAGAGAAGGGTCAGCAACCGTTTCTTTCAAAAGAAACACATCACACACACCACCGCACAGAAGGCCAGATCTGAAGCTCCAAAGCCCTGGAAAAGATTTGGAGAATCCCCGAGGGGACTTGGTTTAACTTTAGACCCAGTTGCAGGGCTCCGGGGAGCTTGGCCAGAGCTCAGCTACCAGGCAGATGCGCCGCTTTGCCTGACCTCAGTTGCTCCTCTGGGTGACAGCACTGGTTCTCGGGCAGCAGGCCATGAACCCTCCACACCAAAGAGAGAAGTGGTGGGCAACTGGAAGTGGTGAACCTTTGGCACTCCAGATGTTCTGGACCACAACTTCCACAGTCCTTTGTCACTGGCAGTCCAGGCTTGGAATTCTGGGAGTTGTCATCCAGAACATCTGGAGTGCCGAAGCCACCACTGGTCTAGATCATATCACTTATACACTGTCCAGAGTAAGAGGCCTTGCCTCTATAGTTGGGTGGGTTAAAAACAGAAATCAAGAAAGCAAAGCCAGAGGGAGGGGGGGAGGGATGGAGAAAGAATCACTTTCCCCACCACTACGACCTCCCTACCTGCGGGACCATAATCCACTGATTCACTTACCAGTGGTCTGAAAACATTAAAATAAATACCCCACAAATATCTGTTTCTAACACCCAAGGTGCCAGGACTGGCCATGAGAGGAGCCTTGTGCCCGCCCGGGAGTGCAGCTGAGCCCGCGACCTGAATCGTTTTTGCTCTGGCAAGAGACAGGATAGAAGGATTCCCAACTGACCCAGTCAAGCCAGTTTTCTAAACCCAGTAGGTTTCTAGCCGCTGTCTCTGGATGCAACGTCGCTCCGAGGAAGACCATGAGTTTAAAACAGAGGAAAAGTCTGAAGAGGAGACCGCCAAGGGCGGGAGAGGGAGCCGCCCACAAGGACACCCAGGTCCTGGGTTCAAATCTCCACCCCACGCCAGGTGCATGGCGAGGCCAGCGGCGCGTCCTTACCAGCCCGAGGGTTTGGTGGGGCTGTGCGAGGGCCTCCTGCCTGCCCTGCTTGGCGTCTCTCACCTTGGCCTGGGAATACGGGGACGCCGGGCGACGGACTTTGGCCGAGAGGGTCCCCGACGTAGCTCCGTGGCTCCTTCTGCTGCTCCACCGCGGCCACCTCGACGCCCTCCTCCGCAGTGGCCAGTTTGGCTAGCAAACAAGGAAACAAAACGGCAACACCTCAGGAGTCACGTCAAGACAGGGGGGGGTGTCAGGGGGCAAGGCCCAGTTTCAGGGGATCCAGAGAGTTAAGAGTTCCCAGTTTAAACCTAAGAGGATCCCAAGGGTTAAGGCACTTTTGTCCCCAGTTTAAACCTAAGGGGATCCCAGAGTTAAGGTGCTTTTGTCCATAGTTTAAACCAATATGAATCCCAATAGTAAAGGTGCTCTCCCCCCCCCCCCAGTATTAACTTAAGGGGATCCTGAGAATTAAGGCACATTTGTCCCTGTCATAAACCTAAGGGGATCCCTGGAGTTAAGGTGCTTTTGTCCCCAGTATAAACTTAAGGGGATCCCTGGAGTTAAGGCACATTTGTCCCCAGTATAAATAAGGATCAAGATTAAGGCACTTTGGCCCCATTTAAACCTAAGAAAACTAGAGTTAAGGGCATTTTTGTCCCACAGTATAAACCTAAGG
This sequence comes from Phrynocephalus vlangalii, assembly GCA_037367305.1. Classification (NCBI taxonomy): domain Eukaryota; kingdom Metazoa; phylum Chordata; class Lepidosauria; order Squamata; family Agamidae; genus Phrynocephalus; species Phrynocephalus vlangalii. The sequence continues at coordinate 350,431 of JAWVWN010002076.1, read as the reverse complement.
GGATCTGATTAAGGCACATTTGTCCCCATATAAAAGGGATGCAAGATTAGGCATTTTGTCCATTAAACCTAAGGGGATCCCGAGAGTTAAAGCACTTTTGTCCCCAGTTTAAAACTATATGAATCCCTATAGTAAATTTGCTTTAGTCCCCAATATAAACATAAGAGGATCCCTAGAGTTAAAGGGCTTTCCCCCCTGAGTATAAAGTTAAGGGGATCCCAAGAGTTAAGGCGCTTCTGTCCCCAATATAAACTTAAGGGGATCCCAAGCATTAAGGGGCTTTTGGCCCCATTTTTAAACCTAAGGGGATCCCAAGAGTTAAGGTGCTTTTACCCCCAGTATACGATTTAGGGGATCACTAGAGTTCAGGCACTTGCACCCCCAGGATACACTTAAGGGGATCCCTAGAGTTAAGGCTCTTTTATCCCCAATTAAAACCTAAGGGGCTGCAAGCCTTTAAGGCACTCCCTCCCCAGTTTAAACCTATAGGGATCGCAAGAGTTAAGATGCTTTTGTCCCCAGTTTGTACCTACATGGATCCCAAGAGTTAAGGCACTTTCCCCTCAGTTTAAACCTAAGGAGATTCCAAGAGATGAGGTGCTTTTGTCCCCAATTTAAACCCAGAGTTAAAATGCTTTTGTCTGCAGTTTAAGTCTAACGGGATCTCTAGCGTTAAGGACCTACAAATCCACGGCCCTCAAAGTGGAACCCAACTGCAGATGTAGATACACCAATGGTCTTATCAGCTGCTTTTCAGGGGGAATGGGATGGATCGTTCCTGATTCCAAAATCCACATCCAGAAAAAAGTTGAGCTCCCATATAATTTGGCAAAAAAAGAAAAAGAAAAAGGAAAAGAAAAAGGCTCCTAGTCGGACACGTACCTTCGAGTCGTGCTCTTCCACAATTGGAGGGGGAATCCACGCAATCCATCCGGGCTGCCCTTCAAAGCCATGGCCTCAGGTCCGTGTGCAGCTAACAAAGAAAACCAGCTGGCCCCAAAAGTCAGAAAATGACTCCAACCCTCAAGAGATAAGCTCGGAGGACCAGAGGTCACGAGATAAAACATTTCCTGCATCAGAGAGTGTGTCAGATTCCCTGGGAACCTCACCTTGGACCATCACCATCACTATCACCATCACCATCACCATCACCATCACCATCACCATCACCATCATCATCATCATCACCATCACCATCATCATCATCATCAGGGAGACGAGAAAGGGGTTGATCCCACGCCAAGCCATAAAAGCGGGCATCCCTCCTTGAGCCCTAAAATTCTTATTGTGTCATGGAATTTTTTTAAAAAGCAACATACAATCCAAAATTAATAAATTCCACCACCCCCTCCTCTGCCCAGATTCCTTGGGATGCAGTCAGGAGAGTCGAAACAGGAGGAACTCGGTTTCAGGATGTCTGACACAGATGCCCTTAAATTTGGAAATGGGCGACCCCGCAGAAGCACCACCACCAAGATAGCCTTAAAGGCTTATAAAGGAGGGTGCATAAAATTCAATGATTTAATTTTTTTTTAATAAAACAAATTGGATTTTTTAAAATTTAAATCGGATTTTTTAAAAAAATTAAATGCCTTTTGAGGCAAAATCTCTCTAAAGATTGTGTTCTACTTAAGATACATTATAGTCCAATGTTTTTTGTATCTGGAAGCTATTATCAAAGCAGCTTGGTTTTGTGCATTTGGTTCTGCAATGACATGACTCCTTCATAGCAAAAAAAAAAATGTTGTAAACATCAGAATTGAGAAACAAACCTTAATCCCCTTGTTCCTCTGCAAATCTATGTACACAGAATCAACCCTACGTGTCTCTGCAAAAAGAGTATTATTTTTAGGATTTAATTTCATGACCCTGAGGGCTCAAAACTTGCACGCCACCGGCAGGATATACGCCCCATATATCTGTGTCATTTTTGACTTGCTCTCTGGAGGAAAGACCTGATCCTGTCACCCAGAGACGGATTTTGTAAGAAGGGCCACAAGGATGAGTCAACGTGTGTGTGTGTGTGTGTGTGCCCTTGTGACATTTACAAAACATCATCCTTTTCCCCCCAGCTCATCATCATTTAACTGCAAAGAGAGAAAAGAAGAATCATTGTTTTAAAATTAAGGCATACAGTGCAAGTGCAACTGCAGGTTTAAAGAAAATTGCATGCAGTCTTGGGGGAAACCTGTACAGTGAGAAGCAAGAGGATGGAAGGATCTATTTAGTAAGCAATTAATAATAATAATAATAATAATCTGAGAACTGGAAGGGACCCACCAGAGGTCATCCAGTCCATCCCCTGACAAGGAGGCCCCCGTGAGAGACTCGAACTCCCAGCCTCTGCCTGTGCCATCAGAGACCTCAACTGCTGAGTTATCCCGCATAAAGGGGGAGGAAGGGGGGCATCTTAAAACCCCAAACAAGCAGAGGGAGAAATCAAAGATGCCTCGGGGCATATATTCAAAAGCCTTCCCTTTTTGGGGACCAGGGAATAACTTGAATTTGGGGGTCTAAAAGGTAATTTATTTATTTATTTTTAAAGCACATAAAACCAACCTCTTCATAAGCTGAAACCTGTCACCCCAAGGCTGCTTAGAATTCAAACCTGACCTGGACATTTCAGGGTTCTCTCTGCAAGAGAATATTATTTTATTTTAAGCTGCATGTTTTGATCTCACGATGCTATGAATTTCTGAGAAGTGGCCAACCAAGGTCTAAGGGGGCAAATGATTCAATATCAGAAAATCAAAACAGAGAAAACACGGACAGCTGGAATATTCTGGAGCTGTGGCAACACAAATATTTTTCACAGGAACAAATTACAGCTCTCTCTCTAAATACAGGCACATCTCTTTATCTTACTGCATATTATGACAGCTGATCGTTCAAGTTGGCAGAGGGAAATTGTGGGTGTTTCCGATGCCACCCCTTGTCCCAAAGATTTTTCCCATACAATGTCTGAGTGGGAAAAGCATCCAATTTTTGAAAAAATAAAGCATTAAGAAGGGTCAAAGGGTTCTTAGAAAAGCAGACTTGGAGCAACCAAGGACTTAAAACAAAACAAAATAAAATTAATAAGTAAAAGAAGAGTTCTGGAGAAGTTTCTTAAAACTTTGAAGCAGTTACATCCCCCACCCCCCCAAAAAAGCCAACAATAGCCTTGTTTCCACTAATAAATACAATAAGTAACATTCTAGAGCCCTTTCTAAGAATCCAGAAGGAGTTACATTCCCAATAAACAAACAAAACCAATGTTTCCACCGATAAATAAAAGAAGGAAATTTCTAGGGAATTGCCTCAAAGCCAACAATACCATTGTTTCCATTAATCAATCAAACAAACAAACAAACAAACATTCTGGGGAACTTTCCAAAAACTTAGAAACAGTTTCATCCCCCCCCCAAAACCAACAATAACATTGTTACCACTAATAAATATAATAATTAACATACTGTAGACCTTTTTAAGAATGCAGAATGAATTACATTCCCCATAAACACACACAACTGCTGTTTCCACCGATAAATAAAAGAATAAAATTTCTAGGGAATTGCCTCAAAGACAACAATACAATTGTTTCCATCAATCAATCAATCAATCTATCTATCAGTAAAATGTTCTGGGGAACTTTCTAAAAATTTAGAAGCAGTTTCATTCCCCTCAAAAAAACCAACGATACCACTGTCATCACTAATAAATACAATAATTAATATTCTGTGGACCTTTTTAAGAATGTAGAAGGAATTACATTCCGAATAATCACACAAAACCACTGTTTCCACCAATAAATAAAAGAAGGAAATTTCTAGGAATTTTTCTAAAAACGTAGAAGTGGTTACCTTCCCCACCTCAAAGCCATCAATACCATTGTTTCCACTAATAGATAGATAGATAGATGATAGATAGATAGATAGATAGGGAAGGAATAGATTTAGATAGATAGATAGATAGATAGATAGATAGATAGATAGATAGATAGATAGATAGATAGATAGATATGACATCCTTTCAGATATTTATACATGGCTATCATATGCCTTTGAAAAAGCATTAAAGACCAGGCTTTTTAAGGAGGTGTACAGCAATTGGTAATTTGTTGTGTTGTGTTTTCCCTGTTTATTGCTTCTATCCTCCCCACCTTTTTTTAAGTATATTTATTTATTGATTTGATTTATATACCGCAACCATCTAGCAAAAAAAGCTACTCTGGGCAGTTTGCAAACATATACAAAATACAAAAACAGATTAAACTACAATAGTAAATAAAAATGAATCAATCAAACCAAATAACCAAATCATAATAATTTTTTAGGGTCCCCCCCCCTTTTTTTATTTTGCCTCTGGCTGGATTCTTGCATGCATTGTGTGCTTATGTGCTGATTTTACTTGTGCATTCTACTGTTTATTTAATTTGCACTGTTTGTTTGTTTCTCATTTGCATTCATGTCAGCCGCCCAGAGTCCCTTCTGGGAAATCGGTGGGGGTATAAAAATGCAATCAATAAATAAACGAATAAATATTAAAATCTAAAAACTTAGAAGCGGTCAATCTTCCCGGCCTCAAAGCCAACAAACACCATGGTTTCCACGGATAAATACAAGTAACGTTTTGGGGACTTTTTAGAAGGAGTAATAGATACACAAAAGGGCTGCTTCGACCGACTTAATTCCAAGATATTTGCCTTTTTAAAAGGAGGGACGGGGGGGAGAGAGAGAAAGCGGCCAGGAAAGCTTCCCACGAGAGCGTTTTTTCCGCCCAGGAGCCGCTTCCGGAATGGACACCCAGTTTAAAAGTTTGTCAAACTTTGCCACGAAGTCGGCAAATCAATTAAAAAGAAATATTTTGCCAAAAAAAACCAAGACTCACCAGATCCCGCCGCCCTCTGGAAGCTCCGCGTCCAAACGCCGGGCGATCCGAAGTGACTCCAGGTGTGCCGGAGAGAAAGCAATTAGGATCCGGCTAATTAGGAGCCCGGAGGTAATTACCTTTTGGTGGTAGTGGTGGGGAGGACGCCGAGGAGCATGCGCAGACGGCAGGCTCCTTCCTACTTCCTTGCAATTAATTAAAGAAGGCGAGAAATAATGAAACAAACAAACAAACCCCGGCCCTCGGGGGGGGGGGAGGAGGAGGGGGGGCAAGAGAAAAAAGGAGGAGAAAGATAGAAAGAAAAGGGGATCTCCGAAGCCGAAAGGGCGCCTTGGAGATGCTGATGCTGATGCTGATGATGCCCTTAAAGGAGCAAAGCCCTCCTCCTCCGGGCAGGCAGCTGTTCCACCGGAGAAGCTCTCGCCGATCTTGCCTGCAGCCCCTGCCCTGGCGCTTGCCCCCTCCCCGCCCACACGGTGGCTTCTTTAATGGGGTCGATCCCTCTCACATTCGGGGGGGGGGCTTCCTCTTTCCCGACTATCCATCTCTCTCTCTCTATCCCTTAGAAGTCTGAACAAACAGGGGCACAAGGCAAGGAAATGCTTGCCTGCATGGAATGGGTGGGCCAGCATCGTATTATTCAAGGAATAGTTTCCCTCCTCCCCCTTATTTATTTATTTATTTATTTATTTATTTATATTTGTTTCATTTCAAAGCTGCTATTTAAAAGTGTTAAAAAGGTGCCCATGCCTGGCCCCGTTGGCAGGCCTAGGGCTCCCTCCGGTGGACAAAGTCTGCCACTACATCGCAGGCCTGAATAATATTACTATATATGTATATACAGTACAGTCGTTTGGGCACTTACATTGAGAGCAGGCCTGTCCAAAGTTCATCCTTCCAGATGTTTTTGGACCGCAACGCCCAGAATGCCAAGCCTGTTACCTCCAAGGGCAAAGGACTGTGGGAGTGGTGGTCCAAAAACACACCTGGAGGGCCAACCGCCCTGGGTCCCCTATGAGGGAAATAGGTGCGGTATACAAGTGTGAAAATAAATAAATAAATAAATAAATAAATAAATAAAGTTTGGACATGCCTGATTTAAAGCTCCTGCTGCAAAAGGGATGCCCGCTCAGAGAAGGTGCTTTATTGGTGTTTTTCCTTCCAGAAAAACAGAGGGAGGGGAGGCTCTCTGGGTGGGAGGGCCAATTTCCAGGGGTGTGTGTGGGGGGGTCACAGCCGGGGCCTTCCGCCTCCCCTCTCCCTAGCCCCATGGGACGTTGCGAATGCTGTGGGGCAAGATCTATTTCATGGCACACTGGAGGGCAAAGCCAAGGGGGGGGTGTCACCCACAACATCTCCTGGTTTGGTTGTTTGCCCCATTGGACCTGTCGTCCCCCACAACAACACACAGGTCTGGGCCAACCCCGGGGACGTTCTGAGTCCAGCAGGGCCTTCAAAGACACACACACACACACACCGGCCGCCGCCTCCCGACCCAAGAGGCCTCCTGTCCAGGTTCTGCTCCAAGGAACTGAGCCTGGGTGGCCTCCAGGCACCTCTGGTCTCGGTCTCCACCTTGCCTGGCTGAGGTCCCGATGACTGTTGCATATGTGTGTGTGTGTGTGTGTGTGTGTGCAGGTGGGGACCAGAGGTACCTGAAGGCAGTGGTTCTCAACCTGTGGGTCCCCAGATGTTCCTGGACTGCAACTCCCAGAAGTCTTCATCACTAGTTGAGCTGGCCAAGAATTCTGGGAGTTGCAGTCCAGGAACATCTGGGGACCCCACAGGTTGAGAACCACTGCCTTAAGGGAACCAGAGTACAGTGGTACTTTGTATAAAGGAATTAATTCGTTCCAAATGAAATTATGTTAAGCAATTTTTCCTTTATACAAATTCCCATAGGAATGCATTGAAAACAGAGTGATCCCATTTTTATGTTGTACGGATTCTCCCCATAGGCGGTTCTGTTAAGCAGATTTCCCCCTATCTCCGGATTTTTTATGTTGTACAGATTTTATGTTATACAAGCTGTTTGTTATACAAGGGTCCACTGTACTTAAAGGATGCAGGGACAATGAGGTCCTTCCCCCCGCCCCAAGTGCCTTCTTCTCTTCTGCCTCCCTTCCACCGTTGAAGCCGACAGGGACCCTAGCCCCCCCCCCCAACGGCCATCAAGGGCCACCCGGTGCCCATCCTCCCCTCGCCCTGCAGTCCCCGTGGGGGGGGGGAGCATCATCGGTCTGGGCCTGGCAGCCCCCTTCCTCCTCTTCCTCCTGGCAACGAGCATCCTCTGAATCTCAGGTCAGGAAGGAATCCTTAGAGGTCCCTCCCTCCCTCTCTCTATTTCTCTCTCTTCTCTGCCCTTCTCTCTGCTGGTTTGCATCCCTCCTCCTCCTGCTGCTGCTGCAGAGGAGAAAAGGGAGCCTCGTGGGTGGGCTGGGAACTCACTCAGCCTTCCTCTCAGCCACACAAGACACACACACACACACAGAGTGCAAGGGGTGGGGGGAGAGGCATCAGCCAGCCTCCTCCTCCATCCCTCCATCCCTCCATCCATTTGGGGCGCCTGGGAAAAACACACACACCCTGCACCGTTTCCCAAGGACGGGGCGGCCTCTCTCGGGAGCCGGATTGTGGGGTTGTGCGAGGCCGCCTCCATCTCCCTTTTCCCCACCAACCCCCCAAATTCCCCTCCCCCCCGGGGGGGGCACCTCTGGCCATCTTGAGAAGCAGCCCTCCTGCCGGGAGGTCGTCCATGAGGTAAGGGGGGGGGTCTGGGACCGGCCGCTTGGGAGCAGGTGGGGCAGGTGCGGGTGCATGCATTTGCACAAACACACACACACACACACTTGCGCACCCTGCAAGGAGCCACCCGTGCAAACACGCACGGGGAGGGAGAAGGCAGGCAAGGAGGTCTAAAGACGGGCCCGGGATTTGTCGGTTGCTGTGGCTGCCCAGAAGGGATTTGGCAAAGCGGATTTGGAAGGAAGCCCTGCCTCCGTCCGTCCGTCCGTCCAGTCGGGCGACGTGGGGTGGGCAGGAGGAAACACGGTCCGGCGACCGCCAAGAGCAGCTCCTGATGCCCGGTTGGGCTGCATCCCTCTGCAGGTGACACTGATGGAGGGGCGGGAGGGGGGGGAAGAAGAGAAATGGCGCTTTCTCTCTCTCTCTCTCTCTGTGTGTGTGTATTTGTGTGCATGCATGCATGGGGTGCTGCTATTTCTGGAAAAAGATCTTATACTGTACATACATAGAAAGGTTGTTACAAAGGCCTCAGGTGGGTGGGTGGGAGACCCTTGCTGGATCTGCACGAGGACCCCCACGGGGTGTGGGCCGAGGAGAGGCGGGGAGGCGCAGCCCCCCCCTCCAAAGGCACAAGGTGGGTTTTTAGAGAGGGCCTGATTGCAAGCAAGGTCACGAGAATCCCGGCTTCTCCAGCGTGTGTGTGCGTGTGCATGTGTGGAAACAGGGGAGCTAGGAGCGCATCCTTCCCTTTTGGGGGGGGGGCGGCTGTGTGTCTTTCCTCCCCATTTCATTCTGCTCCCTTTCGCAAGGTGCGATTCCCACAAACGCTCCTCTCCATAGGTTAGGGTGGCCGTTATTTTCATTTTTGTCCGGCGCACTGGCCGGTGTGTCTCCTGCCCCCCCCCTCTCCCGGGTGGCATTATTTCTATACGGTGCATTTCCTTAGCATTTGAGGGCGAGTCTTTTAGAAGCAGATCCAAGAAATCTTCTCTGCTTGGATTTGTGCCCCAATTGTGTCAGAATATAGACTGAGAGGAGGAGGAGGAGGAGGGGGGGTGTTATCTCCCCCTCTTCAAGGTCCTTCTATCTAAACCGAGTCGGCTCAAGTTCACGCTTTCTGTTTAAAACCCCGGGACAAGTTTCTAGGCCTGGAGATGGAACGCCGCCACCCCCCTTCCCCCTCCCAGCCACTGGACGGTGGGGGAAGCACTTCAGGGCCCTGAATATTTATTTTATTTTATTTATTTATTTGATGGCCAGCAGCAAGCCTCCCCACCGGTTGGAGCAGGTGGGGTTTCGGCCCGGATTGCAAGGAGGTGGGAATGGGCCCCATGGGCACAGCCCCCCCCCAAAGGCAGCCCCAAAACACCCTCCACCCCCTGCCCGTCCTGTCTGGAAAAGAGGCGTTCGCCTCCCAGAAGGGGCTCCTGGATCTCCCAAATGGAAGCTCAGTTATGTAAAATCCAGGCACCACCTTCCTCCTCGAATTCAGGTCACAGAAAATGGGGACTTTCCCCTCCTTTTCCCCCTCCCGTTTGCCCCCCCCTCCCCACCGCCTCTCTGGCGGCATCTAGCTGGCACCGAAAAGACCCCCGAGGAAAGCAGACAGCCCCCTTGTGTGTGTGTGTGTGTGTCTGTGTGTGTGTAAGGCAATGTGGGTTCCGTTTTTGTGTGGTGCGGGCTGGCTGTGACTTGCATTTAAATGCTTCTTCTTCTTTTTTTTAAGTGCAGCCAAATCTGAGTTTCCCAAAGGAGAATTTGCAAAGCAGAGGCTTCTGCGGGGAGTGTGTGTGATTTTTTTTGGGGGGGGGTCCTGAGGAGAAGCTTCCTCCCCATTTGACACACATACACACACACACACACACAGAGACCTCTCTGTTAAAGGCATAACGTGGCAAGCAGAGAAGTAAAATCTCAATTAATTGCAATGCTTCACAACCCCGTTTTGCTGTAGGCTGGAAGGCTCAGAGGGCAGGGAGGAGGCCTTGGGATGGGGGGCCATCCGTCCCTTCCTCCTCCTCCTCCTCCTCCACTTCCTGGGCTGCTGCTGCTGATGGTTCCTTGCCTAATAACAGGGACTCTAATCAGGCCAAATTGCCTTTTAATTGAATAAGGGCCTCGCCATAAAACCTGCTGGTCAGGGAGAAGATTTGGGGGGGGGGGGAGGCCCTGGTGGCCGATACGGGCCAAAGCAACTGGGTGGGGATGCCCAAACCATCCCACTTGCCCCTTTTCCCTTCCCTGACGGCAAAGGTGAGAGGGACAAGGCGGGTGGTGGAGTGGGGGGGGGAGGCCTACCTTGCAGGGTGGTCGTGACCTCTCGATGCCTCACGGGGGCCGCTGCTTTCCTCTCTCTCTCTCTCTCTTCAGGCCGCAGGGACCGCCCGCCGCCATGCTGACCACCATCGCCGAGGGACTCCTCTGTTGCCTTCTGGGCAAGACCCCCAACGCCGTGGGTCCCGTGGAGAGCGTGGAGTCCGCCGACGGCTTTAGCTTCGTGGAGGTGAAGCCCGGGCGGGTCCTGCGGGTCAAGCACGTGGCCCCCGACCGGCCGGCCGGGACGGAGGAGCCCCCGCCGCCCGCCGAGAAAGCCGGGGCCGTCCGCTGCAAGCGCCGGATCACCGTCTACCGCAACGGCCAGATGGTGATCGAGAACCTGGCCGAGGCCGGACGCCCCGACCTCCTCAGCCCTGGGCCCGACGGCGGCACGGAGACCCCCGGCCCGGTGGAGGAGGCCGAGGCCTCGGAGGGACGCCCCCCGGGGGTCCCGGGCCACTCTCCGTCTGCCGGCCGCCACCGACCCCACCAACGCCGCCGCCCCCAGCGCCGCCCGAAGAAGCAGGTGGAGATTGACTGCGCCAAGGTCATCACCAGCTGTAAAGGGACCCACGGGGACGTGGTCCTTTTCTTCTTCCACGGGGTGGGGGGCTCGCTGGACATCTGGAAGGAGCAGCTGGACTTCTTCGCCAAGCTGGGCTACGAGGTGGTGGCCCCCGACCTGGCCGGCCACGGGGCCAGCTCGGCCCCCCAGGTGGCCGCCGCTTACACCTTCTACGCCCTGGCCGAGGACATGCGGGCCGTCTTCAAGCGCTACGCCAAGAGGCGCAACGTCCTGGTCGGGCACTCCTACGGGTGAGCGCGGGGGGGGGCCCTCGCCCACCCCTCTCTGCCCGGGCAATTGGGGGGGGTCCTTTCCAAGGGAGACCCCAGGCCCAGAAAGGAGCTTCAGTCCCTTCCTCCAGCAGGTGGGGTGTGTGTGTGTGTGTGTGGGGAGAAAATGCACCCTGTGCCCCCCCCCATGGATGGAGGGTCCTCTGCCTCTCACAGATGGGGTGGGGAAGGGACATGCGTCTCCCCCAGAGCCCAAAATCCCTCCTGAAATGGAAAGCTTCCCAAAGGGAAGATCCCCCTGGGATTCCAACCCCCCCTTTCTTGGCATGGATTTTGTTCCCCTGGAAGGCTGGGCCCACGGTCGGTCTGGCCCCCAAAGATGCCACTGGGGCTCCGCCCTGCACCTTCCTCCTCCTCCTCCTCCAGGCTTCCAGGATGAGCTCTCCTTCCTCTTCCTCTTCCTCTTCCTCTTCTTCTCCTTCTTCTTCCTCTTCCTCCTCCTCCTTCCGTGCAGGGTCTCCTTCTGCACCTTCCTGGCTCACGAGTACCCGGACCTGGTCGACAAGGTGGTGATGCTGAACGGCGGGGGCCCCACCGCCCTGGAGCCCAGCCTCTGCTCCATCTTCAACATGCCTACCTGCGTCCTGCGATGCCTCTCGCCCTGCCTGGCCTGGAGCTTCCTCAAGTAAGCCACGGACGACCCCCCCCCCGAAAGGCCTGCCATCCAGCAGCACCCCACTCCCTTGATCGCTCACAAGGGGGGGGGAGGAGGGGGCCATTGGGAGAGGCGGGGAGGACGCCCTGGGTCTTTGGGGTCCCTCATCTCTTTCTTCAAAGGGCGCTGGAGCTAACTCCGCAATGCCGAAGCAAAGCAAGGCTCTTCAACGCACTTGAGGGTGGTCCAGTGGAAGGAGGCTTAGCAGTGAGGGTCGCAAAGGGGGGGGTTTCACTCCGTAACCGCCCCTGCAAAAACCGCCCTGGCACAGACGCCCGGCTCCTCTCCTGGGGCCGAAGTTGCTGACTCCCGCGCCTGTCCTTCCTCGCAGGGCCGGCTTTGCGCGCCAAGGGGCCCGGGAGAAGCAGTTGCTGAAGGAAGGCCACGCCTTCAACGTCTCCTCCTTCGTCCTGCGGGCCACGATGGGGGGCCAGTACTGGCCCGAGGGGGACGAGGTCTACCACGCGGAGCTGACCGTCCCCGTCCTGCTGGTCCACGGCATGCATGACAAGTTTGTCCCCGTGGAGGAAGACCAGCGCATGGCGGAGGTAAGGCCCAGTGGTGAGGGCTGGGGAGAGTGTCCCCCTTATTTTTTAGAAACAAAAGCTGCTCCACCCACGACGCTCTTCAATGCACAGGCGGGACGGCTGCTCAATGGTGGCCTGGCCGCCTGGCCAAGGCAGGGGACCCTGAAACAGGGGTTTGGAAGGCCGGGACCTAAAAAGGAGGAAGGTGGCCTTGAACCCGGCTCTCGGTTTCCACCCCTCCTCCTCCTCCTCCTCTTCCTCTTCCTCCCAGATCCTGCTGATCGCGTTCCTGAAAGTGATCGACGAGGGAAGCCACATGGTGATGCTGGAATGCCCCGAGACGGTGAACACTCTCCTTCACGAGTTCCTTCTCTGGGAGCCGGAAGCGGAGAAGAAATAGAGCTGGACGGCCGGAGGAGGGACGAGCCGACGAGAGAGGCCTGCTGGAACCGCCGCGTGGGCCTGACGCCAGGCGGCGGGGTTTGGAGCCTGCGGCCGAGGGCAGAGGGTCTGCCAGCTTGGAGGAAGAACCCTTCCTTGCTTGGAGGGGGAAAGAGGGTCTCTTTTTTTCTTTCCTCCCCCCACCCCCCTCCGAAGAGGCCTGACAGGCGCCTGCTTGGGGCAGGAACCCAAGAAACGATACACTGACTGGCAAGAAGGAAAGGCGAAAAAAGGGGAATCCCCCCCCCCGCCAGCCACGGAGGACACGTTTTTTTTTCGCTGGTGGGCCTAATTAATTTCTCGCTTCCAGCGCTCAGAGGTGGGCGAGGCCAAGCTTCACTTCCGTCCTTCTGCCGCGGGCTTGCGGCAACGGAGAGAAGAGCCCAGCGGTGGGGCTTCCAGGCATCATTTTCCCTCCAAACGGTGGCCTCCTCGCAGTTTAAGGGTGACTGAGGCCGGCCCGGCCCTGGCTGGGGAGTTGAGTGCAACCTGAGGAGGTGCTGGGGGTGAACGGCCACCCAGGGTAGTCTCGTTGGCGCCGGAAGAGCCCCAGCTCCTCCAGGCCGTCAAGCCTTCCGCTTTCTGCACCAGTCTCACAGAGCTCACTGACACTTCCTTCGATCGCATCAACTGACTCCTTCCGTCTTTCCTTCCTTCCTTCCTTCCTTCCTTCCTTCCTTCCTTCCTTCCTTCTGTCCATCATCAGCTCCTTCCTTCCTTCCTTCCTTCTGTCCATCATCAGCTCCTTCCTTCCTTCCTTCCTTCCCTCCATCATCAGTTCCTTCCTTCCTTCTTTTCATTCATCATCAGCTCCTTCCTTCCTTCCTTCTGTCCATCATCAGCTCCTTCTTTCCTTCCTTCCTTCCATCCATCATCAGCTTCTTCCTTCCTTCCTCAGGCATGAGATTCTGGAGCAACTGCTCAAAGGGGGAAACAGCAGCTTCGGACGCCCTACTGTTGCTTCTTTTGCAGCTTGTAAATAAATTCTGACAAACCAGTGCCCCCACAAAGGACGGTGAGGGGGGGGCGCTTGTAAATGCCTCCTCTAATTGCCTCTAACGTTTGGCCCTGGGATGGGGAGGCAGCGCCCCTAACCTGCACCCCCATTGCTAGACTGTTAACGTTTCAACCTCTCCTTCCCCTGCGCCAGATCCATGCAACCCCCGCCCCCCCCCTCTTATGGAGAAAGGTGAGGGTTATAAATATATCAAATAAATAAATCAAGTTCACAGGCAGCAACGTAGCACCAAGCCGGGACAGGGCAGGGTGGAGGGGACATTTTTGCGTCACAAACAGGCTGTGTGTCTCTTGCCACCTCTGACAAAAATGAACTGATGGGTACTGTTCCAAACACCCCGAGAACACCAGATGATCGCGAGAGGGGCCACACAAAGGACCTAATCCTGCACTAGAGACAGGGCAGCTGTTTACGAACCTGAACACCTCTCTCCCCTGCGCTGGAAACAGGAGGAATGCCCAGGACCTACTGCTTAGAAATGGAGAACACGGGGAAAGGATTTCACCGCAGTTGGCAGTCTGCTTGGGAGGCCGGCAAGAGGAAGGACCGCTCCATCTTAACACTTAAAAAAAACAAAACACCTTGTGTGTCTTTCTGTACCTTGTATACAGCCAGCCTCGATCTCCCTTGTTCTCACCTTACAAAACAGGCCCCCATGCCTCTTTGGCTGAATCTTAAAACACACCCATCCCAAAACAAGCTCGGCTAAGCTGTTTCGGGAGAGACGTCCTGCTGTTGCGGTTTTTCAGAAGGGAAATAACCTCAGAAGGGATAAAAAGCTCTTCCCTGCAAAGCGTATCCTTTTTATTTTATTTTTTAAAAATCCACTTAGCCTTTGGCTGAAGGGCTGGGATTCATAATAGGTTCCTGGCTTCATTGCCCATCCAATTCCTAGCTACGGTTTTATTCAAATTGACTTTTAGAGGACTTGTGGGGTTGGTGGTGGTGGTGGGGTTGGTCTGCTACCACCCGCCAAAACAGGGATGCAAGGACCACTAAGACCACCACCATCAGCGTTATTCCAAATATGACGGATAATTCCCATTTTTCTCCAAAGCCACTCCATGTTTTCATAACCCCCCCCCCCCCCCGGAACGCACCTGGTCTTTCGGATTTAAAAAAAGAAGGTTGCTCCTGGCAGATACAGGAAGGGAATTATTTGTGGCTCCAAATTCAACATTAAAAGCCACCCCACCCCCCTAAAAACAGCATGAGAAAAATATTTGCCTGCAAAGCATACAGTAACCTTCTCTACCAGTGGGTGTTACGAGGGGAACGCCATCGGGCTGGGCCACGAGGGGCGTTGTAATCCAACCCTCCTTTCTAGAGAGAAAAGGCAGCCTGAATTCATAGCTGGAGGATTCCTGTCCAACCCGGATGGAGGTTTTATTTTATTTTTTCCGTCCCACACCCAAACCACGAGACACGGCCCTCTCCGGGGACAGAACGGGTGAGCCGTGGGGGGTCACAAAAGGTGGGGGGAGGTCCATTGCCGACAGACATCTCTTTGCATTTTAAACTCTATTCTTAAACTCTATTCTTAAAAGTAACGGCTGAACTGCCTTTAAAAGCCTACCACGCTGCGTTTCTCCGGAATCGGTGGCGGCGGAATCTTAAAACCCTGCACTGGCCGAGGGAAACTGGACTGTTTTGGACTCTCTTGTAACACTGGAAATTTTCAAATGACTGGGGAAAAAATAAGTAAATAAGGATTATCTCCTCAACCGATGTCCGTGTTGTTCTTTACTCCCCACCTCCCTACTTGGCCTTCCAGAGGGAGACCCAAACACACCCTCACTGGGGCAAACCGAGGGGGGGGGGGCTCTGACTCCAGGCACTCAAGATAAAAACTCCCGTGGGCAGAGAGGGTGCGTGTGTCTCTCTCTAAATGCAGCAGCTGCAAGGGGTGCAACCCTGACCCCCCCACACACACACCCAGGAGGAACTAACACTTCTCAGCCAGAACCCTCCCCCCCCTTCTCCCTAGGGAGACTTTTCCGTTGCTGCACCTCCTCCCCGGCCCCAGTGCTTTAGTCTGCAGTGGCACCAATGCCCTCTCTGCCAAAAGAACAGACGTCCGAGAGCAAACCCACCGGCCTCAGCACACAGGGCGGACTGGAAGGTTCTCCTTTAATGGCGCCCATCCCTGGAGGAGCCAGAGAAGAGCTTGAACGGGAAAGTATAAAAACATTTTAAAAAAAATACAAAAGCATTCATTGCACCATTTAAACAACAGCCACACACACACACACCCTGTTTCTGCTACCAAGTATAAAATGGATAACGCCTGAGGAAGTCGGGGGGGGGTTCTCTGTTTCAAGGGAGACCGAGAAGATTTGGCGTACTTCCCCAAAAGGTTCAGCCGGAACTCAGCGACCCTGGGAGAGGCTGAGCAATGCACCCTGCCTCCCTCGCGAGCCCAGCGCCACACGCAAGAGAGAGAGAGAGAGAGACGGGGGCAGTCTCTTCCACTCCAAACAGATCCTGCGGTCCTTCCCTCTAATTAGTGATTCACCCTCTCTTTTGCAACGGCTACGGGGAGACCCCACCCCCACCCCCCTGAGTGACTCAGAGGACCTGGGTCGCCCGTTACTGGAAATAATTCCTAAAACCTGATTCCCAGCTCCCAGCCCCCCCGGCGTTGGCACCAGGGGTCCAGTGGCAGGTAGTTCCACGTGCCTGATTGACTCCCACCTGGGTTCCGGCTGCCTTTCTGACAGGAGAGGAGAAACTCCCCACATCACAAAGGAGGCTAAAGTCCACTCGGTCTTCTCGGGAGGGGGGGTGTTGCAGTCCAGGAGGCTCCACGAGAGCGGACGCCTGTCAGGCCAAGGCCCTCTGGCCGGCAGGAGGGCCGCCCTCCCTCCTTCCTTCCTTCCTTCTTTCCTTCACGGTCCGGCCTGGATGTCGGCCGGGCGCAGCTGCCGCTCCCCCTCGGCCAGGAGGATCTGCATGGCCCGGTGGAGGAGGTGGACACCCAGGCGCCGGCGGCGCTTCATGGGCCAGCCGGCCACCACCCCGTAGTAGTGGCCTCTCTTCTGGTTGGTCAGCATCTTCAGCCCTGCCAGGACGTTGCGGGGGAAGAGAAAGAAAGATAGAAGACCCACTCAGCTCAGGCAGTCCCCCCCCCCGGTGGAAGTGGATCCCTGGGAAAGGCCCCCCGTGGCTTGCATTCCTCCCTGGCTTCTGTCCCTTCGCCCTGACTTTGGCCCCGACGTGGAAGGCCCGGGGTCGCAGCGTCCGAGGGGAGGCCCCTCCCCCCTCCTCCTTCCAGCCGGCCTTACCGATGGCGTCGACCATGCAGGCCTCCCGGGTGTAGGCCTCCACCGGGATGACGTTCTGGAAGCAGTGCATGGAGACCACCCCTTGCCCGGCGGCCCAGACCTCCAGGATGTGGCGGACCTTGGGGGGCACCTTTGGGGGGAAGCAGAGAGAGGAGGAAGAGGGCGGATGAGCACGGAGGGGGAGACCACCGAGAGAGAGAGAGAGAGAAGGGGGCAGTCGGCCGACAGGCATCCCCTCCCCGGCGCCCATACCTCTTTCTCCCGGCCCTTCCCCTGGCGGTGGTGGTGGTGGTTGAGGGCCTCGTAGAGGTGGCTGTAGGGCCGCGAGCGCTTCCCTTTGCCCACGTAGAAGACGGCGCTGACGAAGGTCCGGAAGCACTCCGCCTGGCTGACAAACTGGGAGCGGAAGGGCAGGTTCTGGGTCACCCTGGCCAATCAATCCATAAACAAATAAGTAAACAGAAGAGCAAGTCAGAAGCCAGGAGATGGGGACCGGGCAAGGAAGGAAGTGGCAGCCGAAGCCAAGGGAACAGCCGGAGAGGGACCCCCCACCCCACCCCACCCCACCCCACCCCACCCCAGGGCTCCCGTTGGCAAGAGGAACTCTCTCTCCTCCTCCTCCCCCCCCCGGCCGGTCTCTTCCTACCTGGGGTCGAGGAGCAGGTAGTTGAAGCTGGACTTGAGAAGCCCCTCTCGCCAATTCTTCCTCTTGTCCGGCTGGTCGAACTGCCCGGCCAGGGCCATCTCGTCCCCTTTGCCGTCAGGGATCTGGTAGGTCTCCAGGGCGAAGGAAAGCTCCGGGCTGTAGCCTGGGTGCAGGGGGAGACACGAGAGAGAGAGAGATTAAGAGAGAGAAAGACACACACACAGAGAGAGGATCATGCCAGCTCCCCAACGCCCAGGGCGACTTCAGGGCAGGACTGGGGCCCCATTTTGGGGGACGGGAAGGCTGGTTATTGGCGTGGCGCTCAGCACCGGGCTTGGTGGTCCTGGGGGGGGGGAGGAGAGGCGACCCCTCCGCAAGGCTGCTGCTGCCCCCTGACAGCCAAATGGAGGACGCCCTGCCCTCGGAGGAGAGCCCGGGGAGGTGGCCTGAGCTGTCGCCGCCCCTCGACGCGAGGGCCCAAAGTTAAATTAAAAAAACAAAAACCCATTTCGCCAGTGATTTCAGGCCGGTGGCTTTTCTCCCCGGCGCTCCGAGCGGAACCCACCTGACGGGCCCTTCCGGGCTTTGGTCTTGGGGTCGCCGCTCAGCTTCTCCAGCAGCTGCAGGTAGAGCTTCCTGGTGAGCCCGGTCACTGGCCCCGGGTGGACGCCCAGGTCCCGCAGCCGGCTGGCCAGAGCCTCGTCCGAAAGGGGGCCGTCCCCGGAGGTGGCGGGTGGGGAGCTGGCCCCTTGGCGGGCGGCCGGGTGGGCGTAGGCCCGCCAGTCGTAAAGGACGGTGTCTTCGGCTGTGGTGTTGGCCAGGGAGTCGTCCGTGCAGGGGACGTGCCGCTCGACCAGGGTGTGGCCTTGGTCCTCGTCCACGTACAGGAACTCCACGGGCTCGGTGGCGCTCACGTGGACGGGCCGCCCGCCGGGGGAGAGGGGGACCGCCTGGCTGCCGGGGCTCAGCCTCCCAGGCGGGCGGGCGGACATTGCCGGTGGGCAAGGCAGCCCTCGGGCAGGCCGCCGGCTGAAGCTCACCCTGGCGGGTCTGGGGGGCCCCTTGGCTTCCCCACCGCTGACCCCCGGCCGCTCAGCAGGGGCTGTTTCCAGGGAGGTGGCATCCCCCCGGTGGCTCCAAGGCAGCGGCGGCGATGGCTCCCTTTCCTGGCCTGGAGACTTTGCTTCCGGATCTCCAGAGGGACCCCTGCCAGCGCTGCCCCCCGGCCTGTGGAAGTACCTGTCCATTGGCATAGCCGGGGCGGCAGGGGGCAGGTCGGAGGGCCCCGATCCTCCTGGCCGAGAGCTGCTGGGGCTGTCAGCGATGAACGGCCCTCTGTCCGGCCCATCCGCCTCCGTTCGCGGAGAGATGGAGGTCTCTGGGCAGAGCGTCCCGTGGGGTTCTTTGCGGGAGGGTGGGGGCTTCGCCTCTGGGCTCCTCACCCGCCGGGGCCGCCTCGGCATCTCCAGGGTCTCCTCGAAGAGAGAAGAGGAGGAGGAGCTGCTGCCGCCGCCGTCCGGGGTGGCCGCCCGGTGCGTGACGTGGCGGAATTTGGTGGCCAGCATCATCGAGCGCAGCTGGACCTCCAGCCTGTCTGGCTCGTCCCCTGTATCCCAGGCAGGCCCATCTGGGGCGGGCAGCGTGAACCCTGCTCCCTCGCTCTCTCCGGCTGAGAGGGGCCCCCCGCAGCTGCCAAAAGGGGCCACGTCTTCCGGCGGCCTCTGGACGAGCAGCGTGTCTTGAGTCCACGGGGACTCCCCCGTCCCCAACACAACCTGGGTGCTCTCGGAGACCCCGGCGGGGGCCGTCTCTCCCTCCTCCTCCTCCTCCTCTTCCTCCTCCAAGTCTCCTCTTCCATCCGGCATCCTCCTCCTGCCACCTTCCCTTCGGGGTTCCAGCGCAGCCACGTCCCTGCCTTTTGGGAAAGGGTGGCTCTCCGGAAGGACCTCCTTCTCGGCCTGCCGTGTGCTGAGACTCTGGGGTTTGCGCAAGGGCGGCCTGGCCGGGGGCTTCCCGCTTCCCTCCTTCTGCCATGGAGATGCCGTGAGTGGGACGTGAGGAAGGCGGGAAGGACTGGCCTCCCTAAACCCTTCTGAGACCTGAGCATCGCCCGGCTGCTTCTCAGAGTCCATCCTGGGAAAGGCACCTCCAAGGCAGCAGCCCCCCTGCAAGGGCCCGGCGCCTGCCGATCGGTCGGGAGAGCCTGCCACCGGTCCTTCTTCGCAACACAAGCCCCGGCCCAATGGAACTTGCCGAGGGTGGCGACCACTACCGGTGCCGGAACAGCCAGGGGAGCGGTCCGAGCTGGATTGCTGAGCCGCCTGGCAGCCGGATGTGTCCTTGGTGCCCCCATAACACTCGCTGTGGCAGGAAGCGTACAGGCTGCTGCTGCCGCCCCCTCCACCGCTGCCACCTGAGCCCCGGCAAAAGGGCTTCCCCGTCTCCCAGCAGCCGCCTGGTTCTCCGCCAACGGCCACGGTCCTCTCCAGGTCCGACAGGGTCGCGGGGTCGGCCCAGGAAAAGAGGTAGGCGTGGTCAGGGGAAGTGACGTCCAGCCCCTGGTGGCGGCCGATCCTCACCACAAGCTCCGGGTCAAGGAAACGGCTGTCCTGCGCCAAGTCGAGGGTGGCACCAGTATCCCGCCTCTCCAGGTCGTCTTTATGCCCGGGGCCCTCCGGGCGAGGAGGAGGGGGCTTGGGCGTCTCCGGGGATCCAGCCGCGCTCAGGGCTCCAGGGCGGACTCCGGGTGGAGACGCCTCAGGGCTGCTCAAGGTGGCTCCCCGAGGGAGACTTTCGGGACCCGGGGATAAATCGCCTTCTCGCGAAGAACGGCTTTCGAGGGAACGGGAGCCTCTTGCCTTCACGGACACCCCCGGCCAGTCTCGGGGTGGCTGGGGATCCCAGGCACCTTCGGCCATCCTGTCATTAGCAGCTTCCTCCTCCTCCTCCTCCTCCTTTGCGGAGGGCCCAGGAGGGTCCCTCGAAGAGACCCGGCGAGGGGGAAGGCCACCCCGGTTGGGGCCGGTCGCGTCTTGCCAGGAGCACTCGGTCAGAAAAGAAAGCGGCTGCCAGTCCTCCTCCTCTTCCTCCAGGCCATTCTCTGGGGTGCCTCCTCTCGCGGCGGTGGCGGCCACGACGGAAGGGAAGCAGCAGCTCCGCGGCCCCCCGGGGGGATCAACGCCGCTCTCTGGGGTCCTGCCAGGCAGGGCAGGGGGAGGCGGGCAAAACCCCAAGGACCCCTCCGCCTCCCAAGGGTCTGTGGTCACCGTGGAGAGAAAGCTTTCGGCTCTTCGCTGGCCTGGAGGGAAGACGAGGCAACAGGAGGGGTGCAGGCGTTATGTTTAAAACTGGGATTCGCATGGGGTTTTGGGGGGAGAGGGTTGTTCAGTCGGGGGCATGCCTTTCAGAACACTCACTCGTCCAGCTGCTCTGTTCTTCCTCCTCTGTGTCTTCAAGGCAGCCTCGCAGAATAAGGGCGCATCCCTCGTTCCCATGCTTCCGAGCCAGGTCGAGGGCCGTGTTCCCTTCCTGAGGGGCAAAGGCGAAAGAGAAAAAGCTTGGGCTTATCCTCCAATCATCCTCCAAGCCCCACCGGGCAGGACTCCCTGCAATGCGGCTGCCACAGGTCCTATGCCGAGCAGGCCGTTTATAAGACAGCTCAGCCAGCTGTCACTGCACTGTAATGTCTTCAGGGAGCCCAAAACCCTCAACAAAGAAACAACTCCCCTACCACACACACAAGTCTGCACACCTCTGGTTGCATGACTCCCTTTCCTGTTCTGCTAATAAATTTCAAGACTGTGAACTCTGTGTATGTGTGTGTGTGT
This sequence comes from Phrynocephalus vlangalii, assembly GCA_037367305.1. Lineage (NCBI taxonomy): Eukaryota > Metazoa > Chordata > Lepidosauria > Squamata > Agamidae > Phrynocephalus > Phrynocephalus vlangalii. Next base: position 329,248 of record JAWVWN010002076.1, on the reverse strand, counting down.
GGGGGGAGCTGGGGACACCTCACAAAGGCTGAAAACCTTTTTCTAGAGAAAGGGTCCTATCAATTTACTTCCGCTTGCTGGCAGAAATGCAAGGCGGCACCCAGAGGGGCTCAACCCAGAGGCCCTTGCCCCCCCCTTCGCAGGACTGCCAGGAGGAAAAGGCGACGGTGCCCACCCTGCAGCAAAGGAAGACGAAAGCAGAGGGAGGAGGGACAACCCCTCCAGACCCCCAAATTCCAGTCTCCCCGTGAGCCAAACTTCTGTGCCCACCTGATCTTCCAGCCAGGGGTTCCCCCCCTCCATCAGCAGGAGCCGTACGCGGGTGTCGTGACCCCAGGAGGCAGCGACGTGCAAGGGGGTAAGACCGTCGACCGACCTGAGAGACAAAAAGACAAGGGCATTTTTAAAGAAAAATAGCATGTACGCATTGCTTGTCTTCGTCCTTCGTACAGATTAGGCGTGTAAACACAAGCCCAGGTGCCTTAGCTGGATGGTTTCCCGCTCAGCTACCCATGGGGGGGGCTGGGAATGATGGGAGATGTAGTCCCACACACTTGAAGGGTGGTGACCCACAGAAGGGCATCCTTTGGACAAGAGGGACGCCTTGGGCACTGCTAGACAGGCCTCCATCGGTGTCCAGTCATTTAATCATTTATGTATTTCATCATGACTTTTTTCTCCCACTAAAAGGCCACAGTTCACAATATAAGATAATAACTGATAATAATAAGATAACAATACAGTGGCTTAAGAAAGTACCAATGAAGGGATCAAGCAATTAAAACACATTCTGCAACAAGACTCTAAATGGCAAATAATACCTTTGAATGGCCGGTAAGCTTATGACCATTCAGCTATGGGGAGTGGGGGGGGGGAATCCTAGACCGCTCATAGGGGCAAATATGGGACATATTTTTGACAGGGACAAAGGCATGTGGGCCCTTCCCTGCTGGGGGGCTGCGGGGGGGGAGGGGGCTGCCCGTTGCCCTTGGGGCAGGAGGGAGTCCCCCAGCCCGAACATTTACCCCCTGCCTTACCTGAGGTTGGGGTCTCCGCCGTACTGGAGGATGCAGGCAAGGCAGGGGACCCCGCTGGCTGGCTCCATGCCGGCTGCCAGGTGGACGGCAGCGATCCCCTCGGGGAGCACCAAGTTGGGGTCGGCCCCCTGGCGGAGGAGGGCTTCCACCATCCTGAACCAAAGCCGGCAGCATCCAAGAAACGAAAAGGGGTTTATGGGGGGGGGGGGGGAGGAAAGAAGAGACATTAATTCCAACATGATCCCAAGGAGGGAGGGGAGTCTGTTGCCTGACAGGGGAGATCCTGCACTTTGTGTCTGTGTGTGTGTGGGATGTATTTGAGTGCTTATTTTACCCTGCCTTGCTCCTTAAAAAGACCCATGAGGTGTGTGTGTGTGCGCGTATGTGTAATGGTATACAGGCCCTGCAACCCCCCCTCCCCAGACGGTGGGGATGATGGGAACTGTTTTCTTTATTTCTTAAGGATGTGGCAGTTTCCCACAAGCAGCACTGGCCGCTTTGAGCTCCACTTTCAGAGGAGAATCTCTGTGGCAAGAATTACACCCCAAAACATAAGGGCTTGTGTTTATCAATAGACTAGGCAGAGGTTCCCTGGGGAAGCCTGGAACTGAGGGGGGGGGGCACCAAGGGCCCTTGGGAGGCCCTCAGAACAGCTAGCTTCCTCGCCTGGGCATGGGCGCCCCTTGGGTTCTGGAAGACTACACATCCCATCATCCCCTTTGCAAGACATTTTTTTAGGGGTGTGTGTAACAGGTGGGAAAGTGCACAGCTTGTGGGGGGGGAGGAGGGTGTGAATTATGGGCAAAGGAAATATACTGCAGAATGAACATTTAATTGGAAAATTGCAACTTGCTTTGCAATAGAATAAAATAAAATGAAGGAGAAAGCCACACTTTCCAAAGAGGAGGAAGAGGAAGAAAAGGAAAAGGGCGAAAGAACCCGGCTCCAGGGGCCCGACACCTTCGGTACACGTGTACTGGGGCGTTCACACGTGCCACTTACGCGTCTTGCTCGCCCTGCAGCGCCTGGCACAGTTGGGCTCCGAGCCAAAGGGCGCTGTCCCGGGTCCTGCCCCTAGAGGGCGCGGGCGGGGAAGACGGCGCGCCTCTGCGCATGCTCAGGCCGGCCGCGCATGCGCACCTCCCTCAGCGCCCCCGCGCAGGCGCACTTCCTTCCAGGCTCCCGGAGGGCTCCGCTTCAAGCCCCTACGCGGGCGGAGCGGCGGAAGGGACCCGTCGAGGCCTTGAGGCGGCCTTGAGGCGCTCCCGGTCCCGCTCCTTCCTTCCGCCGCCGCCTCCGCTGGGCCTCGCGTCCGCCTCGGCTCCCTCACGGCCGCCTCAGAACCGCAGCCGCCGCCATCTTGTTTCTGAGGTTTAAAGCTTCCCTCTCAGACTCGCCGAGGCTCCTCATTGGCCGAAAGCGGCGCCCGCCTCCTTCGCTCGATTGGCCGGCTGAACAGCCACTTATGCCAAGGCCCGCCTCTTCACGCGGATAGGCTACCCCAGCAAATTCATCTCCCCTGCTCCGCCCACGCTATTCATTGGCTCCCGAGTCCGCCATGTGACCATTGATTGGCATTCCAGGAGGATCTCCCCCCTCCCTTGGAAGAAAACCTTAGGGGATGAAGTGCTTTTGTCCGCAACCTCCACTGCGGGGCTTTTTTTGGCTTCTCTTCCCACTTGCTTTGAATAATAGTGAGGTTTCATCCTATTTTTTCAGTTTTTTGCGCCTCCTGATTGCATTTTCACCCACCTGAGTTTAAGTCTGACCAAGTGCACGTCCAGCCTGCTTTTTTGGGGGGTACCCTGATAACTTGCAAGTTTGAAGAGAACACACAATACAGTACATGGGTTTTAAAGGTTCAGAATCGAGGGTTATTTCTCTTTTGGGGCATCAGGACTAAGACCGTACCTTGGCCAGTGTGGTTGAGATTGTGTCGCGGTCAGAGGGAGGGTAAGCACTACAACACCCATCGGCCACGGCCAGAAGGCTCAAGGATGAGGAACCCGAGGAGCTTCAGCCCCAAACGTTTGGGGAACCTCCCCCCTCCAATACCACCCAACTTTCACTCAAACTGCCTGATCTATAAATATACACACCGATTAAAAGCAACGCTTTGAAATGAAAAGGGAGGACTCTGTTAATCACTCAGAAGCCTTTTAATGGACCAGTGCAGGAACGCCCATTACTCCTCTTTCTCCGGGATGACAGGTCCCATCTTCCCCTCACCCTTGGCTTATCCCTTCCTGGGGTTAATGGCCGGACGGGCGCTGTTCCCAATCCCTGTTGCCTCCTCCCCCCGCCCCTCGGATCCTGGTACCTTTCAGACAGGTAGCAACCACTCCAACCCCCATCATCCCCCACAAACATAGCTAGAGGGCCAGAGGCCAGAGGCCAGGGCACAGACGCTGAACAGAATAACCCAATAATAATTATGATGAAGAATTTCATAGGCTTACAAGCACACCCCTCCGCAGGAAGGATGCCAGGCTCCCAGCTGCCTCCTCTGGCCGGCCTGCCATCATCCCCCCCCGGCCGCCGGCTCAGACCACGGCCTCCATCTCGGGGGGCTCCTCGTCCTCCAGCATGCTGTAGGCGGCGTGGGTCTGGAAGGGGCGCTGGAGCGGGTGGGCCAGCAGCTTGGCCATGCAGTTGTGGAGCTCCACGGCCGGTCCCGTGAGGGAGACCTCGTACTTGTAGCTGGTGCCCTTGGCGTCCAGGCCCAGGAAGGCAGCAAAGGTCTCCTGCGGCAGGGGTCAGAGGGCAGAGGGCAGGGGAGAAGGGGAGAGGGCAGGGCGTCACTAGGCGCCTCCCAGGTGGGGGCACACGAGCCCTGCGCCTCCCAATTCGGGGGGAGACAGAAAGAGTGTGTGCGTGTGTCTCCCTCCCAGTGGCTCCTGTAATCCTCCTCCTCCTCCTCATCTTAGAAGATCAAAACAGGAAGGGACCCTTGGGGGGGGGGAATTATCCGGTCCTCCAGCCCCAGCGGGGGATTTGAACTCCCAGCCACTGGCTCTGCCACCTGGAGACCTCAACCCAGGAGCGATCCAGCTGACCGCCCACCCACCTTGCTAAAAAAACCAAAAAACACCACCCAAATTTCCTAACTGGGAGGGGGAAAGAAAAGGCAGTGATGGCCATCAGTTTGCAAACTCAGGGGTGGCAGCTGAGTTCGTGGGGAAAGGGTGGAAATCTGTGGAACTCCCTGCCACAGGGATGTGGTGATGGCATCTGGACTGGATCCCTTCAAAAGGGGATGGGACCGATTCCTGGAGGAAAAGTCCATCACAGGTGACAAACCGTGATGGAGATGCGTCATCTCCAGGCTTAAAACCCGGGTCCTTCAAGGGCCAGATACAGGGGAGTGGGATCAGGAGACAGAGATCGAGTCTCGTGCGCTCCCAGAGGCATCTGGACATACAGGAAGCTGGACTAGATGGGCCTTTGGCCTGATTCAGCATGATGGCTCTTCTTATGTTCTTCCCGCTCAGTGGCTGTCACCCACAGGGACAAGCCCAGCTGCGTCACCTCCGGGAACAAATGAAGGAACAAATGAAGTCAAACTAGGGAGGGCCGGGTTTGGGCCAAGTTTCCTTCCCCCACCCCACCCCCACCCCAGGAAGAAAATTCCCGACCGGTGGGGCTGAGCCTTTTCTTTTAAAACAAAAACAGAACTCGGTTGAACTCTGCTTCCGACCCGGGGTGGTACGAACGTGAACACCTTTGTGTTTTTAATTGCCTGGGTTCCTTCTCCTCCTCCTCACGTCTTAATCGCCTCCCTCGACTTCTCCTTTTTTGCATCCATTTGCCCTCCTCCTCCTCCTCCTCCTCCTCCTCCACTTCCTCCTCCCCTGGGATCCGCTTTTACCTTCCAGCTGGTCTCCTCTTCCTTCTCCTCCGTGCCGTTGTGGACGTAAAGGACATCAAAGAAGTAGTAGGGGCACTGCAGCATTTTCTGGGGGTGGGGGGGACACACAAAACAGCCGTTAGCAGAGAAGACGGCTTGGGAAGTTTCAGCAAAGAAGGCAAGGGAAGAGACTAGCCGTTTGGAGACGTTGACTAGCCCAGCGAGGGGGGAGCCTCTCCAACCACCCCCCCCTTTCATCTCCAGCCCTTAGTGAAAAGGGGGAGAAATCAGAGAATGGAAGTAGCCCCCCCCCCGGCGAAATAAACCTCAATTATTTTCTTACAGCCTCCCCCGTTTCCCACTTAAGCCCACTCCTCCCCTCTAAAACAGGAACGACACTACTCCTGGCATCAATAATATTCCACCTGGACCCCAAAGCCATTGGGAAGCTTTTAGAACCTCATTTGCAAAATCGGGCGTGGGGCGTGCTTTTAATTCTCGGAGGCCTTTTGGAGGGGGGTGGGTTAAGCCTTCGGAGGGAGCAACCCCCTTCTCTCCCCCCCTTTTTTCTCCATAAAACGACACCTCTGGCTGTCCCAGGGTGGGCCCACCTTCATCGGCTCCGTCACGGCCACGGGGGGCTGGCAGCCCGGACGGCTGTAGACCAGGATGGTCCTGACCACGTAGGGGGGAGGGATGGTCTGGACGTTTTCCGTCACCGGCAGCTCCGTCTTCTGCTGTCTGTGGCGGAGGAAGATGAGAGAGAGGGACCACGCTCAGGCCTGCCTCCCATCGCCAGGTCCGAACTGACTCAGTTGACAAAAAACCACAGAGCCCCTGCTTTGGATTTAAAATAATAATAATAATACAACCACCCCCTACATCCTCTGTTTGGGGTTTCTGGCTCCTCTGCGTGCAAGTAATCCCGAGGAAAAACACTGTTCTAGGGAACCACCCTGGATCCGACTGAAAAGTTCCACCAGCTCTGGAAACAGCATCTGCCTTACAAGGTACTCGCAGTCCAGTGTAACTGCCCTGGATCCGTCCTGGGAAAACCTTTGTGTGTGTGTGTGTGTGTGTGTGTGTGTGTGTGTGTGTGTGTGTGTGTGTGTGTGTGTGTGTGTGTGTGTGTGTGTTGTTGTTGTTGTTGTTGTTTGGGGAGAGATTTATTGTGAATTTTGGAGGCACCCTTTTCCTGCGGTTTATGATGAAGGCCTCAAGCCTTCTTAATATACCCGGTCGGCCTTTCCCATGTACCCCTGTGGACAGACCCAGCTTTCTAATGGGATGCTTTAAAAACGAAAAAACAACCCCCCCCCCAAACTGGAGGCAGCCATAAAAGGGGAAAAGCAGGCTTACTTACATGAGGTTAAAAAGTCCTTCGAGGTCTGAGAGGAAAAAGTTAAGACGAAACGGCACCAGAGGCAGATCCTCCCGCAGAGGGTATGATTCAGGGTGTTTGATTCCTCGTCCACGTTACCCCCCAAAACATGCAGAGCAGAAAAAGGCAGTTTAACGAAAGCCTTACAAGGAGATGGGATCTGGATCTGCCCCAAAGGGGGCCAAACCCTGGCCCCTTTGCGGTTTTTAAAGGGCTGAAGGATAAAGTGATTTGATACCGTTTGTCACGGGAGGCAAAGGAGTGGGCGTTAGTTCGCCAGACTTTTCCAGGTTCTGCTGCCAGCCCCACAAAGAAGAACCACCAAAAGGATACTAAAAGATTTGCAGGCGACCGTTTCCAGGTCGTACAAGCAGCTGCAAACCTCTCTCGGGTCAGAGGTGAACCCAGAAAGCTGCAGACAAAGAAAAAGAGAGGCTCAACGTGGTTGTAATGCTTCCCCGTCCGATCTGGAGAGCCTTGGTTTAACTCCAACGGCCCATAATCCCCCCCCCCCCACACACACACAAGGCAGATTCTGGGCGCTGAGGCCCGCTTTTCCAGGTCCTGCTGCCATCCCGCAGGGAGCAATTTAGGACCACGTGCAAAAAAAGGAAGCCTGTGTTTTTAACATCCCCTGGAATGGACTCTTGTGCTGCAAACACTTGTTTTAAACATGCGGGCATATTAACGGCACGTCTCCCTTCTGTTCGCGCTGTTATTTTACACATCCTCAGAATGATCCCCCCACCCCCCAAACCAAGATGCTCTGTGCAATGTTCTTTCCGTCCTCCTCACCAGCCGCTTAAGAACCGGTGGGGGCACGCCGGCCGAGGCAGGTCCCCTGCAGGAGAAAAGCGGGGGAATTTTTTATATATATAAAAACAAACAAACAAAAAACAGGCAGACGGACTACGTTACCCAGGTCACGTCGTTGTTCACCACGACCAGGGCGAACTCGTGGCTTTTGTCAATTTTGTGCTTGGTCCGGACAAACATTTCAATCATTTTCTGGGAGACGTTCAAGGCGTTGGTTTTGGATCTTCCAGGGGGAAGAGAGAGAGAGAGAGAACAAGAGGGGAAACAGGTAAGAAAAAGAAAAAGCAAAGTGTTCTGCTTAGATACCGCCCCATACCACTACAAGTAGTCTCTGGGCGGTTTACAATTTTTAATTACAGTGTGCAGGCTACACATTGCCCCCCACCCCCCGCTAGCTGGGTACTCATTTTACCGACCTCGGAAGGATGGAAGGCTGAGTGAACCATGAGCCTGCTACCAGGGATTGAACCCCAGGTCGTGAACACAGTTTTACCTGCAGTACAGGCATTGAACCACTGCGCCACGAGGTTCTTCCAGCTGCCCCATGCCTCTGTGACACACACACACACACACACACACACACACACGGCCATCCCCCCCCCCCCAAGGAAAAAGGAGGCAGGCTCACCCGTTAAAGGACTCCAATTTAGGGTGGGACATTTCCTCTGAGAGGTCCAGGCAGATGATCTGTGGCACCGAGAAATGAGGAGGGTTAAACGAAGGGACCCTTCATTGAACTCACTCATAAAGAAAATACATCTATTTATACAAAAATATCTCTATTCTGTCTCCACCTCCCAAAAAGAGATCTTGAGATTCCCTAAGAGGCGTGGTAGATATTTCAGCAATCTTTAATAGGATTTTAAACGGAGACACCTTTCTTCCCCAAGTGGTCCTGTCCTCCCGGGAACAGGAGGGCAGCCCAGAACGGGCAACAGGTAACCCTAACCCCCCCACCCCCGATGCTTTTGCTTACCACTTTTTCGGGGCAGTTGACGCGGGGCGTCTTGACCTGGTACTCGGCCGGCGGGGCAGGGGGAGGCCAGGCCTTGCCGTTGGGGGCGGCCGGGGTGCCGGGGGGGCTCTCGCCGGTGCTGGCGGCCTCCCCTTCCCCCTCGCTGCGGCTGCCCACGCTGGCCTGGGCGCTGAGGGCCCGGTCCTCGGCCCCTTCGGGGTTGGATCGGGTCCGGGGGCGCAGGGCAGCCACGCTCCGCTCCTCTTCCTCCTCCACGGCGTGGCTCGGCTCCGAGGTATCCATCGGTGGTGGCAGCGGCCACGGTGGGGTCCCGAGGCTGCATCGGAGGGAAGAGGTTAGAAAAGGGTCCAATTCGGAGCGTCCTGGAGCGGCACAAAAACACGACACTCCCCCCAAGAGCAGGAAACGCGGAAGCTGATGTTGCCCCCCGCCCCAAGCAGCTGTACCCAAGCCCACAATACCCATGATCCCCAGCTATCAAGGCCCTCCAGACCAAACCTTGCGGGACACTTTAAATTAAATTTAACCACTGCACCCCCTCCATCTTTCTCCTGAGTTTGGGAGGTGACATGGCCTCCACGTTAAAAATAAATAAATAACCTGGATCACAATCTTTACAAGTGCAATGGGGGGGGGGGGAGAGAATGACCCCACCCTGCTTTTCCCTTCCATCTCACTACAACGTTCAAAACCCTTGGTCAAGTTCCTTTTTAAAAGAGCGACAAAGCTTTGACTTTCGCACCCAGCCGCTCACGGGGAATGGCTGGCCTTTTTAGACAGGACCACCCCCACCAAGCTTTGCAAAAGATGAGCTGCAGCCTTCCAAGCACCCCCACCCCCACCCCGGTCTCCTTTTTCCAAGAAAAGCCCTCGGTTTGACTTTTGTTGGCACAAGGGTGTTCACAACCACCCCCACCCCCCTCCGCAGACAAAGAAGGGAGAGACGCAGGGGACCCAAAGCTGGGAGTGGCGGATCCTCCTTGGATCCAGCAAAAAGGCAAAATCCCAATTAAATGTGCATTCCACTCCACCCCCACCCCCCCAAGCGCCAGGCAGCCGGGCTTCCTTCCAGCTCCAAAGGAATGGCCTTGCATGCAAGCCCTTCCCCTTGTTGCTTTTATTTTGCAAACACCCGCACAAACCCACAAGTGCCCACTTGCAAGCGGCCCAGAAGAGGCCCAAAGCGGAAGGAGATGGAGAGGAAACAGTTCACTCTTCCCCCACCCCACCCCCACCCCCACCCCCGATCTCTCATGCAAGGGATTCTGGGCTTTGTAGTCTGGCACTGGTGGGGGGGGGCTGCAGAGCGCTGGGTCCGACACTAGAGGCCGTGCCAGGCTGTGGATGGAATAAGGCTCTCTCTCCATCAGCCAGGGAACACTGTCGCTCGATGGAAGCCAGCCCAAAGTAACTTTTTCTGGTCTCTGATCTGCCAAAAAATCCAGCATGCCCAATGCTCAGGGACTGGTCTCGGCCGTCGCTAACCGGGAGCAATGGGTCCCCCCACTGGTTCTAAAAGGCTGCCGGGAAGGGGGGGGAGATTGCACTCTGCACACGTTCAGTGCCCTTCCTTAACAGAGGTGGCACATGGTGCATGGCCAGAAGAACTGCAGATGGGCACGAAGGGCTCTCGCTTGGCGTCCGCCTAGAGAGGTTTTTAGCCCACCCGGAACGTCTTTGGCTTTATCCTTTCTTTGACAAATGCATTTGAATTATATCTTAATTTTTTTTCCTTTGCAATTTTTTTTTGGGGGGGGGAGATGCTTTGATCCCCCCTTTTTGGGGGGAGGCAGGGGGAAGAAACAAAAGGATATAAATCCGATAGATAGATAGATAGATAGATAGATAGATAGATAGATAGATAGATAGATAGATAGATAGATAGATAGATTAGGAAGGAAGAGAAAGATTAGGAAGGAAGAGATAGATAGATAGATAGATAGATTAGGAAGGAAGAGAAAGATTAGGAAGGAAGAGATTAGATAGATAGATAGATAGATAGATAGATAGATAGATAGCTAGATAGATAGATAGATAGATAGATAGATTAGGAAGGAAGAGAAAGATTAGGAAGGAAGAGAAAGATTAGGAAGGAAGAGATTAGATAGATAGATAGATAGATAGATAGATAGATAGATAGATAGATAGATAGATAGATAGATAGATAGATAGATAGATAGATAGATTAGGAAGGAAGAGAAAGATTAAGAAGGAAGAGATAGATAGATAGATAGATAGATAGATAGATAGATAGATAGATAGATAGATAGATAGATAGATAGATAGATAGATAGATAGATAGATAGATAGATAGATTAGGAAGGAAGAGAAAGATTAGGAAGGAAGAGATAGATAGATAGATAGATAGATATCCTTGTTTACCAGCTACCAAACTGCAGCCCCCTTACAGTGAAATGTTTTGCAGCTGTCTTTTTCTAGGGTGGGGATAGGGAGGTAGGCCCTTGATGACTGGCGTTTTGAGGCTCCCGTAATGGCAGCCCCCCCCCCCAAATTTCATTCCTAGCAAAAAGAAATCCTTCCCACCCAAGTGCATGCAGTATTCCACCCTGCCTCTCCATCTCTCTCTCTCTCTCTCTCTCTCTCTCTCGCTGAGGACAGGAAACATGCGCAGCCGGGTTGGAAACAGGACAGGAAAAGCCGCCAGAGGGTGGGGTGTGTGCGTGCGTGCGTGCGTGGGGGGGGGTTTCATCCAGCCCAGGAGGGCCTCGGCCGGCACTCCCCCTTGCCCGGCCGGGGCAGCTGGGCTGAGCCTCTCTGTGCCTCTTGGTTGCCCGTCCTGGTGGCTTTCGAGCGAAAGGCCAGGGATGGAGAAGGTAAGTGCAGAAAAGCCCCCCACCACCACACACGCACGCACCTGAACCATGGCTCCCCGCCCCGGATTTGCGGCCGATCTTGATGGTGGCAAGCCATGATTCTCTCCCCCCCCCAACTCTGCCCTTTCTATGCTGTCTTTCTCCTCGTTAGATCCCTCTCGGCCTTGGAACCACAACCCTGCGAGGCTGGCCAGGTGCCGGTTGGAGGGTTGGGTTTTTTTTTGGGGGGGGTCTTTTTTCCTCCCTTTTTTCCTGCTTGTCTGAACTGGGGAAAGAAACCCCCCCCCCAGTCTCCCTGCTTTTCCCCCTCTTCCCCTTGCTGTCTGTCCGAGGACGATGGGAGTCGTAGTTCAGCACATCTAGTGTGTGTGCGTGCGGGGGGGGGGGAGGTTTCTTCAAGGAAAGGCAACCCCCCCTTTGGGAAACAAGAGAGAAAGAGAGCAACCCCAGACGTGATCAGGAACAAGTTCCTTTCGGAAAGTTGGGTGGTCTATAAATATAAATATAAACAAATAAATAAAACACTTCCAAAAAAGCCACTGGCCAGGAGGGGAGAATGGGATCTGTGGTCCAGAAGAAAAAAAAAAGACCTCTACAGAGCTCTCTTGATCCAGAGCCAAAGACGTGGAGGCACAAAATGCCTATTGTTACAATGGGGAAAACAGGAACCGGAGCCCCCCCCCCTCGGCTTCTCCCTTTCCTGCAGCAAAAGGAAAACAGGATATGAAAGCGCGAGGGGGGGGGGACCACACAAAACCCTATTTAAAGCCCTGACACAATAAAACATAAATATACTATCAGAAGCATTATTTTGGGGAAGGGGGACTACAACTCCCAGAATCCCCAAGCGGGAGGGCTGCCTGCTGGAGGCGGAGGTGGGGGGAGCGCGATACTGGGCCCAGAAAGGCACAGGCCACAGATCGTGGCTCCTCCTGACCCCCCTTTTCAGAAAGGGGAAGGCGTGGGGAGCTGGGGAGGAAAGGACTACCAGGCCCAGGCTCCCCATGCGCCCCCCACCCCCACCCCCTGGCCAGGGGCTGATCCCTGTCCTTTGGGATTTCAGGAGGGAGAGGGCCCGGGGGACGATGGGTCCCGGGAGGAAGCCCCCCCGCTGTCGGAGGCCGGGAGCATCCTGCGCTACGAGGAGCACATCACGGGGCTGATGGTCACCGTTGCCCGGCTGCACAGCCGGCTGGAGGGCCTCAGGCACCCCCGGGGTCAGGGGAGGGGGTCCAGGTAAGACCCCTCCCCACAGGCAGGCAGGCAGGCTGGAACCCCACACCTCTCCCCACTGGCTCTGCCACCCTCCGTGCACCCAAGGGCATGGATTGTGGCCCTCCCGGGGGGGGGGGGAATAACCCGGGTGCAGAAGGTGAGGGGCCGAGGGGTAAGCAGAGGCGACCCTCACCTGAACCGCCTTTCCTGGCAGGGAGGAGGAGGAGGACGACGACAATGAGGTCTCCGATTTTTGCTCCGAATATACGGCCAGCCTCCCCCGCGGTGGCCTCCTGCCGTTTCCGGGCCCGATCCTGGCTCTGCCACCACCACCTCCTCCGCCTTCTCTTGGAGCAAGTAAGGTTTGGCCCACGGGGAGGCGGCGGCGGTAGTGGTGGTGGTGGGGGGTCCCTTGCAGAGATTTACACAAAAGTAGACCTACCCAGCTCTTGGGACCGACACCTTCCTGGCCCGGAGCGAATGGCACCAGGAGCTTGAAGCCGGCGACACAATCCCACCCGTTTAGCCGACGACCGTTCCAACCGACTGGTGGGACTACAACTTCCATGCTGCCGCTCGTGCAGAAGAGGAATGGCCCTGCCTTGCTCCTGCGTTCCAGGCACCCCGGATCTTTTCTTCGCCGTGGACGAGGCCGTTTCCTCCCTGGAGAAGACGGTGCTCTCTCACAAGGGCCGCATCCCCAGCGCTGAAGCCGAGCTGGAGGGTTACATCCAGGCGGCCGAGGTGGGCCAAACAACACCCCCACCACCCCACCCCCTAATTTTGGGTCTCTAACGCTGAGGCTCACTTCCTTTTCCGTCTGTGCTCCAAATCATCTCCACCCGGGGTTTTTGGTAACTAAGTTTGGGGCACACCTCCTCCTGCTCTATCGCTGTTCCCAAATCGTCCCCAGGGCCTGGAAGAAACCCTGAGGAAATCCCGAGATGGGGACCGAGAGCTGCAGAGTCAGGGACCCAGAGCGGACGGATCGGGGCCGCTGGGTTTCCTGCTGGAGGGCGCCAGGGTCTACAAGAGAGAAATCGCCGCCTGCAAGGAACGGAATGCGGCCCTGTGGCTAGAGCTGGACGGCCGGAAGGAGGAACTGAGGCAGGCGGAAGCGGCGCTGGGCGCTTACCGAGAGGAAAGGGACAAGCTTCAGAGGAAGGTAGCGCCTGGAGGGAAGAGGAAAAACAGGAAAACACCCTGCCACCGCCATGGCTGAGGCCCTGATTGCTCCAAGGCCCCGGCTGCCACGGCCCACCGCCCAAACGAGAACGCCGGGTGGGTCGGTGGGTGTGGGTTGCTAGTCCTCAGTGCCTCTCTCCTGGCCAGGCCGAAGAGCTCCGGAGAGCTCTCTCCGAAGTGGAGACCCTCGCGGACGGAGCTGCCCACCCGATCTGGGGACGAGACGTGGGGGCGTCTCACACCCCTGTCCCCCACGGAGAAACGCCACCCCTGCCACTGCCGCCGCCAGCGGGGACCCCCGGACTGACCCCCGGGACCCGTCAGGAGCAACTCCGGAGGTGAGTCCGCTCCCCGGATCAGTGCCTCGGCGGACGCTCGGGTGGGGAGGACGTGCCCCCTCCCGGCAGAATCTGAACCCGTTACCTCCCAATGGAGGGGAGAAGCCCCCCCCTCGAGTGACGCCTTCCTTCCCGTCCTTCTCTCTCTCTCTCTCTCTCCCCCCCCCCCCCAACGCCAGCTCCATCGAGACCCTCCAGGGGCTCAACCGGCAGCTCTCGGGCGCCCTGCGGGAGTCGAAGGGCGAGGCCGAGGGGCTGAGCATGGTGCTGGCCCGCCTGGAGTCCGACCACTCCGCTCTGCGCCTGGCCGAGCGCTACAGGTGAGGGCGAGCGCACGGGGGGGGGAAGGGGGCCAGAAAGATAAGCCCCCTCCAGCTGCAGCCTCTGGAAAGGGGGGGTGCAGCCTCCGCTCGGACCTTCAACGGGGAATCCTTGCTTTTGGACTGCAAAAAACGCCCCCCCCCCTGTGACATGGGCGTTGTAGTCCCCCGAAAGAGGGCCCACCCTGTTCCGTTTTCTTCTCTCCCCGCCGCCCTTCCTCGGACGCCCTCGGCCAGCGAATGCTGCCTGGAGGCCTACGAGGCGTTGTGGGGGCTGATCCAGGCGGAGAGGGGCCTTTCCCTGCCGGACGCCAGGAAGGAAGGAGAAGGCCCCCACCCAGGTGGGTCTGCGCTGGGGCCCCCCCGGGAGCCCTTGATGCCCCCTACCCACCCCGGAGGCGGCCCCCCAAAAGCCCTCCTCACCCTTCCTTTCTTGGGAGCCCCGGCGCCCAAGAGGGCTTCTAGGTGCTGGTGCCATGCATCTAGTCCTGATTGAGGAGGGTGGCCCGCTCCTCCCCCTTTAGGGGCATCCGGGCAGCCCTGCCAGGAGAAGGCATCAGCCGCTATGGTGGAGAGAGCCCGCCGTGCCTTGGATGGTTACCATTCGGACGACGAGGAGGAGGAGGCACTTGGTGGAGGGAGCGTCCGCTCCGGAGAGAGGTACGAGTGTGCGTGAGGGACGACCCTGCTCCTGTCCGAACGTGGCCACCGCTCTCCCAGGGGCTAAGCTGTCCCTTCCGAGTGGGCTCAGGGCTTCAGGCAGAGGCTACAAAATTCAGGGCCAAACCCAGAGCGGAGTCCCTCTGCTAAGGGCCCAAGTGTGACACCCAGGGAAGAAGCCCCTTTTTAGAATACTCAAGGTATCCGTCCAAGGATCCTTTGCGTGGCTGGTTCGGCAGAGCCTCTGGAGTTGGGCCCCAGGCATGGATTCACACACACACACAAAGGTGTCTGGCCAGCATAGGGGCCGACCAAGGGTCCGTGGTGGCCATGGATTAGGGGGAAATAATTCCCCTCCCCTCTCCTGCTCATCCTTCCTCCAGTGGCCCGGGGGCAACCCAGGATGAGAAGGAGGCTCTCCGCGGGTACATCCGCCACCTCCGGACGCAGCAGGCCGCCCTGAAGCTGCCCGCCCCTTGCTCACCTCCCGGCCCGGCCGCCATCGCCGCCCGCATCCACGCCGCCATCGGGGCCAAGGTGGCGTCGGTCCAGAGGGCCACGCAAGGCACCTTTCCGGCCACGGAGGGGCCCTCCAGGATGGAGGAGAAGGGCCGCCGGCTGCAGGAGCTGCAGGCCACCCGGGTAAGCGGGTGGGCAGAGGTTGGTTTGTGTGTGTGTGTGTGTGTGTGGAGGGGGTTGGCCCTCTGGGAACAAGGGCCGCCCTGCCCCCTTTGGGGGGGGGCCCAATCCACCTCTAAAAGAGTGTCCCTCTTGCATGCACAGACCAGGAAACGATAACAATGTCTCCCAGGTCTTTCTTGGGGATGGCCCCTATGTGGGACACCGTGGTGTGGGGGTGTGGGGGTGTGGGGTGGCAGAGGCTTGTAGGGGAGGGGGCCTCCCCCCCACACACCCACACCCACACATCTGCCCCTACATTCTCCTCCTGAATTGTTGCGTAGGAGTCCCTGGCCGACCTCTCCGCCCGCCTCCACTTGGCCGCAAAGGAGCATCGGGCCCTGGGGCTCCCGCTCTACACTTACCGGGCTCAGGAAGCCGCCTTCCTCTTGATGGTCCGGATCCTGCAAAGGGAACACGACGAGCTTCTTCGGGGCCAAGGCCCTGCTTCCTCCTCTTCTTCCTCCTCTTCCTCTTCCTCCTCCTCCTCCAGCAGCAGAAACAGCAGCTCCGAGGTAAACGCCAGAAAAACCTTCCCTGCCTGGCCAAGGTGTCTCCGTCCAGTTTCCTTTTGGTCCCCGGGCCTCGTTCCCACTCCGCTGGTCCCCTGGCTTCTCTAGAACGTTTAAAATTTATTGGTGTGGCTCTCTTGGTACTACACCTCCCATGAGGCACAGAAGCGGTGCCTGCCGCTGGCTCCTCCCCTCCGTCCTCTTCCCAACAGCCCTAAGAGGTAGGCCAAGGGCCAGCAGGAAGGAGGGCAGGGAATCCAACTTCGGAGAGCGGAAGAGACATGTTCGACGCACACAAAAGAGACGGGTTTTTGCTCTCTTAAAAAAAAAAAAAGGAGCGTGTGTGGGGCGGGGCTCCTCAAAGCATGTCCAGAGTGCCTCCCGAGAGGCAGGTGACTAATAATAATGTCTGTTGCTCCCAGGAATACGGGCCTTTCTGCGGGTCCAAGATGTCCGTTTCGGGATCAGCCGGTGATGCCGAAGGAACAGGACCCAGTCCTGAGCCTGAGACGCAGGCGCTGGAATTGAGCCAGGTTTTGGCCCGGTGAGTTCAACCTATTTGGACGTGCCCCCCCCTCCCAGGGCGGGTGGGTGGATGATGGGCTTTGCATGCAGGCCCAAGGGAAGACTTTTTCCCCCCCTCCTCTGCCACCAAGAGGCAGGCAAATCTGTCCGGTCTTCTCTTTCTCCGGTGTCCGTTGCAGGAACCAAGAGCTGAAGGAACGGATCCGGTCCCTCCTGGCCGACCTGGAGGAAAGAAGCCATGAGAGCAAGGCTCAGGAAATTCAACAGGTGGAGCTCACCTGGGATTTTTTCAAAGCCCACAGGTAAAAAAATAATACAAAAAAACCCGGAGAGGAACAGCGTTTCTCTCCCTCCCCGGCCAAGTGGCACCTTAACCCCCCCTGAGCGCTGAGAAATTCCCCCAAAAAACCGAATCAAAAGACTGAGATAATTCCTTCCAGAGAAATGGAAATAACCAAATAGAGGCACTTAGCCAGATGCTTTGATGACTAAAAGCAAACAATAAGAACCCCTGAGATTAATGTCAAATACAGCATAAAATCTGACAGCCTTCCTTAAAAGACCTTTAACTCCAGTCCTCAGCAGTAACTTTTAGAAGCAACTGAGAAACATTTTTTTTGTTACATCAAGGAAACGGCTTTGTTCATTTGGCCTCAAAAGTTCTGCAATTTTGTTGCCTTTTTGTTGCTGACGGGTTTTTGTTTTCCCAGATCTCAAGTCTTTGTTTACACACCCGTAGAAAGAGATACAAGCAGTCACAAGGGAAGGGCGGGAAAGAGATATTTCTTCTTTAGAAAGAAAATGGAAGGCAAAACAAAATTTGGATCCACAGCACGAGGTTAAAAATGTCGAAAACTAATAATAAACAGTAAATTTCACAACAACAGAGATTGGAAAAATCCCGCTCAGCCTGAAATCCCTGCTGGGTGGAGAATGTCTCAAACCTGGCGGGACCAGGAAAAAAACACCAAGTAACTCTTTTTGAGGGAGTGAAGTTACTTGGAATTAGTTAAGTGCAAACTCATTGGGTAACTAAGTTACTTCTCAAGTTCTCTCCCCCTTCTCTCTCTTTTCAGGGCCCTGGTGCTGGCCTTCCTGAACGCCCAGAAGAAGCAGAACAGCCAACAGTGCCGGCTCGAGGCCCAGGCGGGGCACATGGGTCAGCGCCAGGCCTGGCAGCTGGAG
Organism: Phrynocephalus vlangalii; assembly: GCA_037367305.1. Taxonomy (NCBI): domain Eukaryota; kingdom Metazoa; phylum Chordata; class Lepidosauria; order Squamata; family Agamidae; genus Phrynocephalus; species Phrynocephalus vlangalii. The sequence goes on along the minus strand of JAWVWN010002076.1, from coordinate 311,739 downwards.
AAACTGAGGCAGGCGCTGCGGGAACTGGAGGGCAGGCGAGAGGGCCGGGGAGGAGGGCCCCCAAACGGCCAGCCTTCCTAAGGAACACCCCCCCCCAAAAAAAATAAGACACTCAGAAGGAACCTAGCATCCAGCAAGCAGGCCGGGAGGAAGCTACGCTTTTTTAGAAAAAAAAAACCCATATAAAATCAGATTAACACCCAAGCCAATGGGGGCCGGGTCCTCTGGACGCCACGGGCACTGGAACCAGCTTGTTTCTGGTGTTTTCCTATCTGCTAGACCCCACCCCATCCCTCTGTTTTTTTTTAAATGGGGGGGGGCTTCTCCACCACTGTCAGCGAAGGGTCAAAGGTGACAGATGAGAGAAGTTTGATAAATACCTCGCAGGCCCCAGGGAGAAGGGGGAACCTTCCGTGCCCAAGGGAGGGGGGGTCACAGCCCCCACCAGGCGCAAAACCGGTGGGCAACACTCACCCCACCCCCTAAACTAAAACCCCCAACGACCCCACACCTCCCTCTTTGGCCTGGCTCCCTCCCTGCCCTGCCTGGAAGATCTGTCCCAGCTCTGATTTGTTTGGAGGCCAGCTAAAAGGGGGCCCTAAATAATATAGCTGGGACCAGAAGTGGAAGGCCAGGCCAAGGGGGTGGGGGCAGGATGGGGTTGGGGGGCAGTGTGAGTGTGTGTGTGGGGGGGGGAGGGAACAGGAATGGGTGAAGCACAGGGGGGCCGGTCGCCAGAGGGGGTGGGGGCGGCTTCCTTTCTCCCCCCAATCCCTCATTGGAAATGGGAAGGACCCCCACCACCACCGCCTATGGTGCCCCCCTCCAGCCCCCCCCAGGGCTCCCCAGACGCTGCTGCCAAGGTGTGGGGCATTTGGCTAGCCATGGCTGGCCATGGCCTCCTTATCGGTGGATCAATGGGTCCCGTCTGGGCAGCTGTTCCCCTGTGCACGTCTGGGCGGCTGGAGAGGTCAAAAGGGTCCCGAGGGGGCTGGGGGTGGGGGAATCTTCCCCCCCCTCTCAGGGCAGGATTTTTTTTGGGGGGGGGCTATGGGAGGTTTTAAAAGGGAGCCCTCTGGGCAGTCCAGCCCTACCTCACAAGGTCGCTGTGCTGATTTCACAGAGTTTGGTGTTGTGGATGCGGGATATATTTCTCTCCGTGGAGACACCTGTCTGGAAAGATGTGTGTCTTTAAATAGGTATTTCAAACCCTCCTCGCTCTCTCTGTCTCTTTGTCCCGGCGTGATGCTTTACGCTGAGAAAGAAACCAGCTTTAGGATGCTTGCGGAGGGAATTGGGTGAAAGTTACTTTTTAAAAAAGGAACTAGTTAACGGCATGGGAGCAAACAAACCTTCCATTCCCGTTTTGAAAAGTTTCCCATTTTTTTTCCAGAACAGCAGGAAAGCTACTCTGGAGTTGCTTGCTTTAAAAACATAAATAAAATTTGGACCCCACCCCCTTGGTCTCTATAGGGCAGGAGATATGTGTCACGGTCCATGTTCCATAATCCCCAGGCTGCGAGGGAGGATGGGTGTGGTAGTAGAAAGGCTTTAAGGGAAGGTCTCACTCCCACCTTCTCCGCTCGGGGAAATACTGGAAATAGACCAAGGGGCTTGCCTTTCAACACCCCCGTGTTTTGTTCTTAAAAATCCAGGGGGATTTCAATTGGATAAAATTCCTAAGTAATAATTAAGGAAACCTCTAATGATAGCTTGCCGTAACGAGGGCAAGGTCGGCCTAATTGACTCCAGGAAGCTGCTGCGCTCAAGGCCCCGGGCCCAGGGAGGACAAGAAAAAGTAACTTTACATAGAGAAACTAAGGCACACTGCCCTCCCCCCCCAAAAAAAACCCCTACCCCACCCTTTTCTTCTACCTCCTTCCTTCCTGAGGGGGGGATCTGAATGGGGAGGGGGCTCTCCAGCAGGCCAGAGGGGCTGATCTGGGCACCCCAGCCCCCCTTCCCAAGCCACTCTGGGTGTCATTTTTTTTGGGAGCGGGGGTGCCTGCCTGCTACTTCCCCCCTCCAAAAAAAGGTGGTGGTGGTGGTGGGGGGAAGTCTGGAACTCTACCTCCCACCACCCCCCAGGAAGGAACAGAGGGCAACTGAGTGGCCTCTGGGCCGGCCATCCCCCCAGGGCCCCCTAAGCGGTGGGTTACGTGGGGGGGGGGCAAAAGCTTGGGATGCCTCAAGCCGGACCTTGGACCTGCCCTCCCTCGGAAGGGAAGGGAAAGCCCTCCAGAACAAGGGGACATGCACGCGCACTTGCGTGCGCACACACAGATGTGCGGGGGGGGGGGAAGAGAGACACATTCAGGGACCCCCCTCCGAACCCTCTTCTCTCAGCCCCTCCCCCCCCAATCAGTGGCTCCTCCTCCTCCTTCTTTGAAAGAGGCCAAAGGCAAATATCATTAAGGAAAAGCCCCCCCCCCAATCCCGTGACCCACCCTGGGGCAGCGAGCGGTTAGGGGGGGGGGAGAGGCATAAATGATCTAAGGGTCCTTTTACTCCACAGGGAATACCCACCCACCCCAATGTCCCCCTCCTCCTCTGCCCCCAGGCCTCCCTCCCCATCCCTCGATACACCCACCCACCCACCCACCCACAAAACCCACCCACCCACCCACCCACCCACGCCCAGGGCCACCCTCCTCCTCCTCTTCCTCCTGGCTTCCCTGCCAGATGTCCACCTACCACCCACCCCCCACCCACCCACCGCCTGGTCCCCCCTCCCCGTCCCCCCTCCTCCCCTCTTGCTTCCTGACCCAAAAGGAACCCCTTCTTCGTCCCGTCCCGTCCCCCCTGCCACCCCAATCTCCCCCCCCCGCTGTCCCACTCTGCCCCCCACCCCCGCCTCCTCCCTCCCTCCCTCCGGCTCTTTCTCTGCCTTCCCGGGGGGGGGGGGAGGTGGGTGCCCCCTCCCTGCCGCTCCCCCCCACCCACCCCAGTGACAGGCAGGATGGAGGTGCTGACCCACAGGTTGAAGGTCAGTGCTCTTTCCCCTGGGACCCCCCTTTCAGATTCAAATGAGGGCCGAGGGGCTTTGTGTGTGTTGGGGGGGGGGAGAGAGAGGTCAAGCTTGATCAAGAGAGCAGCAAGGCCGGACTTCAGAAGGGGGGGCAGTGATTCCCCCCCCCTTCGCCCGGCCCAATTCTGCCCCACCCCTCACCCCACAAAGCTCTATTCAGGCTTTCCTGCCCCCACTCCTCCTTTGGTGAGGCCTGTTTACTTTTTTTTCAGGGGGGGGAGCACTGGATGGGAGAAACATCAAAGCCTGTTAATATCCCCCCCAAAACCCCCAACAACCCTAGAGCATTGCTGAAGGAACCCCCCCCCCCAGTTCTTTGGTAGGCAGCCTTTTACTCCCCTGCTGAGAGCGTAAAAAGACAGAGCTGAAAAGCCAAAGGTGGGTCCCCCCAAAGGTCATCTAGGCTGACCCTCTTCTCCAGGAAGCCTCGGACCCTTCCCAATGTTCAGCCACCTGAGTAATAATGGATAAAACGGTTCAAAACTCCAGGGGGGGCATAGCCCCCCCCCCCCAAGCTTCCGGCTGTGAGGCCTCCTCCTCCTCCTCCTCTGTAGTTCTGAAAGCTCCCCCCCCCCAAAATAAAGCTCCCAGGATCCCCGTGCGGCTATTCCTAGGGGATTCTGGGAGGCACAGACAACACAGGGAATGCACCCCCATGCCCCTGTTTGCCCTGCCGCTGTGGGACAGAAGAGGCTGGGCGAGACAGGGGAACCCAGTCGAAAAGGCGACTCATGCTGCTAGTCCCTGGCGTCACCCTATCCCCACCCCTCACCCCCGTTGCTTGCTTCTACGGTCCCTATCTGAACAGACAGTTCTGCCCCTGACTCCCTGGCCTGGAGGGGGGGTGATTTAGGGGGAGCGACATACCCGCCTGTCCTTGGAAGGGGGGGGGGACAGCCTCCCTCCCTGGCCTTCCAGCCATTTGGGGGGGGGGTCCTAACGCCTTGAAAAGCAGAGTTCTCCGTGTGGCTGCCTGTGATGGCAACCGGAGAGCAAGGGTGACCTGGCCTTGTTTCCCAGGGAGCCCCCCCCCCGCCTCCTTGACCCACATCTCCCCCTACCCCCAAAGAAGCTGCCCCCTTCCACCTGCTTGCAGGAGGAGGAGGAAGAGGAGGAGGAGGAGGAGGCCCGGACGGTGCGGGGGGGGGGAACCATCGGCCCATCCTGAGCAAAATAAAACTGACCAGTCCAGTTGATCTCCCACCTGCTTGGGACGGAGACGGGACGGACGATGAGGGTTCGCCTTCTTCTTGGCCCAAGGGCAGCCGGGTCCTTCTTCCTCCTTTTCTTCCTGGTGTTTCCCCCGCAGGCAAGGAAGGGGTCTGCTCGGACTTTTTGGGGGGGGGGTCAAATTCCTTGAAAGGAAAAAGCCATATGTCAACACCCTGGAGGAAGCAGCGACATGAGAGAGGGCCAACCCCCCTGCAGAGGATGAGGAGGGGAGCTTAAAACTCCACGGCCAAAGGGTGAGGATTTCACGCCACGACTCCGCAAGGCCTCAAGGCGGCTTCAGTGGCTGTCCTTCGACGCTTCACAACGCCCTGGCGAAGTAGGCCAGGCACATGGCAGGGGGGGAATTAGCTCCAGACCCCACCCCAGGAGCTTCTGGTGGGTCTTTCTGGCTCCTTCCCGGGGTGGGGGGTGGGGAGATCACTTGGAAACAAAACAGGAGGCCGGATCCAGTGGGGGAAACCTTGTGGAGCAGCTTAGCAAATATATTTTTTTTCAAAGGATGCGGCGGTGGGGATGGGGGAGCCCGATAAGGATAGCCCAGGAAACCCCCCAATACAAGGGCAGCAACCGGGGCAGCCAAAAGCCAGCCCCCAAGGGAGAGTCCACCTTTTGGGGAAAACCAGGAGCTCTCAAAGGCTGTGGGGAAACAATTTAAATGTGTAAAAATTAAAAAAAAGTTGGCGTCCCGGCTGACCCCCTTCCGCCTCTCTCCTCCTCCTCCTCCTCCTCTGCCCAGCTTCCTCCCCCCCCCCCCACACCGCCAAGATTCCAGTTGTTCATTCCTTCATGCCTGGCTAAACACAACGGGCGGCACGCTGGCCTCCTCTTACACACACACACACACACACCAACCCTCTCCCCCTCCCGAACGAAGGCTGGAATTCAGAAGATGTGCAGCTCAGAAGTTGACTTTTGGGCTCTGACCCCCCCCTCCCTCCCTCTCCAAATGCTGGGCAAAAAAAGGAAAAACACAGGCCAGGCCCCAAGGGGGGAAAAATCCAGGCTGACTGGGAGCCCGGCTTGTTTGGAGATCCTAGACCAGCGATGGCGAACCTTTTAGACACCGAGTGCCCAAACTGCGATTCAAGACCCACTATTTTTTTTTTTTTGCAAAGTGCCAATACAGCCATTTTACCTGTATCCAGGTGGGCTGTGAAGGGGCGATGCCGGGCGCCCACAGAAAGGGCTCCTTTGAGGGCCACCTTTGGCACCCGTGCCCATAGGTGCGCCAACACTGTCCTAGACCCATGCTTCGAGGCAGCTAAACCCTGCCTATATCATGAGGGGAAGGAGAAGCGTCTCCTGTGGGGAGCCCCCCCTCCCCCCGAGTCTGATCCTGAGCCTAGAGAAGTCTGGCCTCGCGGGCTCCTGAGAGGGGTGGCCGGCCAGGGCCCGACAAGCCAGGGCCACGAAGGACGTTCCGTGGGCCCAAGGGGCGTCCTCTCTAGGGCAGGCCCCTGTGAGAAGCCTTGAGGACTAGCAGGGCTTGTAGCCCATGCAAGTGGCACAGGAGTCCCAGGGCTCCCTGGATGAAACCGGGCTGGTTTTGCTCAGCCAAGGGCATTGCTAGGAACAGGGAGCACTGGCACGGGTGTGTGTGTGTTTGTGCCACAGGCCAGGGCAGCCCGGCTGGCCCAGGAGAAGGCCCTGCGGGAAACAACAGAGAGATTCGGGCCGGAAGCCTCCCTCCGTCCCCCCTCTTCTGCCAGGGACCCCTGCTTGGCATCCGTGGCCTCGTTCTCCTCCGAGGAGCCTACCTCGCAGGGGCCTTGGGAAGGCCAAGGGTGGGCAGCAAGGGAGGCGGAGGAGGCGGAGGAGGAGGGGACGATGCTGAGCTCCGGGCTAGAAAGGTGGCCGAGAACCCCCCACCACCACCACCCCAAAGCCACCCTGGCCTGTGCCCAGCACTGACCCACCCACTGGAGGGGTGGCTCCCCTTCTCTTCCCAGCCAGGCCGGTCTGGGGGACTGGGAAAGGGGGTGGTGGTGGTGGTGGTGGCTCCCCCCCCCAGGGTGGCTCGACCCCCCCCGCCCCACCCCCCCACCCCATTGGATCCATGGCTTAAGGAGAAGGCCCTGGGGTTTCTGGGGGGTGGGAACGAGGTTCCCCCGTGGGCTGCCCAAGAGAGCAGGCTGGCGCGTGATGGGAGGAAGGATGTCCCGACGTCCAGGCTAGGGCGGCGCGGCGGGCCTTCTGCACGCGCCCAGAGGCCCCCTTCTCCCTCCGCGGCGCGTCCTTGGGGCGAGGAGGAGGAGGAGGAGGAAGCGCGGGCGGGCGAGCAAAGAAGGAGGCGGCCTCGGATGGATGGATGGCTGGCTGGGTGGCGGAAGAGGAGGGCCGGCGAGGGAGGAGGAGCAAGAAGGGCCCGGCAGGAGGAGGCCGAGAGGCCGGAGAGAGGGCGGCGGGGGTGGGGGGGTCGGGGGGGGGGGAAGAGAAGAGATCTGCAGCGCCGACGGGGCCCTCCTTCCTCCTCCTCCTCCTCCTCCTTCCTCCTTCGCCCTCCCGCGTCGGGGCCTGAACTTTGCGCCACCGCCGCCCGATGCGCTAAAGGCGACACAGAGAGAGAGAGAGAGAGAGAGAGATCGCGCCCCGCCGCCGCCGCCGGCCCCTCCGTCCGTCCGTGCGCCGCCTCCCCGGCCGGGATCGGGATCGGGATCGGGACACGGATCGCCACCAGGATCGGGACCCCTTTGCCCCCCCCACTCCGGCCGAAGAAGGGACCCTCCCCCGCCCACACACACACACCCGCACGCACGCACTGGTGCCCCCCGCGCCCCTCTCCACGCCCGGGCTCGCCATGGCCCCCGGGCGCATCGCCCGCTGAGCGCGCCTCTTCCGGGGCTGGGGGGGGGTGTCGGTGGGTGGACGGGGGGGGGCCCTGCCTGCCCTGCTTGCTTGCTTGCTGTGGGGCCGGGCGGCCCCTCTCGGCCTGGCCCCATTGATCGCGCGGACAGGAGGGGGGGAATAGAGAGAGAGGGGGGGAGGGTTGAAGGCGCCCAAAGCGCGCAGGAAGAAGCCGAAGCCTTTGCCCTACTGGTGGTGGGGCGGAGGGTGGGGGTGTTGGGGGGTGTTGAGGGCCAGCCTTCCTCCGACCCCTGGGCAGTCCGGGAGAACTTGCTGGGGGGGCGGCCTCCAAGGACCCTTTCTCCCCCCCCCCGTTTTTTTGTTTTGTTTTAATGATTAGCCGCCGCGGCGCTCCCAGGGACCCGGCTGGGGCTTGAACGGGGACCCCCTCGGATCGCCCCCCACCCCTGCCCCTCCCGCGAGGGCGAAGGAAGGAAGGAAAGGGATCCGGGACGCCCTCCCTCTCCCCAAAATCGGGTCCTTCCCCCCCCCCCGCACCCCGGGCTTAGGATCGCCCTCCTGCCCCCCCCCCCTTCCTCCTCCTCCTCCTCCCCGATCCTGACCTGGTGGCGGGGCGCCCGGCCGGGGCGCTATGGCCATGGTGTCCGGGGGGGCCGGTGGGGGCTGGGGGGACCCGAACGGCGGCGAGGCCAACGGGGGCGGGGGTGTCCCGGGGCTGGAGAAGGGCTGCTGCTACCCGGCGGGGCGCACCTCGGAGGACGACTCGGCCTCCCCGCCGCAGGGCGAAGGCGAAGGCGAGGGCGAAGGCGGCGAAGGCGGCTGCAGCAGCGACCCGGAGGACGGCAAGGCTGGGGGGGCTCTCCTCCTTCTTCCTCCCGGGGGGGTCCCTGTGCCGCCGGTGGACTGCGTGGTCTGCGGGGACAAGTCGAGCGGGAAGCACTACGGCGTCTTCACCTGCGAAGGCTGCAAGAGCTTCTTCAAGCGCAGCATCCGCCGAAACCTCAGCTACACCTGCCGGTAAGAGAGAGAGGGAGCGGGGGGGGGGGGAGGAAGAGGAGGAAGAAGAAGAAGGGAGGGATCGGGGACACCCCCCCCCACACACACACCCAAAAAAGAAGGAAAAACCCACCCCCGGGAGGAGAGGAACCCAGGGCGCATGCAGGGAGCGCGGCTGCGGGGAGGAGGAGGAGGAAGGATCGCCCCCCCCCGGGGGGGGGATGGGAAGGAGGATCGGGCCCTGCTGGGCTCGGGAAAGGATCGGCTCCCCCCCCCCCCCCCCCGGCCAGGCCCTCCTCCTAAGGCGGCTCGGATTGGGGGGGGCGCGTTCCGTTCCGGGCTCTCCTTCCTTCCTCCCCCCCCCCCCCCCGCGGTCGCCCCATCTTCCCAGTTGCTTCCGCAGAGGGCTGGGCAGTGCCCGGGGTGGGGGGGGGTGGGGGGCATCCGGGCAGGCTTTGGGGAGGGCATGGCAGTGACGGCGGGAGGGGGGGGACATGCCGTGGGTGCCTTGGCCGGCCAGGGAGAGGGGGCTTCCCGGGGAGACGTGGCCTGAGCGGTGGCTGGCGTTGCCTTTGCCTTCCCTGTGCGGGGTTGATGGGGGGTGGGGTGGGGTGGGGGGGCTTGGAGCCCCCAGAATCCGGGTGGGCTGTTGGGGGGAAGAGGCCCGGGGAAAGAGATTTGGGGTGGTGGTGGCTCCAGGCCTCCCCTTGTCCCTTTGCAAACCAGGTCTGCCTGGTGGCAGGCAAGGGGGGGAGGGAGAGACACCCCTTGTGCCCCCCTCCCCTCCAACCCTGCAGCTTGGCTGGCTTGCTAGAGACACCTCCGGCTGCAGTGCCTCTCCCCCCCCCCACCCCACCCCCAGTTACCTGCGGTTCTCTTGTTTCAGAGCCCCCACCACCACCACTTCCCACCCATTTGGGGGACTACAGCACCCATACTTCTGTGAGTGCTGCCCAGCGGGCTCTGGGACTTGTAGTCCAGGTGGCCACCCGTTTTGGACCACCGTGGGCTGCCCCATAGCAAACTGGGTGTGGATTCCGGACGGAGGGGTGATGGGGCGTCCCTGTCCTTAAAAAAAAAACACAACCCTTATTCCTTTTAATTGACTTACTGTGTCCCTCGCCTGCTCTTTCCCTGCTGGGCACATCCGGTTTTCCTCCTCCTCTTCCTCCTTTCCTCCGGTCTTCTTACGACCTCCCTGCGAGGCGGTCCAGGTGGAAAGAGATGAAATGGGGGGGGGGTTGCACTCACATCCAGCTCCTCCGCCGAGGTCCCTGGAGGGAGGAATCCAGAACTCAGGTTGAGAGGCCAAGAAAAAACGGATGGAGAAAGTCCCTGGAAGAGGGGGTGGGGGTCCCCAGGGCTGAGCCATCGATTAGCAGAACGGAGGGACCCCCCCCCAACCCCCCAGTTGGCTCCCCAGCGGCAGGATCGGGCCCAGAGGGAAGTGCCACCCATCCCTGGGTGCATGTAGGCCTTCCCTCTAGAGGGGGGGGGGACCCCTCTTCGCTTTGGGAAACCAAAAGCCCTGCCCGGTTTGGAGATGGACACCCCCCCCGACACCCTCCCCCCCCCCCAAGGACCCAGCCTCTCTTGGGAGCCGGCGGTTCAGCGCCCACCCCAATGCCACCTTCCTAGCTCAAGGTTGTGTTTGTGTGTGTGGGTCTCTGTGTGTGTGTGTGTTGGAGGGGAGGGGTTAGATGGGGATTTCCCCCGCATGGGTTTTAGGCAAGGCCTTGATGCCCCCCCTCCCCGTGGCTGATGGGTTGTGTTGGCAATTTCCAGTCCGGGAGCTCCCCCTGGGTGCCCTTTGAGCCCTCCTGTTTACTTTCTCCACACCTACTTCCCCCCCCCTTGCTACATACCTGGGGGGGGGAGGCGAGACCGGTGTGTGTGTGTGTGTGTGTGTGTGGGGTGCATCTCTCTTCCACCCCCTCCCTGGAGCAAAGGCAGGGGGCAGGTGGGAGGGAAGGAATCCCACCCCCACCCCAAGATGGGCAGGGAGCCTTTTGCAAAATTAGGGATTTTTGGGGGGGGGCGGGGAAGGCACAGTAAATTAGTAACTCCTCCGCTCAAAGGCTGGCCTGGGTTTGGCCGTGGCTGCTTTTGGGAGCAGCGGTTGGGAAATTTAAGGGGTAGAGCCCGGCGGACCAGAAGGTGACCTCCTGGGTGAGAAGGAACACCCCCTCCGAACCCCAATAAGAAAAGGTGCGACCCTGAGCACCTCCGACAGGTTCTGCCCATGTGGCAGGCAGCCACGCTTGCGGGTGGGTGTGTATGTCAGGCGAGGGGACCTTTTGGGGAGCCCACCCCCCCATTTCTCCACTCCCAGGCTCTGGGTTCCCCTCTCCGCTTGGCCGTTCCCCACCTCCATGTCTGGGGTGTGTGTGTGTGTGTGTGTTTTGGGGGGGGGGCTTTCCTCCCGAAATCTGCTCTCCCCCCGAGAAGTGGGTGGGCAGAGAGGAGAAGAGGCAGGGCCCCTCGGAGAAGCACGCCAAGGAGGCCCCCCATCCTGGTCGGTCCCGTTCGGACACATTCAGACCCGGAGGCTGTGGTGGTGGGGGGGGCAGTGGGGGGGGGCAGGAACCTGAGCCACTCCTCTCTTCGGAGGGGGGGCACCAGGGGACACTTTTGAGCTTGGCTCCGTCTCCCACCTTGGAAAGGCCATTCAAGCTGGTGGGTTCCATTGCCGCCACCCCCCCAACCCGAACCCTAACCCTCACCCCCCCTCCCTCCTGCCTTCTCCCGCTGATCATCTCGTGGGGCTGTTCAGGGAAGGAGTACGCCGGGATTTGAACTCGGGGGAGCCCTCCCGCCCCCGCCCGTCCACCACAGACTGCCCCTCCTCACCTGTCCCGGCGGCTCTGATCCTTGGGTCTTCCTCGTGGAGTCGAGGCCAAGAGTTTCCCCCTTTCCGTCTTCACAACGGCCCTGCAAGGCAGACCAAAGGGCTGGCTCTCCGTGGCACAGCCCAACCGACCGAACACACCGGCCATTGAGGACTAGCAGCTTAACTTGACAGTCACACCATGGGGTTGCTGCTTGGGCTGGGCCTGCTTTGGTGCGAACGGGGGTGGGTGGGGCTGTGTTTCTGGGGGGGGGGGGGAATGACAGCCGGCAGGGTTTAAGGGTAAGAATTCTGTTTAGGAGAAATGTGTCGAGAAACGTGTCTTTGTGATTGCACTTTGGGGGGGTGAGCTACGTAGTCGCAGCAGAAAGCAAAGGAAATACACGCTGGCACGTTAACGTTTGTGATGGTGACGTACCCTGAGGCTGGAAGGCTTTCAAGGTAATGGGACATCTCGGGCATAGTGTAACCAGTCCCCCCCCCCGCCACCCCCGCAGTCCGTCTTCCATGGCACAGCCAGGATTCGAACTCAGGTGGTGGTGGTGGTGTGTGTGTGTGGGGGGGGAGAAGGATGGAACAATAAATACACCAGGGTGCAATTGCGACCCTAAATCAAGCTGGACACCCAAGGAATCAGCCCCCCCCCCCCGTCCCTTGGGCCCATTTTAAGGAGAAAGATTGGGGTAAAGGAATCCTTTAAAGCAGTGGTTCTCAACCTGTGGGTCCCCAGATGTTCCTGGACTGCAACTCCCAGAAGCCTCCACCACTCACTATGCTGGAAGGGGTTTCTGGGAGTTGCAGTCCAGGAACATCTGGGGACCCACAGGTTGAGAACCACTGCTTTAAATGACCAGAACAGTGCGTTGGCGGTAATTGTGTGTGTGGGGGTGATCAATTAATGAGATGAATAAACTCCAGGGGCTGGCCACGAACGAGTCTAACCCGAGAGATGGTGCCATCCGGCCGACGCATGCAGGGCCAAGGGTGGGGTGGGGTGGGGTGGGGGCTCTGTAAGCTAAGTGTGTGCTTTTTTCCCGTGTCTCCCCCCCCCCCGCCATCTCCCCGGGGTCCAGGTCCAACCGGGACTGCCAGATTGACCAGCACCACCGCAACCAATGCCAGTACTGCCGCCTGAAGAAGTGCTTCCGGGTCGGCATGAGGAAAGAAGGTAAGGCGGGGGGGGAAGGGTGTGTGTGTGTGTTCCGTGGCCACCCCCTCCCCATTCTCCCCCGCCCGGGTGTGGGTGTGTGTGTGTGGGGGGGGTTAGGGTAGGAACTGGGCTGCCTCTCTCTCTCTCTCTCTCTCTTTTGGCCAGGAGGCGGGACTGGTCCAAGGGGGGGTGCCGTGGGTTTTTAGGGAGCGCCCGCCCGTGGAGGACGGGAGGGGTGGGGGTGGATAGAGAGGCTGGACGGCCGGACTGGGGGCCGACGTGGCCCAGCGGGCGGGAAAGGTCACACGGCTCGCGGGATGCTCCGGGCAGGCGTTTCTGCCTGAAACACACACGCACACACACACACACACACACACACACACACACACACACACACACACACCGGTGGCTCCCGGAAACAGCCCTAAATCTTGGCTTTTTGCCTCGGCCGGTCCAACCTGCTCTCCTTTCTCCAGCGTGGGCCAGCTGGCCCCACGGGTGCCCTCTTCTCCGGGTTTGGGAATCCATTCAGCGTCCTTCTTGGGGGTGGGGGGGGTGGGGGGAGGCAGCCAACCTCAGCAGGATTCTCTCTCTCTCCCCCCCCCCCCGGCCCCCGAAGTCCTCCGGTCTCCTTCTTTCCCTTTCCTTCCTTCCTATTTCCTTCCTCCGGGCGATCCCCCTGAATCCGCTCTTCTGCGGTGTCAGCGGTGGCAATGTCAGCGGTGGCAGGTGGTTGCCGTCGCTGGGCTCGGGGTGTGTGTGTGTGTGGGGGGGTCTCCTTCTCCTCCTCTTCCTCCTCTTCCTCCTTGTCTCCCCAGCTGTCCAGCGGGGGCGGATCCCCCCCAGCCACGCCGGCGCCAGCCCTAACGCCCTGCCCGGCGGAGGGGGCGAGTATTACAACGGGCAGCCGGTCTCGGAGCTCATCTCTCAGCTGCTGCGGGCCGAGCCCTACCCGACGGCCCGTTTCGGCGCCCACTACGCCCAGCAGCAGCCGCAGCAGACGCCGACGACGCCGCAGACGCCCCCCCAGCAGCCCCCGCCCCCCGGCAGCGTGATGGGCATCGACAACATCTGCGAGCTGGCCGCCCGCCTCCTCTTCAGCACGGTGGAGTGGGCCCGCAACATCCCTTTCTTCCCGGAGCTGCCCGTCTCGGACCAGGTGGCCCTCCTGCGCCTGACCTGGAGTGAGCTCTTCGTCCTCCACGCGGCCCAGTCGGCCCTGCCCCTCCACATGGCCCCGCTGCTGGCCGCCGCCGGCTTCCACGCCGCCCCCATGTCGGCCGACCGGGTGGTCTCCTTCATGGACCAGATCCGCATCTTCCAGGACCAGGTGGAGAAGCTCAACCGGCTGCAGGTGGACTCGGCCGAGTACAGCTGCCTCAAGGCCATCGCCCTCTTCACGCCAGGTGGGTGGCGCGGCGCGTGGCATCCAGACCCCGAGTTCCCCCTAGCCTCCTCCGAGGCTGCAGCAGACCACCCGGTTGCAATGGGGCTGGGTGCTGAATATCCACAGCTCTTTGCCTTCCGCTTAGAAAAAGCCGAAGAAGCAAAACACAACCATCTGGAGCCAAAATATTAAGACGCCTTTCTCCTGGTTGGCATTAATTCATTGAGTGCCGCAGCCCTCCCAAGCCAGCTTGGGATGCATGAGGACTCGCGTCTCCCGAGTTTTTAAGCAAAGGGGTGGGTGGGTGGATTTAGCTCCCCCTGGGATGTAGGGTGGAGTGCCTTCAGGGGTTTCACAGCTGCCTTCTCTTCCTCCCCACCCCTGCCCCACAGACGCCTGCGGCCTCTCGGACCCGGCCCACGTGGAGAACCTGCAGGAGAAGGCGCAGGTGGCCCTGACGGAGTACGTCCGCTCCCAGTACCCCTCGCAGCCCCAGCGCTTTGGGCGGCTCCTGCTGCGCCTGCCGGCCCTGAGGGCCGTGCCTGCCTCCCTCATCTCCCAGCTCTTCTTCATGAGGCTGGTGGGCAAGACCCCCATCGAGACCCTCATCCGGGACATGCTGCTCTCCGGAAGCACCTTCAACTGGCCCTACGGGACTGGGCAGTGAGGAGACCCGCCGCCACCCTGGACAGCCCAAAGCCCGCCCGGCCACGGGCCTCCCTCGGAGCCCGGCTCGGAAGGCTGGGCGGCCGGCTTCTGGGTGCCACGCCGCCTCCTTGCGGGGTTGGGGCCACAAGGAGCTAGGAAAGGGGTGCTCCCCTGCCCTCCTCCGAACTGCCGGCCCCAAAGAGACAAGAGGTGGGGCGGTTTGGATCCAGCCCCGTCCTCCTCCTCCTCAATCTCTTTGGGTAGAGAAGAAGAGGGGGGAGGGGAACACACAGACGGTTTTGTCTTTATCCAGGGAGGGTGGGGTGGGGTGGGTGTGCACGCTGATTCCCGAGAAATGGACCTCCACGCCTTGCATGATACCCGGAGAGTGTTCTCACCGCCCCGGGGGAGGGAGGACGGACGAGGATCCCAGAAAAGCGTACTTTCCTTGGACCACAGGGCCCATCGTTCCTCCTGGGCATGCCGTCTGCGGATGGCGGGTGCCCGAGCCTGGCTCTGTGTGTGTGTGTGTGTGTATGGGAGAGGGCGCACGCTCCCCGGGTGGAGCCCGGAGCCCCTTCTGGGTCTCCCTGCTTCCTCTCCTTCCTGCCCTGGTCCCCTTGGCCCTCTCCGGGAAGTAGCCGTGGCCCCTTCGTTTGGCCCTGGCAAAACCCTTCCCAGGTGGGCCTCCCCCATTAGGCAGGAGGGGGTGCTGTCAATGCTCTCCCCCCTTGAAAGATCCTTCCTCCTTTTTTGGGGGGGGGGGTTCCATATCCACAGGGATTCCATGCGGTTTGGGAAGGGTGGGACATGGGTGTGGGTGGGTGGGTGTCTCAGAAGCCAACAGAGCTAAGGAGGTTTTTTTTTAACAAGTCCTTCTGAAATTAACACACCCCCTTATCTCCCCTTTTGCCCTTGCCTGGGCCAAGGGGGCAGCTGGGGGTGGGGTGGGGGGCGTGGATGGGGTGGGGTGTTCGGTAAGCCACCTTGGTGAGGTGCTGTACACTGCCCAGAGTTCCCTATGGGAAAATCGGGCGGTTAATAAGTACAAATAAGAAACAAAATAAATAATCTCCGGTTGGAAAGAACTTCCAGGCACCCCCCCCCCGCCTCCCAGAGAAAGCCCCCCCCCCTGTGCTTGGCATCTGTCAGGGCTACCTTGCACCCAAGGGCGGGCACCGCTCGGGGGGAAGGGGGGGCAAGGGCCAGCCATGCTGTCTCCCTTGGAGGTCTCTTCCAACACGGATGATTCTAAAGAGAAGGGCCACCCCGCGGTTGGTCTTTGATCGACAACACACACACACACCCCGCTTGTTTTTTTAAAATTCCTCTGGATTGCCCATATCAGGAGCAAGGGATGGGAATTTATTCCACATTTCCCCACCCCTTTGAAGAGGGGGGAAAAATGTGGTGTATTTTTAAGGGCCTGGCAGGTGGTGGTTTCAATGTCGGAAACAGGTGCCGTGTCCTGTCTCTTTTGCATCCACGATGGAGCCATATCCCCCCCCACACACACACAAACACACACACACACACGCACAACACATACACTCCGTTCTATGCGGTCACCAGGGGGCCAAATCCATCCCAGAAGCTCATCCCCCAACTTGCAAACAGGCCGTGCAAAATGGTTCGGATGCATGCAGCTGGAATGCATTTGTGAATTCTCCGCGATCAGAGGCGCGTTTGCGTGGCAGGTCTCCAGGTTCCTTTCCCCGGTCGGTGGTTCGGATGAAAAAACGGCCACCCCATTGCCATTTTTTTTTTTTTTGGTCCTTGGTTCCCCTCCTCTCTTCATTCCTGCGTTCCGGAGAGCCAAGGACGCACAGACCTTGTCGCCCCGAAGGCCCTTTTAAACATATGTGGGCGGACGTGGGGGGTCCTGGATCCTCTCTTGTCCCAAGAGACCCCCACCCCACCCCACCCACCCTGCCGCTGCCACCGGGTTGGCGAACCAGAGAGCGGCTGGACCCCAAACTCAGGTCTCCCCCCCCAAAAAAAGGTCCAAAGTCAAACTTTTTAATCTATGCAAACCTCCCTTTTCTCTGCACCAAGGAAAACTCGAAGGAAAATAAAGTGAAATTATCTGCTTTGGAATTAAACAGCTCCTTCTGCCTCCCCTTTGGCTCCACATGTGGTTTCTTGTTCAAGGCAGGTGTGTACTTGGGGGGGGGGAGTGATGAGAGAGAAAGGACCCAGCGTCTCCCCCCCCCCCAAAATCTCCTGGATTGCTATTAATATTATTATTTTAAAGCAGAAGGGGTTCTTAACGGAATCACCAGGCACCCCAAGAGAGTGGGAAAACTCTCAGCAAGACATTGGCGGGGTGGGGGTGGGGATGATGCCTGCCTTGGTGACGGCGCCTTGCGTGGAGGTGGGGGAAACCGAGGCAAGATATGAAAAACTACCGTATATTTTTTGGAAGAACAGAGAAATAACCAACAGGAACGGCATGACGAGAAACAGATCCACCACCAGCCTCAGCTAGACACTCCCCCCCCCCCCCCGTGGCTAAAGATTGGTACAAAAACATTACAGAGAATTCAGGACATGTAGGACCCCCCAAATTCACCCCCGCCCCACACCCCCCAAAAAACAACACCATAATTTTTGGCACAGAACATTTAAAAAAAAGAAAAGAAATTTCCTTTTCTAGAACCAAGCCAACAAGAAGTTGGTTTCGGGACGGGACAACTCAGTGGACACACAACCCGTCCAGCCGGTTTCTGCGTAGGGTTCGTTTGCAAAAAAAAAAAAAAGTAAACGCCAAGACGTGGCCAAGATGGAGGAGAGGAGAAAGTTCTGCTTGGAGGTGTTGGAGGTCTTGCTGACCGAGGGAGGGGGAGGCTTCGTGCCGGCGACCCAAGGCAAAAATAATAATAATAATAATGAAGCAGAGTGTGCTGAGCCTGTCCAGGTGGGCTCAGGGGCCTGGGGAAGCTGATGGGGTTTGTTTGTGTGTCGTGTTCCTTCCCTCCCTCTGTGGCCAGAATCCGGGCGTTCTTCCCCCAGGAGGGTGTGGGAGAGGGGGTGCACGTGTGGGGGGGAAAGAGAGGCAGTGCCACCTTCCTCCCAACTCCCCTTCAGCCTCGGTGCTTGTCGTAGTCGCTCACCATCCGCTTGATGTGGAAAAGTTTGTTCCGCAGGGCCCGGCTTTCGGCTTTCTTGCTCTGGTAATCGGCCGTCTGCCCGGTTTCAAACAGAAAACGCAACGTTAGTCCCGTCTTTGGAGGGCAGAGAAACCAACTTTTTTAACACCCTCGGTCCTGCCAGCACAAAATGCTCGCGAAATGGACACGTCTGGATGGGTCCGTCCCAGCGGCATCCCACCGGTTGAACTTTCTCAGAGTCGGGGACTACGCTTCCCATGTGGCTGCTTGGACATCGGTCAGCTTGGCCAGGTGTCGGGAGCCCCCCACGCCCCCCCCCCGGTTGCTCGTCCGCTGGCCTCGAGTGGAGAGAGGTACTCACCCGTTTCAGGTCCTTCAGGCGGTTATACTCCTCCGCTACCCCCTGCGGAAGAGAACAATCCGGAGTTGGGGGACGGGGCGGGAGAACCTCCCTGTGCCGACGCAGCCTACCTCCGCCGCGTCCCTCTCCCGGCCCTGGGGCTCCTTTCCCATCCCCCCTCCCCCCTGATCCAGGCGGCCTACCTGGTACTGCAGGCTGCCCACCGCCAGGACGTCCAGCTGCTTGCTGAGCTGGTTCAGCTGGTCGTTGACGGCGTCCATTTCGGCGCACAGCGCCTTGTAGCGCTTGAGGTCCGAGTCAAACTCCTGCTTGTACTTCTGGCGGGCCGCGTCCGAGGCGATGGGCGGGTACGCGCTGGGGCAGAGAAGAAGGGCACAAGGTGTAACACACACACACACACACCGTGGGTGGCTCAGGGGATTTAAAACCCACCAGCAGGAAAGGGGCACCTGTCTGCCCGTCCGCCCGGCCTCCCCCTCCGCCTTTTGGGCCCGGGCCAAACCTGCTCCACTCCTCCTGGTCGCGCTCGTCACTGGACTCCACGGCCGTGGTGTAGTCCGTCTCGTACTGGGACTCCTCCAGCTCCGGGTTCTTCCTCCGCCTCCGGCCGCGGCGAGCAGAGGGCCCGCTGGGCGTCTCCCGGGGCTTCTCCGCCAAGGTGCTGGCGCTGAAGGTCCGGGCGGGCTTGCCTTCGGGGGCCGGGGAGAAAGGCGGGCTGCAGAGGGGGAGACAGGGGGTCAGGGGGGTGGGTGGTGAGGGACAGAGGGGCACCCCACACACACTCGGCCCCATCCTGGACTTCCAGGGTCAGAACCCCCCCCCCAAAATGCCACTTTGTGCTAAGTTCTTGGTGTGAGAATCAAAGGAAGGAAGGAAGGAAGGAAGGAAGAGGGTGGATGGAGGGAGGGAAGAGAGGGAGTTGAGAGCACCCAGGCCTCGCAGCCCACCTGCTTGGCTTTTCCGGGGCGTAGTAGCTGTTCTCGGGGTTCCCGTAGTCGTAGGGGCTGGCCGGAGCGTGGACGGGGCTCGTGGGCTTCTCCGAGTA
Organism: Phrynocephalus vlangalii; assembly: GCA_037367305.1. Taxonomy (NCBI): domain Eukaryota; kingdom Metazoa; phylum Chordata; class Lepidosauria; order Squamata; family Agamidae; genus Phrynocephalus; species Phrynocephalus vlangalii. The sequence goes on along the minus strand of JAWVWN010002076.1, from coordinate 293,128 downwards.
GGCCAGGGTGGCCGTCTCGTCATGGCTGCTGTTCCGGCCATTCACATTCTTCACCTGGGACCACAAAATGTCCGTTTTAAAATAGGTTCTTTTAAAAAATAAAAACAAAACGCGGTTGCCATTTCTCGCATTTCCTGGGATACAGGGATAAAGAGGCCACAGGGAAGAGAAGAGAAAGGGGTTTCTCCTTCTGAGGAGGTAGCTGGGAACTCCCATCCAATCCAATCCAAATCAATCCACCAAACAAACAACCAAATCTGAACTCTGATAAGCAGTAGGAATTTCAGTGGCACCTCAGACCCCCCCCCCGTCCCCGTGACTCTTGAGCCCTGTTGCTGGGTTCCATGGCTCCCCCCCACACACACACCATGGTTTCCTTTGCCCCCTCTGCCCCCCCTTCCAGGCTCTGGGGCTCCCAGCTAATACTGGCTTTCCAAACAGGGCATGGAGGGGGGGTAGGGTTGGGGGGTCCTAAAAAGAGTCTTTTTTGCTCTGCCTCCTCCTGTCAGGAGGCACCCCCCTCCCAACGAGTGGGTTTTGTGTCCATCAGCCCCCCCTGACCTGCTCTCCAAAAAAAGGAGGGCACCCGTCACATTCGGGGGGGGGGAGAGCTCTGTTATCAACCCATAATAAACCGGGGGGGGGGAGCAACGAAAGACCCCCCCCCTCTTGAACTCCGAAGCTTTACACACCGGGGGACTGGCCTCCAAAGTTAATCATTGACCCAACCGAAACCTGGAGCGTATTGTATGCAAACAGGCGAGGGGACAAAACAATTTCTGTTTTATATTGACACACGCAGATTTTCAGATCTGACTCCTGAGGGATCATAATGGCCCGTTATTTGTCTTTCCTCCGACCGGCCCTGATAGCGACCGGGGGGGGGGGGCTTGTTTTTTAAGAGGACGGAGGAAGGAGGGCGGTGGAGGGGACGCCCCTTCCAGGAAGTGGCACCAGGTACCTTGCCTCTTTTTTTTTTTTTTTTTGGCACAGGGATGCTTATGCCTGAGATTGGGAGGACAAGGGTGCCTCTGTGCATGTGCCAAGTACAGAACCCCCCCCCCGGTCCTCTCGTTTGGCTTGAGGGCCAGGGCTCCCAGCTGCGAGAGGCAGAGAACTCCTGTTGAAAAGGCAACCTCTTGTGAATTAAAACAAGGGGGGGGGGCTCGGTCAAGAGGGCTTGATTCAGGCCGCAGGAAGGCCGGGTACGCCCCCCCCTCCCCGGGCCAAGCCCTGAAAGGATGGGCTGCTCCGTTTTGGGGGAGGGCAGGATGGAACGCCCTCCCCCCCCCTGGGCTCGGGATGTTTCAGGAGGAGGCCGCGACTTTTCAAAAAGAAGCAAAATTATCAAAACCGCGGCCCTGAACGTTCATCCTTTGGGCCCAGAACACAAAGGAGGCCTTATGCGTTTGTAGCGGCTGCTCCGCAAGCCTGGGGGGGGGGGGGAGTGTGCAGGCCACGATCCTCCTCAAGGACCCCACAGCCTGTCTCCCATCACCTCATCTCTCTCTACTATCCTGCCCTGCTCGATCCGTCGGCAGCACCTACGTGGCTGAGGGTCACCGGAGAGAACCAGGAAAGACCTTCCCACCTGGTGGGGCTCATACCTGCAACCCACCCACCCCCTCGGATCTGCCAAAGGGACCCCGGATGCAGCAAATTGCAGCAAAGTTCGGGCGATTTCTCCGCAGCTTCCAGAAGCCACGTACAAACACAAGCACACACCGCGAGGGTACCATTTCCCTGCTGTTTGTGAAATCAAGGGGAAAGATTTTATAAACAAAACAAACAGAAAACCCCTGCCTGCAAAATATGAAATAAAAACCACGACCATTCCCTTTTCTGGGGGCCAAGGGCATGAGAAAAAGGAACCGTTTTGGGATTAAAAAACTGAGAAGATTCAAGCAGAGGGAGCAAATTTACGAGGGTCTCGGGGGTGGGGGTGGCTAGAGTGTGCCCATGAAACACCCACCTTCCAGGTCTGGCGGTCAGCTCTGCTAAAATGGTCAGGGAGCAGGCCATGGCAGAGTGAATGCCTATAGGGCAGGCATGTCCAAACTTCGGCCCTCCTGATGTTTTGGAACACCACTCCCACCGTCCTTTGCCATTGGAAATACAGGCTTGGGATTCTGGGAGCGGTGGTCCAAAACACATAAGGAGGGCCGAAGTTTGGACATGACGTTTGCTATAGGAGAAGGCCTACAGGGTGGTGGTGGGGGGCAGGGTTTCCCGGAGAGGCAGTGTCGCCCGACGACTCACCCACTCCTCCACGTCGGGCCCCTCCTGGAAGGCGGGCGGCTGGTCCCAGTAGATGTTGGTCTTCCCGTAACGCCAGATCCTCTGCCGGGTCTTGTGGGCGAAGACGCAGATGACGCAGAGGAGGAGGGTCAGCAGGAAGCCGCAGACGATGGCTATGGCCTGGAAGAGGCAGAGGGCAGGGAGGGAGAGGACCCGTTGGCATTCCGATTTCCGGAGAGCTGAAAGTGGTGGCAGGAGGGCCCCCCCTGCAAGCCCCCCCAAGCCCCGACCCTGCAAGGGAGGCCAGGCTGAGAGAGGAGGACTGAGAGGCGGACCGGCTCCGACACCCAGTTCCATTTTCATGGACCGGTCTCCTGTGGCACGCTGCCTGCAGCCCTGTAAAAACCCTCCCTAGAGGTTTTTTTTCCGGGTGGGGGGGAATTTGACAGGGAGGCTTCAACCAGGGTGGGCGGGCTTCATCCCCTGATGCTTTGGGGTCAGGCTAGATGACCCCCGAGTGTCCCTTTCCCCGCTCAGGCGCCCTAGCTCTCGAACTCTCCCTTATCAGCCTGGCTGGGCAGTTTCTAGGTGTGCCCACTGATTATCAGGCGCCGTGCATTCCCTGCCCTGCCCTGAAACTGATTCCCACGATAATTAAGCCCTCCTTTGGGGTGGTTGCTTCTGACCGGGGGCCTTGCTGGGCGCTGTTGCACAAGGACCGCCGGCATGGGCACAAATAAAATAAAATAAATTAAAATAAAAACGGCACTTTCCCGGTTCCCTCCTGGCACTCTCGCGTGGAAAACCTATTAGGCTTCAGCCGATTCATTTATTCCCTCCTCCTCCCACCTGTCTTTTTGGAGGGGGAACGACACCAAACCAAGGCTAGGCCCGGCATTTCGAGAAATTGCGAGAGCCTGGGGATCTAAGGGGCTAGTCCTGTTGAGGTGGCCCAGAAGGCAACGCGTAAGGATCCAGAGGTGTGTGTGTGTGGGGCTATTAATAGGGGGGGGGGAGGTAGAGACCGGAAGCCACAGGGGATTTGAAACAAGGCAAATGCCTCTCCTCTCTTGGCAACCACTCAAAAAAGAGTGTCCACACCCAATTCCCCACCACCGTCACCACCACCACCACCACCCCAAATCCAAAAGTTAAGCCTTCTTAGCCAAGGTGCAGCCTGCATAATGAAATTGTAAACCGGCCCGAGAGTGCTCGAAGTGCAATGAGGCGGGATATAAGCAGAACAGGGTGCTTGGCTTTATTTCTGTCTCGGGTTGCTTGGATTCGTTCCCCCCACCCACCCACCACCCGCCCTTGAGGCCTTGGGGGGGGGGTCCCCCATGTCATGAAAAAAGAGCCCCCCCCCCGTCCTCACCCTTACAAATCCACCCCACCCCACCCCCCTCGGCCGCCCTTACCTCCTGGGGGTCGACGACGCAGTAGTGGTAGAGGTACTGGTTGACGTAGGCCCCGGTGGCGTAGACCTGGTTGCAGAGGGCCAGCAAGGGGCTGCCGCCGTAGTAGTAGCCGCCGCCGCCGCCGTAGGACTGGGCCCGGGGGTTGACGCCCATGATGTAGACGATGGAGGCCACCAGCATGACGAAGGCCAGCAGGGCACAGACCACGGTCACGGCCAGGTAGAAGGCCCGGGAGCGCGAGCCAGCCGTCTTGGTGAGGCTGGCGACGGCCAGGGCCAGCAGGGCCACGAAGCACAGCACCGACATGGCGATCATGAAGCCGGTGGCCGCCCGGGGGTTGGTCATCCCTCCTCCTCCGTAGTAGCCCCCCATGGAGCCCCCGTAGTAGCCTCCCATGGAGCCCCCGTAGTAGCCCCCCATGGAGCCTCCTCCGCCGCCGCCGTACAGGCCCCCCGCCCCGTAGCCGTACATGCTCCCGTAGCCGTACTCCCAGGCCAGGGTGGAGGCCACGCAGGCGAAGATGGCCAGGCACAGGAGCAGCCCCACCGCCTCCAGGATCCGCACCACCCCCGGCGGGGACGTCCACTTGTAGAAGTGCTGGGGGGCCTCCTCCACGTAGTAGGAGCCCGGAGGGGGCGAGGGGAGGCCGTAGCCGTAGCCCGTCGCCGTCGGAGGGGGCCCGTAGTCATGCTTCTGGCTGGAGTACATGGCTCACGCCCGGCGGCCCCTCAGCCAAAGGCCCTCTGCCCACGGGCCACGGGCGAGGAGAGGGACAGCAGCAGCAGCAGCAGCAGCTAGAAAGGCAAGGGGGGGGGAGAGAGAAAGAAAACAGGCTTGTTTACTCACTCGCTCACTTGATTTTCCCTGAGAAAAAGCTCCTCCGCGGGCCATTGACGACAATATAAAAACAGGAACCCCCAACCGAACACAAGCAGCAGGTCAAGGTCTCAACCACATGATAATAAAAGAGAAATGCGACAGGGACTCATCAATTAAACCACTTGGGAGCAGAAGGAACAAGCTCATTACTTGTTACGTATGAACCCTTACCCGTTAAGGAACCCCGTCTGGGGAAGAACCCAGAGGAGGGATCCCTTCCGTTGTTGTTGTTTTTTAAAATTGGAAGGGAAAACATTAATTTAACAAAGAGGAGGAAAGCAGAGAAAGGAGACCCCCCCCTTGTCCTTCTCCTTTCTGAAGACCAGCTGACCCAGAAGGCGGGGGGGGGGAGGCCACAACCCCCCCTCTGACACTCCTCTCTCTCACCAAGAAAAAACAAATTGGCTTTTTATTTATTTATTTCACCCCAGGTTCTGCCCGGCTGGCACCCGGGCGATTCCTACCGAGGTCCAGCCCGTCGTCCAGAGGCCCCTCTGGGCTCCTCTCTCTGGCCGTCGGTGTGTGTCCCCGCGTGGGTCGCTTTCGCCCCCTTGGAAACGCAACAACACCCCAGGCGCAGACCAAAAGCCCAGCCGGCCGAGCGGGACCTCTCCGCTTTCACCCGATAAATAAGTAATCGGGCTCCCTTGTGGTGCTTTCTTCTCTCTCTCTCTCTCTCTCTCTCTCTCCAGCTGCCTTTGGACAGACAAAACTTCCTCTTGGACTGATCAAAGGCCACCGCCCCCCCTCTCTGTGTCACACACACACACACACACACACACACACACACACACACACACGCACGCACGCACACGCAGAGAAGGAGATGCACAAACCAGGGAAGGACCCAAAGACAGCCTGTTTCCCGGGCCATCAGGACCGGCGCGAAGGGCAACCTTTAGACTTCCACCTCTGATCCGAAAGGAACGGAACCGGGGAGGCCGGCTCAGCGGCCCTGGCAGCTGCCGGATTGTCGTGGAAGAAACAGGACTCGGCAGAGAGACGCGGCAAGGGTCTTCTCGTCTCCAGCACCCCCTTCTCCCAAATGCCGAAAACCCCCCTCCTTCCTCGACTCAAAAGAAACAGGGTCCCTGCCTTGGTCTGCCTTTCCTCTGCCCTCCGCCTCCTCTTTCCTCTTGCATCGTGGCTTTCGGGCGGCTAAGTTGCCCCCCTGCGGGAGTCCAGTTACCTCCGAGCGTATGAGTATAGGAGCGCTTGAATGCACCAACTGTTCAGTTCTTAAGTCCATAATCCTAATAATAATAATAATAATAATAAGGGGGGGAGGAGACGGAGCTTTGAGAAATCTCAGGATCCTCACCACCATTATAACCATGTTTCATTGGGGCTTTTTTTGGGGGGGGGGGGAGGGGAATTGTTTTATGGAGAGAGGAAGCCGGCCAAATCAGCTCGTTCTTCAAAAGCCCCGATAAGAACAATCCAAATAAAGGTGGGACCCAAACACGACTCCCTGCAGCCTCCTTCCCCTCCGCGGGGGGGGGGGGGGGCTGCTGGGAGGGCAGATAAGGCAGGGGCTGCTTTCTTCACAGGCCAACTTGCCCCCCCACCCCCACCCCCCAGGCTTACAGGAAAGGCAACAAAGAGGGAGTGTGTGTTTGTGTGTGTCCCAGACGGACCACGGGTGCCTTTCTCCCACACCCAATCCACTTCCTCTGCCACGAGGAGGGGGGGGTCCCTCTTCCGCCCTCCCCGATCTCCCTGGGAGTCAGCGTAGGTTTTGCTTTTGGTCTGTAGGGCTGGGAATGGGTGGGAGTTTATGCTTCTCGGGGTCCCCCCCACCCCACCCCCCACCTCAAAAGAAGGCCAGCCTGGACTGTGAAACAGCCTCCCCCCCCCCCCCCGACCCCCTGGTGTCTTGGCATTTTCTGGTCTGTTGAGGCAGCAAGAGCAGAATCGGCAAGGGGATTTATTTGGTCAGAGGGACCCAGGGAACAGCAATGTTCGGGCTAAAGCCAGCTGTGGTGGCCAGAGGGAGAAAAGGGGGGGGGGTGAGCCTAAATGGCCTTCTGGTGCACCCCCCCCCCCAAACGACACCCTTCCCGTCCCACAGGCTGGCCGCGGAGCCCAGGTTAGGGAGGGCCCAGATGGATCACAGCCCCTTTCGAGGGCGGGCGGTGGCGGGGGGGGGGGGCTCCAGTTCCCATCGTCCACCTTAAAAGGGCCGATGGGCCCTGCAGCTGAAGTGAGAACGGGCATCCTTCAGAGGAGAGGCGAAAGGGACACCGAAGGGGATGCAGGAGCACGCCCTGGGCACCTCTCCCTCCTCCTCTGTGTGTGTGGGGGGGTGTCCAGGACCTGCCCCCCGCCGCCCCTTCTCTGATGTCCCCCTGAGGCTGCCGCCTCCCTTGGCCGGTTCTAGGTCAAGAGGAGGTGCAACCCGGGTTTCCTAAAACCTGGGGGTGGGGGGAAGAGGTAACAGGTGCCGCCCAGAAAGGACCGCCCCACAAGGGACAGCGTTTCTCCAAACTCCGGCCTGGTAAACCCAGAGACCACCGGGCACCAGAAAAGCCGGATGGGTCGCTCCCGAGTCGCAGAGGCCTGAAACGCTCTCCACTCTCTTGCAGCAAATCCAGACATTCCCCCCCCCCCTCAAAGGCCACGAGAGAGGCACGGTGGGCTGCGTACGGGCCCCTCCCCTCCACCAGGAAAGGAAGAAAGAAAAGCCCGTGTTTTGGACAGACGGCGCGCCCCTCCTTACCTGCCCCCCCCGGAGTCCCCCCTTGGGTGGGCCTGCTGCTACTCCCTGGCCGGGCTGGGGCTCGTGGTTCTCCAGGCAACCCCCCCCCGAGAGCTGGACGGCTTCTGTTCCTCCTCACCGCGACACCTTCGGAAGCCAGGGATCTGAGGGCAAGGCGTGGACTAGAACCAGCAGCTTCTCCCTTCCTGGCAAGAAAGACACACACACACAGACAGACACACACCTCTTGGGGTCCCGGTGGTTCCTCCTCCGTCTGCTTTCCCCCTTTTGACACCTTGGGCCGCCTCCCTCAGATCTCGAGCTGGGAGGTTTAATCATTAGTCCGCCTGCACAATCGCTCACGGCAGCACCCGGGCACCGCCCCGCCTCTCCTGAGCCCACTTTGGAGACCGCAGGCGATTGGTACAAGGCTGCACGCACACACACACACACACACACACACACACACACACACACACACACACACAGGGGGAGAACCTGGCACACGGCGGTGGGGAAAGGCAGCACTTACGGGCTCCAGGGCTCGGCGCCCACGTCTCGAGTCCAGCGTGAAGAATTGGAGTGGACACTGCCCAGCAGGGTGGACCTCGCCTCCTCCTCCTCCTTGGGTCCCTCCGCACACGGCACAGCCTTCGTTCGGAGTCCGGAAAGGGCCGCCCGGTGTGAGGACGCGAGAACAACACAACACAACCAGCTGCTAAGCTCTTAATCCTTTGGAACGCCAGTTCCTTCCTGGCCGACGTGACCGGGACAGTCTCAGGGGTGGGAGGGGGGGTGGGGGTGGGGGTGGAGAGGAGGGGATGTCGCCTCTGTCAAGAGACGTTTGCCCTTGCTTTCTGAAACGAAAGGGGGGGCCACCCGCCACCACCACCCACAGCACCCCAAAGGATCAACCCTCACGAGAACCCTGTCCCTGGTTAATGCCGCTCTTCCTGCCAGTTATGTCACATCAAAAATCTAACTTGCCAACACCTGAATTACAAAACGGGCAACTTTTGGCTTGGTCCCTTGGGTTTTCCTCCCTTGCCTTTAAAGAGTCTCGCTGGCTTCTCAGAAACCCTGAGCCTCCTGCGATAAATCCAGATTTCCACAGGGGAGGAAAGAAGGGGCCTACTTGGGGTGGTTGGGTTGCCTTCTTTTACGCGCCAGCCCCGGCAGGAAGCCCACGTTTCCCTGGCGTGAAACAGGATCGAGGGAGGCGGAAGGGACCAGAGAAGCGTAGGCGCTACGTCAAACGCGTCCAGTGCGGCCTGGCCGGTGGGCGCCCTTGGCACGGGGCCGGCCGGGTGGTGTGCCTAGGGGCGAACGTGGTTGCCAAGTCTGCTCAGGGCCAAATTGCCTCGTGATGCTGAGAGAGGAATGTGACTCCGCAGGGCTCTCAGCCTTTGAAGACGGAAGGGGACTGGTAGTGGCGGAAGGGACTGGCGGGGGGGGGGGCGGGGGGCAAGAGCCTGGCCGCTTAAGGCCTTCACCATCACCTGCACAAGGCCAGGGGTGCCACTCGTGTGCTGCCAAGATGGTGAGAGGATGATGGGTGGGTGGGTTTGTAGTCCAGACGCCTCCAGAGAATGGGGTTTTTTGGGGGGGGGAGGGAGTTAGGGTCAGGTCAGCTCTCTTGGCCCCTCGTCCTCCACATTTAGGAACCAGGCGACATTTTTACTGCCTTACCGCTGCTTTGACAAGACAGGGACTTGGGACATTTGAGCATCAGAAATAATAACAATAATAATAATAATAATAAAACAGCCTTTAGGAGTCGTGTTTTTAAAAATCAACTCCTCCTCCTCCTCCTCCTCCCTTCACTTGCTGCTTTCCATTAAAATGTTTTGCTTTCTAGGGGAAACTCCTCCACGACATTGTATCTTATCTTATTCCTGTGTCCTTTTTCAACAGGTTTCAACCGAGGGGTGGAAACTCCTCCACTACATTGTATCTTATAAGACTCCCTTGTTCTTTTCCAAGAAGTTCAAGCAAAAACAAATGTTTTTTTGTAGGGGTGGGGGTGTTGGAAACTCCTTCGACACATTGTACTGTGAGTGATTCCTGCGTTCTTTCCTAACAGGTCCAAGGGGAACCAAGAATCCAACACAGCCTGTTCTTCTTTTTTACCTGTCCTGCTGGGGAATCCGAGGACGGACTTATTATTTTCACACACCCCCAAAAAACCCCAAGAAAGAGTCTTCCCCGAATGCACCCGATGCCACAACTGGCCCCCAAAGAGAACCCCGCTCGTGCCTGGGTTCTTCTCTCTTTTTTTGGGTGTGGGGGTGTGGGTGGGTCCTGGTGTCCTGAGCTCAGAAGTAGGCGGAGGAGCCTCCCTGGCCCACCTCCTCCTTCTCCCGGTCGTAGGCCTGGATCCGGCCCTTCAGGTGCCCCAGTTTCCCCTTCAGGTACGCGCAGCGCTCTCGCTTCTCCCGGAAAGTCGGGTCCTGGGGGTGGGGGGGTGGGAAAAAACATTGTTATCTTAAAAAACAGCAACTCTCTCTCTCTCTCTCTCTCACACACACACACACACACACACACACACACCCCAGTAATTCTCGCACTTGGTTCCACCGCATCTTTCCCTCCTGGTCTGGCACCCAGCCTGGGTTGTCAAAGCTGGGGGGTGGAAACACCTGAGAGCAAGGGGGGGGGGTGGAGAGAGCCAGTACAGGTTGCAGGGTTCCCCCCCCACACACACACACACTTGCTGCTAAAATCTACGTCTCTCCCCCCTTCCTTCCCACCCACCCAATTCCTCCGAGCCTGGAGCCCTGGTTAATTCCTGGGAGGTCTGCCCCCACCCCCACCCCACAAAGGCTGCCAGCTGCCCACCCCTCTCCCTCCTGCTTCCTGCAGCCTAATAAATACTATTTTTTAAAAAAAACAACAGCACTGGCTGTTTTTATCCCTGGAAATGTCAGCCGGCTTACCTTTCTCTGGCGTTCGTATTCCTTCCGCACAGCGGAGACGCACCCCTGGTCCTGCGGAGGTGGGGGGGGGGCACACACAGGACGGCTTTCTTAGAAGGAAGGCCCTCCCGCAGGGTTGTGCTTTGCCCGGGGGGGGGAGTGTGGCCCAGTGGTTAAACTTCTGGCCCAGTGGCCTTGCTCGGCCCCCAAAAGCCTTCCAGGGGTCTTGATCCGGGCTGACCTCCACCGTGGGGTGGGGTGGATCAGGAGAGGACGGAGGAGGAAAAGCCCAGCGTGCCATCTTGAACCCGGCTGGAGAGAGGCCGAGGCCGCCCGCGGGGAACGCTCGACTCGTTTGGCTGCCTGGGGCGAAGACCACGGCTGCCTCCCCACCCCCCAACCTGCCTTTGCCCACGGGGCTCCGATCAGGTCTCCCCTTCCCTCCCCCCCCCCAAGGGTGAAGAAGGGGAGAGGGTTGAGGGCAGGGCCTCCCCAGATGGACTACAATGCCCACCCCCCGAAATCTTGCCCTTCTGGGAGTTGTAGTCCCAGAACACCTGTAACCACGGGCCTCTCACTGTCGCTGCCTTGCGAAGGCAGCAGCTACTCCTCTGGAAAAATCCTGGGACTACAGTTCCCAGAATCCACCACCACCACCACCACCACCACCACCACCAGGCAGCTGCCAACCGAGAGAGAGAGAAGGGAGCAGGACGAGAGACCCACCTCCTCCTGGCCCGGGTCCCGCCGGGGCAGCTTGGCCAGGGCCGCCTCCAGCGCCTGGAACTTCCGCTGGGCCTCCCGGATGTCCCGGTGCAGCTCCTGGTACTCCCCGTATTGGTCGTTGAAGACGGCTTTGTACTTTTCCCGCTCCTCGGGGCTCCCGATGGCCGGGTACCTCCTGCGGGAAGGAAGGACGGAAGGAAGGAAGGAAGGAAGGAAGGAAGGAAGGAAGGAAGGAAGGAAGGAAGGAAGGCACTCAAACAAAGAGGGGGGGCAGAAAGAGGAAGTGGCCCTTGTGAGCCCCGGAAAGGCTCTGGGAGAGTGTGACCTTGGTGAGAGGGGACCCTCGCGAGGTCCTCCATCCCACCCTCCCAGTTGGGGCTGGATTTGCCTCCATGGGTCTCTTCTCTCAAGTGCATGTGGACAAAATTGGGAAACTGTGGTTTGACCTCAACCGGACAAAATACGGTCCCAGATTATTATTATTTTAAAAAAACATGACCTCCTCTGTGCCGGTGGGAGGTTTTTGGAAAGCCCCCCCCCCCGGTCTGGTCTGGGCAGCCGGGCCCTGCGGAGAGGAAGGCGGGAGGCCTGGGGGGGGGGACCCTGACCCCCCTTTCTTGCCGGCTGAGGCTCGGGCCTAAAGAGGGAGGGAGGGTCGCGCCGAGGGGCTCGAGCCCTGGAGAAGACTCAGCCTGGAAGGATCCGGCAGCCGCCCTTTAATGCAGTGACCTGGAAAAAGAAGCTCTCCCCCCCACCCCTGGCCGGGACCTCCCCACCACCGCCACCGCCGCTGATAGGAAGAGGGCCTTACAGGATATAATCGGGCACAAGGTGGGGCCTGGGGTTGTAGCCGGTGGGGATGGCGCAACTCATGACCTCCGCATCCTGGCTCTTCTCTGAGAACTCCACGCGCCGAGGGGCCTTCCGGGGCGGACGAAGGGCAGCCGTGGGCTCCGGGGCGTCTCGCCAGAGGGCAGGGTTGGCCTGTGGAAAGCAAGAGCAGAGATGGAGGAGAGGAGGGGTCGGGGAGGGGGGGTAGGAGAGATGGAGAGTTCCCCCCCCGCCCCCAGACACACACACAGGGCCTCACCTGTCCGCCGGGCACCGCCAGGAACGCTGGAGTCCTCCGGGCGCCCTCGTGCTGCCACATCCGGAGACAGACGAGGGCGCCGGCCAGGTAGAGGAAGGTGGTGAGGAAGAGGAAGGCGAGGGCGGCCACTTGGCCTCCTCCCACCCGGCAGAGGGCGGACACCAGCGGGTTGGCGGCCAGGAGGGAGTAGCAGAGGCCCCCGCGGTTGACATCATGGACGTAGGCGAGGGAGGCGGCCAGGTAGAGGAGGGAGAGGGAGAGGTTGAGGCCGAACTCTGTCAGGGGCCACCAGTGGGCCCGCAGAAGGATGCTCCGGTAGTGCAGGGTCACCCCCAAGCCGAGCAGGATGACGGTCACCAGCCAGGCCAGGCCGGCCACCACCAGCACAAAGGGGGTCATGGGGCCGTAGGAGCTGTACCCGTCGCCCCCGTAGGGCCACTGGCCGCCCCCGTAGAGCTGGGACCACTGGTAGTCCTTCTGGATGTACGCAGCCGTGCAGGCAAACACCAGCCCCCCCAGGATCAGCTCCAGGGCCCCCAGCAGACGCAGGAGGCCCGGCCACGATCTCAGGAAGGCGTACTTGCTCTCGTAGGCCGCCAGCCTCTCCTGGTAGCCGGGGGGAGGAGTGGACCGGCCCCCCTGGCTAGGGGCAGCCGGCAAAGGGGCCGCGGGGGCTGCTGGGGGCCCCTTCCCGTCCTCTTCCCCGCCACTGCCACTTCCTTCCTTCTGGTCTTCGTGGACTCTCTCACGGCCCTCAGAAAGAGCCTTCTTCGGGAGCCCCAAAAGCGGAGACGCTGGCGGAGAGATCGGGAGGTCCTCTGGGGTGTAGCGGGAAAGAGGGATCTCCCCCCAGGGGCGCCTCCGCCATCCCAGGAGAAAATCCTTCCACGAGGGTGGGACAAAACGCCGGACGGGCTTCAGGAGAGGCGCCCGGCCCTCCAGAGAGCTGCCCCCTGGGCCAGGAGGAGAGGAGCCGGGCTGATCCATCAGGGGAGGACAACGGTAGAAAGATCGGCCGGTCCGTGGCGCCTTGGCCCCGTGGGAAGGCAACTCAGCCCGGTCGGATCAGGGTACCTGCCTTCACCATCCTCTTGGAAGCAGGTGTGGTGGGACCTTAGCAGAGGTGAGGGAGGCAAGGACCGCCAGCCTTCGGCCTACACAGAGTCACGGGCCACTCAGGTGCCACGACTGAACCGGCAGCTTCTCACTCCCAAGAACCCGGTCTCTCCTACAATGACAATGGCAGGGAATTTTACAAAAATAAAAATAAAAATAAAAAAATACTTCCCTTCCTCCCCCCTTTTCTCTCATACTTCACCCCAACCTCAGCCTGGAGAAGACTTCTGTGCAACCCGGAAGCTTGCCGTGTTTCCAGTATTTTAGTCAGGCAAGCAAATAGGTTTATGTGACTTAAGATGTCGGAACCTCCACCCGCCGCCTGGGAAGGAGGGTGCTCCCCACTGTGCCTGCTCACCCCCCCCCCAAACCCATTTCCCTGTACCTTAATCGACTGTTTCGGGCGGCTCTGCACGGAGCCTGCCTCCGAGAGGGAGACGCCTGCGGTGGGAACCGACACGACCCCGTCCGAAGCCTCAAAGGAACACAAGCCGTTTCCTCTTTCTTCGCCCGGCGGGAAGGAGCCCCTCGGATCAAAGGGAAAACAAAGGAAACCAATGAATAAAGGCATCCAAAAATAACACTCGGGGAAACTCAGAGAGCGCCCAGCTCTCTGCCTCCGGCCGGTTATCGGGCTCCGGAGTGGTTAAATATTAACTGTGGCCCCACTGGAAACTCCGGAACACAACAGGACCCACGGAGGCTGAGGCGCGAGCTGATAAATTTATATAAAAAAGCAGTTTTCCAAGGGTGTGATTTAATGCAACGTTCTGTGCACAAACGCAACAGAAATATATTCTTCGCCGCTCTCTCCGTTCGTGTCAAAGCCTGCCTTTCCTGCAGCTCACCTGACCGGAGGCGATGAGAGTTGTAGTCCGTGGCCATCGCGACGAGCCGAGAGCCCTTCCAACTGGCGTGACATCCAACACCCGCCGGCCTTTTAATCCCGATTCAGAAAAGGGAAAAAAGGACGGGCTTGCGGTGGTGGAGTTTCCCCGCCAGATGGTGCCACCAGCACAGAGGAAAGTCTTCTCAGGATGGAAGAACAGCCCATAAGCGAGGGATAAAGGGGCGGAGGAGCCCTTGCCTCTGACACCTGCAACAAGAAAATCCAAGCACACTTGCCCCTCTTTTCCAAGGAGAAAGGCGGGGTAAAAAAATACTCTAAAATAAATAAATAATACACAATTCTCCCTTGCAAGGGGAAGGTCCAGGATGCACCTCTGGGGTGACCCCCTCCCAAAAAAACCCAAAAAACAAAACAAAACCCACCTCCACCTCCCATCATCCCTCTCCCCCCACCCCAAAAAAAAGAGGTAAAAGTTATTAGGGCCAAATGCAAAGGAAAAGGAGCCAGAGAGAGAGAGAGAGAAAGAGAGAGAAAGAGAGAGACAGCAACCCCGTTGTTTGTTGAGAGCATTTTATTACATCCATTTTTTTCTCTCTCGCCAAATTCTGCATATACGTTAGCAGTGTACAGAAAACACTGTGGATAGAATCAGCAGATATTTCTAAGAAGAAATACTAAGTAGGCATCCCAGCCTGCCGACGCTCCCTCTCTCCCCCCCGCCCGCCCCGCCTCCCTCGAAGTCTGCCCGTCGCCTCGTTCTGGGAAAGAAAGAGAGAAAAGAAAAGAACAGTTTTGCTTTTAAAAAAAAGAATAATCATCCAGGCCAACTGGACGGTGAGATTCCCTCTTGGGGCCGGGCAGGGCTTGGTGGCTGGGTTTTGGCCTGGCGACGCCAGACACCTTCCCCCACCGACGGCCCTCGCCTCCCACCCTATAAGCCCCCCAAAACTGGCCCTTCCGCACCCCTTGGCCGTTCCCGGACGGAAGACCCCGCGGCCGCCCTCCGGGGAGCAGCAGGGAAGAAAGACGGCAAGCGGCAGGCACTTATTGGCCAGCGCCTGCGACGTCAACCGTGCCGAACTGACGCAATCCGCTCCCAAGTTCGTGGGGACGAGAAGAACAAACCCAGGACCCCAACAAGCCGTTTTCTGCTGCTGTTCCTGAAAGGGGCTGGGGGGGGGTTCCCTTCTCTGCTGCCACGCTTCTCTTTAAAACACAAGGACAGGGAAAGACAGTATGGCTCGTTCGAAGGCACGGGCCACCCCACCTCCCACCCGTGCCCAGAAACACCTTTTCAGGGGGGCTGCTTATTCCTTTTTCAAATGATTCCCCCTCCCACAACATCCCCCAGTGCTTGGGGGGGGGGTAAAGAGAGAGAAAGATATTTTCTCTCTCCAGTGCCAGAAGGGACAGTGTTCCGGTTTTAAACATCATTGCAATCCAAACGAGGGCCCCCCTTTTTCTCTCTCTGCCCACGAGCGAGGATACAGTGCTACAAATCCGTGCTTCCCGCCCCCCCTCAGAGAAAACAAAAAACCAAGCCCCTGCTTCTCTTCCATCATCATGGATTTGCATGGTTTTTACACAGGCCCCCCACCCCCCACCCTCCCTAAAAAAAGAATGGCTTTGCTGAATAGGGGAGTCGGAATCGGACCCCCTCCCCTGTGCCGCCGTCCCTCCGGCCGGGTCCGAGAAGCAGTCCCTCCGTGCCACGGATTCCCGAGGGGGGTGGGGGCCGGGGTGGGGTAGAGGGAATGGTCCAGGGCTTCCGTAAAAAAAAGATCCAACATGTTCGTGGCGGTGGTACTTGGAGGAGGGGGGGGGAATGGGCCACACAATGGCCATAAACGTGGGGCGCCCAGAAGAAGGGTCCGTGGTGGGGGTGGTGGGGGTGGCTGCCGCCCTCCGTCACCCGCTGTCCGAGGCTGTGTGGGGGGCGGTGGTGGAGGACAGGGATTTCCGGTGCCGGGCGGGAGTCCACGAGGAGCGCTCGGAGGAGCTGCTGGGGGTGCCGGGGACGCCGCCACTGACGCCGCCAGGGCAGGAGAGGGCCCCCCGGGGGTGATGGTTGCGGTGGATGGCTTGGCTGACCAGGCCCGGCAGGGCGTGCAGGGTGAGGCCCAGGCGGTCGATCTGGCTCTCCAGGGCCCCGATGCGCTTCTCCAGGTCTTCGCTCCGCTCCTGCAGCTCCGAGACCATCTCGTACATGACGTTTTGCGTCTGGGGCAAGGGAAGGCAAGGAAAGGGGGGGGAGGCGGACCGTCAGCCCAGCCACGTCAGGGGGGGGGAAGACCGGAGCGACCCCCCCTCCCCTCCCCTGACCCGATCCTCCCGGAGCAGAAGCCGCCGGGCTCACCTTGGACAAATCCACCAGCGTGTTGGCCTGGTCGCTGAGTTTCCGTTGCTCCATCTTGACACTCCTCAGCCTGGAAGGCAAAAGCGAGGACGGCCCCCCAACTCAGAAGGAGCTCCAGCCCCCCCGTGGACGTCCTTGCAAACAAGGAGAAGGAGGGCGGCAGCACCACAGACCGAGGAGGAGGAGGGCAAAACAAGGAGACCCACACCGCCACCACCACCGACGGCAACGACACCGACGACACCAACAACAAGGACAAGGAGACCGGCATGCACCCCCACTCCGGGTCCCATCTTGCTGGATCCCAAGATGCGCATGCAGGCAGCCGGCCCATGAGACGGAGGCCATGGGCGCAAGGGCTGGTGGGCTTTGAGCCAGGCTCAAAGGGGGGAGGAGGAGGGGGAAGCTCTTTTCAGGGACCGGGGGACCCTCCCTGGTCCTCGGGGTTCAGGGGAACCGACAAGACGGCCCTTTGGCCCTTCGCTGTCGGTTTGGAGATGGCGCCCAGTTTCTGGGAACCGGCGTTCCCCCTGCCTTCTCATGCAGGCCGCTGCCTCTTCCTACCCCCTCAAAGTTGACAAAAGACCACCAAACGGCAGAGGGGCCAGGGACGGCAAACGGCATCCCACGGCTCACTCCCGGGAGCCAGAAGCCTGCCAAGGGCTGAGGCAACTCAGCAGAACCCCCAGCCTTAGGTGCAGTCTCCCTCCCCTGCCCGGTGGCCAGCGGTCAAACAACAAGACCACCAAAACCTTTTAAAAATAATAATTAAAAAATAATAATCTGTGCCACGGTCTCGCAGGGGATCCCCAAGGGTTTCAGGTCCATCCCAGTTCCGGAGAGTCCAGAGAGAGGAACCGGGAAAGGCCAGAGAGGGGCTCCTTCCAGAGGGAACCATCAAGAGTCTCTTTGCAAGTTGGGTGATGATGAGGAGGAGGATGAGGACAACGGAGAGCCTCCCGCCCTGGATGAACGGACCCACCTTCTCCAAAAACACAAGGCAGGCGAGGAGGGCCCATATGGCAAGAGGTGGTGGTGGCAGTGGGGTTGGTGGGTGGGGGGAGACCCAAAGAAAAAGCCCCCACCCTGGGTTTTCCTTCCTCAGGCATCCGAGAGGGGGCTGACCTCTCAGCCTCGCCCGCCCGGAGCCCAATTCTGAGCAGAGCGAAATTTGGGCAGCCGCTGGGGAGTGGGGTGGTGGGGTGGGGAGGGGCGAGCGAGAAAGGAGGAGGAGGGGGGGTGACAGGGAAAGGGGTACACATTTCCGGGCTTGAGGAGAGCAGGCGGACAAACCATGCAGGGAATGAGGGGGTGGGGAGGGGGGCGGGAATGGAGGCAGCCGGGCAGCCCAAACTGGGAACTTACTTTTGAGCTCTGCAAGGGTCGGGGAAGGGGGTGGGGGGGGGGGGCGGAGAACAAAAAGAGACAAAACAACAACACAGGTTTAAGTCACACGGAGGGGGGAGGGGGTAGCGCGGGAGGGGGGTGTCCAGAAAACGCACCATGCTGGCCCTTGTCCCAACCAACCAACAAGGGTTGGACGCATCCAGAGACCTGTTTTGGGGGGGGTGGGAGCGTGGGACACTCTGCTGCCCTCATGCACCAACGGTGGGGGGCCAAGGACCCCCCCTCCGTCCCTCCACCCGCCCCCTCCATGGAGGCAACAGTACTCCCCCTCCCTTGAAATTGGGCCAAGCCCATGATGGTGGCACACCAAACCCTCATCCCCAGCCAGGACGGCCCCGAGAGAGAAGGATGATGGGAACCGCAGTCCGACCAGAACTTGGGAAGACCGCTCTGTTCAAACGGGGCTTGGAAACCATCGGCTAAGAAGGCGCCTCACTAACCCAAGCCAAAGTGGCCTCCTTCCCTCTGAGGAATTTGGAATTCTTTAATTTGGTGCTAACGGAGGAGGCCGTGACAACTTTTCTAGGGAACGTGAGGCACTCTAGGTATTTTGGTAAAAAAAAAAAAAAAAAAAAAGGGTAACAATTTTGTGGGTTGATGGACGGATGGAAATTTTCCAAAGAGCTTGACGAATTAAGCCCGCAATCCTGACCAAAGTTACCAAGGCATTAATTTTAAATGAAGGGCTTTAGAGCGACGAAGCAGGCGGCTTAAACAGCACCGTGAACCATGTCAGGTCTCAGAGAAAAGGCACAGGCGCTCGAACCCGGATGATGTTTTCCGGGATTTTAGAGCCAACCGGTCCCTCTCAAACCCTTCACTTAACCTCTGCCCAGAGCCGAGAACCTGGGAAAGCCTGAGCCCCCCCCCCAGCCTCAAAGAGAACCTGCTTTTCTGTTTTTAAACAGGGAGAAGGGAGATTTTGTTTTCCTCTTTCCTTCTCATTCCAAAACGCTGAAGTCCTATTTGGGGGGTGGGGGGTGGGGGCTCTCGGCCTGACCTTGGGGATGCTGAGAGGAGCGGGACCGACAGGAGCCCCCGATCACCCCCCCCCAGATCCTGGATTCCCTGGGATGGCAGACCATCATCCTTCTCTCCCCCTCCCTCCCTGCTAGGTTTCGAAAGCCCCCACCCCACCCCTCTTTTCCCAGGGAATGGCACTTCCCTTTCCGATGGGGGCCAGTGGGGCGATGATGGAGCCTGGCGAGGGTAGAGGGGGGGACGTGGCAGGGTCTTGTCCCTCTGGAAGGGGGGGGGAAGGCAGGCTGGAGAAGGAGGGAGGGAGGGACGAAGACACAGACGATGGCTGGCAGGCTGGCTGGCAGGGCAGGGAGGGCGGCGAGGAGGAAGCGCGGAGGCTGGGGGGGGGGAAGTGGGGTGGGGAACCAGGAGTTGTGTGTGTGTGTACGTGGGGTGGGTGGGGTGAGGTCAGGAAGCAGGGCTTGGGGAGGGGGGGCTCAAAGCAGGTAAACATGTTGGACTTACTGATGAATGGCTTGGAGGAACTTACGCTGGTGTTTCCGCACTTTAGCGTAATCCACCTTCTTCACCAGCTTCGTGTGCTTGTAGATCAGCCAGGTCTCCCGGAGGACGTTGGCGGCAGAGTTCTTCACCTTCATTGGGTGGGCGGGGGGGGGGGGGAGAGAAGAAGAAGAAGATTAAGGAGGATGAGGGGGGTCAGCTGGGGGTGGTGGGGAGAGGATGAGGGGCAACCGGGCCAGCCATACAGGGGTCAGAAACCACACCATCCTTAAGAACATAAGAACCTAAGAAGAGCCCCTGCAGGATCAGGCCAAGAAGGGCCCATCTAGTCCAGCTTCCTGGATCTCACATTGTGGCCCCACCAGATGCCTCTGGGAGTGCATGAGACTAGATCTCTGTCTCCTAATAGTCCACTCCCCTGCCTCTGGCCCTTGAAGGATCCCGGTTTTAAGCCTTCTAAGTAGCTAAACAAGCCGGGACAGAGCCGGGAAAGTTCCTCCCCAAAAAGCAGTTAAGTTACAGCTACAAAGGCTCGAGAAGTAACTTGCTTTAGTTATAGTTACTGATTCTCAAAATCTTTTTCTTTCTTTCTTTCTTTCTCTCTCTCTCTCTCTCGTTTTCTTTCTTTCTATTTTCCTGGATAATTTCGGGGTGGGGGTGGGGGGGATGTTTCTGAGGGGAACCGCCTCCTCTTACCCGCTTGCTGAGCTGCGTATCCATCATGAAGTTGTGCACGTGTTTTTCGGCTTTGGTGAGTTCCAGCTTGCGGGCCACGACGGCCACCACGAGGGCGGTGCAGCCGGCCCCCTGGCGGAGGAAGGGAGAACGAGGGGGGTGAGGTCCCAGGGAGAGAGAGAGAGGGGTTCCCTCCGGCTGGCCCCACATTCAAAACCCTGCACCGCTCGTCAGGAGAGAAGGCCGAGGGAGGCCAGCGGGGCTCCTGTGGCCGAGAGAGACCCACATCTACAGCAGAGGGACCCTGAAGGTGGGGATCTCTCTGACCGACCCCCCCTCCTGCCCCTCCTAATATCCAACCTCTGCACAAAAGGCCCCGGCACCAAAGCAAGGCCGTATCCCTCTGGTGTGCTGGTGCCACGATGATGACCTGCCCGTTCCGGGTCTCCTTCAGAGCAGGAAGACTCTTGCCTTTTGAGGCTTTGAAAGGCCCAGTGGGGGGGAGGGGGGGCTTACCATGATGCCAGTCAGCAGGCAGACCCCCTTCCCGCAGTAGGTGTGGGGCACCATGTCCCCGTAGCCGATGGAGAGGAAGGTGATGGAGATGAGCCACATGGCCCCCAGGAAGTTGCTGGTCACGTCCTGCTTGTCGTGGTACCTGCGCCCAAAAAGAGTCAGGGAGGGAAGGGAGGAAGGAAGGAAGGAAGGAAGGAAAGGAGGGAGGGAGGAAGGAAGGAAGGAAGGAAGGAAGGAAGGAAGGAAGGAAGGAAGGGAGGGAGGAAGAAGGGAGGAGGGAGGGAGAGAAAAAGGTCTCCATCAAAACTCTCCAGAGCTCACCTGCCTCCAACCCGACGGCACCTGAGAGAGGGGCTCCGGGGTGGGACAGATCCTTCCCACCCACCCACCCAAACACGCCCTGCCACCAGCATCCAGACTTTTCTCCAGCACAAGCTGCCTCTAGCTCCCCCCCCCCCCCCAGGACGGAAGGGAAGGCCCTCTGCTTTTTGGCAGGAGGAGTTTTTTGGTGGAGACCAGTTGGTCTTTTTTATTTTTTGGCTATTGGGAGGGGTGCTTGGGGCATGGCCACAACCAGCACTGGGACGTGGCCCCTGGGATGGCTCCGAAATCATAGCGGGCACTTGCCATACAAATCCGAGAGGGTGTTTATGTTTTAAGACACCTTTCTTTTCCCCCCACCGGGGAAGGCCGCTTCCATGAACTTCAGACCCTGGGAGGCCGTGCTTCTAAAATCTTTGTCCCCCATCCACCCCAAGTGGTTGTGGGGGGGGGGGGACATTTACAGGTCCAGATTGTTCTCCCCACAAAAAGAGAATGAACACACACACACACACACACACACACACACCCAATTGTTGGCCCAATTCAAAAACGGCCTCCGTGGGTCCCTTCCGTCCTGAGGCCCCTCCTTTTTCGGGAAACCCTAGACCAGTGGTGGCGAACCTTTGGCACTCCGGATGTTTTGGACCACAACTCCCAGAATCCCATGTCTGTATCGCTAATGGCAAAGGACTGTGGGGGTTGTGGTCCAAAACAACTGGAGTGCCGAAGGTTCGCCACCACTGCCCTAGACAAACGTTCGCCTGCTATCATTCTTTTTTCTAAAAGGATGCCAAAGCAGCCCGGCTGAAGGGTTTTGCTCATTTTTCATTCCCCCCCCCTCCTTAAGGCCAAGAGTATATTTGTCTGCAGGTGGGGGTTGGATTGGGGGTGGGGTGGGGAGTGTCAAAATCAAAACGCTGCATGTGGATTCTCAGGCCCAAATGCTGTGAGGGAGGGCCCCACCCCTACCCCTACCCCTACCCCTACCCCTACCCCGCGGTGACCGCACTTGGCCTTAAGGGGCTGAAAACCCTTCAGAGCGGCCCTCCGTTAGTGGCAGGAAAGGAGAATGACGAGGGGAAGGCCACGGAAAGGAAAGACGGGGGGGGGGGCAGGTGAAGAAGAAAGAACAGAGACAGAGAGAGACAGAGAGAGAGAGAAGAGAGGCTGACAATTCTACCAGCCCAAAACTGGGAGGACGTGCCTCTACCCTGGAGTTTTGCATTTTGTGGCAACTTGCAAGGGGGTGAGGGGAAAAATGGGGTGGGGGGGTGTAGCCTCCGGAAAAAGGACACCCACCCCAGGGAGGACCTGGGGATGGGGATGGTGGGGGGCAGGGGGGGAGGCAAGCAACACCAAGCAAGGCAACGAGCATAGGTGGGCCGTGAGCGTCTACTCGGCAGTTACCCGAAAGAGACTCACAGTTTCTCCCTACGAGAAGCAGAGCGGTGGTGGTGGGGGGGGGTGGAGAGAGAGGAAGGGGGGGGGAGAAACAACAACAGCAAAGATTACTGAGCAGCTCCCCTCCCCCCCTCCCAAAAAAAGGGGGGGAGCAAGGGAAGAAAGACACCCCACGGCAGGCATATACACACACACAGAGAGAGCAAGCGAGAGAGAGAGACCCACACACACAGAACGCCTGGTGGCCAAGGGGGAAAGCGGACTCTCCGCACACGCTGACAACCAAGGGAGCCGGGCACGGGGGGGGGGGGGGGGAAGAGGCGCTCTGCTGGCAGGGAGACACCCCCTCCCCAAAAGGGCAACCTGGACTGTTGGGGCTCTGGATCGGGGCACCCGGCGCCCCCCCTTTCTGGGTTGCTCTTCCTGGGGGTGGTGGTGGTGGTGGGGAATGGCCAGTCGTCCTTCCACGTAGGCAGCCCTTGCTGCCGCCCGTGGGTCCCTCAGGGTGTGTGTGGGTGAGGCGGAGGGGGGCCGGAGGGGTGCGCGTACCTCTCGCAGACGCGCACGGTCCAGGCGGCGATGATCCAGGAGGAGATGCTGAAGACGAGGAGGACGGTGCCGGGGCAGATGGTCATGAGGGTCTTCATGACGAAGCGGGTGTTGAAGTTGATCTTGTTGAGGGCCCCGATGCTGCGCGAGGAGGCGTCCGTGAAGAGCTTGCTGTGCAGCAGCATCACCCGCCCGATCAGGTAGAGGCGCAGGAACATGGGGATGGAGAGGGCCACGTCGGCGTCCGCCCGCGCCTCCGAGGTGGCGTAGGTGAAGGCCAGGCGGGTGGTCCAGGTGAAGACGTACTGGCCCGGGACCGGGTGGATGGCGCAGACCGCCAGCTCCAGGGCGACAAAGAAGACGCGCTCGCAGGTCATGGCAATGCGCCAGTCGTCCGCCCCGTTCTCCACCATGAAGAGCTGCGGGCAGAGGGAGGGCAGGAGGGCGGGCGAGGGGGGGGGGAGACAGAGAGAGAGAGAGAGAGAGAGAAGAGGGACGGGAGGACCGGTCAGCGGAGGGCACGCCGGGGAGGGGGGGAAAGGGGGGTCTGCAACTGGCCACCCCACCACCCCCAGGAGAAGGAGGGAGGAAAAGAGGGGGAGAAGGAAGGAAGGAAGGAAGGAAGGAGCTGATGATGAATGGAAGGAAGGAAGGAAGGAAGGAAAGAAGAAGCTGATGATGAATGGAAGGAAGGAAGGAAGGAAGGAAGGAAGGAAGGAAGGAAGGAAGGGAAGGAAGGGAAGGAGCTGATGATGAATGGAAGGAAGGAAGGAAGGAAGGAAGGAAGGAAGGAAGGAAGGAGAGGGTGGAAGGAAGGAAAGGGTGGAAGGAAGGAAGGAAGGAAGGAAGGAAGGAAGGAAGGATATGATGATGGGTAGAAGCAAGGAAGCAAGGAAGGAAGGACCTGATGATGAATGGAAGGGAAGGAGCTGATGATGAATGGAAGGAAGGAAGGAAAGAAAGAAGAAGCTGATGATAAATGGAAGGAAGGAAGGATGGAAGGAAGGATGGAAGGAAGGAGCTGATGATGGAAAGAAGGAAGGAAGGAAGGAGCTGATGATGAATGGAAGGGAAGGAGCTGATGATGAATGGAAGGAAGGAAGGAAGAGAGACTGATGTAATGGAAGGAAGGAAGGATGGAAGGAAGGAAGGAAGGAGCTGATGATGGATAGAAGGAAGGAAGGAAGGAGCTGATGATGAATGGAAGGAAGGAACGGAGGGGGGAAGGAGCTGATGATGGATAGAAGGAAGGTAGGAAGGAAGGAAAGTGGGGCCCTTTGTGTAGACAGGAATAAGGCCGGAAGGGGCGGCGTCCTCTCCTCCTGACCCTGGCCGGTCGACTCCTTTCTCCATTTTGGCCGGCTGTGACCCAATCTGCTCGTGGCCCTGCCCGCTCTCCCCACAACACCACGTGGCCACCTCCAGCGCCACCAAGAAGCAATCGGGCCGCCCTATGGAAACGTTAAATCCTATTTAAAAAGCCAAAGCGAAAACCACCGGGACGCTGGTGGCAGCTTAAGGGGCAAGTTTTAATTCAGGGTGGGGATGGGGGAACACCATTTTTGAGACGGCAGCTCACTTCAGAGGGAGGGGGGTCGCAGGGGGCCATAGCTGGCTACACCCCCCCCCAAAAAAACCCTAGAAGCCACCTGAGCTCCCTTCCGCTCTGTGAGGTGGCCGTATCTTTTCTGCCTGTGGGACCCCCCCCCCCCAAATCAAGGGAACAAGCCCCTTAGCAGAACATTTATTTATTTTTTGGGAGGAGTTGGGGGAATATCAGGAGAGAGGAAAGCCTCGGAATCACAAAGATCCATCCAGCTCTTGTGTTCCTCCTTGGCCATCCCTTCCGGCCTGCGGATGGAGGCACTAAGAAGAGGGAGCAAGCCGCCCAGGAGAAGAGCCGGGCAGGGGGTTCCAAGAGTCCAGCCCTGCAGATTTTTCTAGTCCCCGAGATCCAGCCGGGAAGCCAGGCACAAAGAAAGAAAGAAATACACCTCGCTGCAGAATCCACAGCAGGGGCAGCAGCCGCAGCAGCCCGGAGCCAGCCACCGGCGCAGCAGACTGTCACGCTCCGAGAGGCCTCCTGCACGCGCGCTCCCCCCTTCTCCGTCTGCTTGTGAAGGGCAGAGGAAGGGGGGAGGGTCCCTCCGTGAGCCTCTGTGTGAGAGGCAAGCAGACAGAGGCCTCCCCCCCCCCCGGTCCTGACCGGCACCCTGGCTTCCCCTCAAAGGCAGCCGCTGGTTTCCTCCACGGGCGACACCCCCCCCCCGGCCGGGGGCACAACTGAGTACCAAGGACCAGGCGCCCTCCAGGCCAGGGGCAGGCGGGCACCTTGCGAGTCTCCCCTCTTCCGGAGCGTGGGCAGGCATGGCGTGGGGGGTGTCCCTCTCACCTGGATCTCCCGCGCGTGGTACATGATGATGAGCCCCAGAAGGATTACGGTGGAGAGGCTGATAAGGCATTTCAGGGCAAATGAGTAAGACGATTCCTAGAGGAGGAGGAGGAAGAGGAGGCAGAGAAAGAGTCGGTCAGGAAAAGTTTGGAAAACACATCCGAAGGGAGCATCCGACCGGGTGTGTGTGGGGGTGGGGTGGGGGGAAGCAATCTTGCCAAAAGCCAGGCAGCCACGGCTCTGTGGGGCTGGAAGTGTGGGGGGGTTGGGTGGGGAGGAAACGAGTAGAGCCTCCGAGCAGTGGGAGGCCTTCCGTCTTGCCCTCCTGGTCGCCCCGGGGTGGTTCATTTGCCACCGCAAATTTGGGCAGATTCTACAAACCCCAAAGAGTTTCCCCCCCTGAAAAGAGGGTGAGGCTCCGGGGCCCTGGGGATGGGGGGAGGGTGTGTGTGTGTGTGTGGCTGGCCGGATCCCCTTGTCTCCCCCCCCCCGCCCGCGCTGACCTACCTTCGTGTAGACCCCCCAGGAGAGCTCCGTCTCTGTCACCATCACCACGATGCCAAACATGCCGAAGATGAGGGCGTAGTCGCTCAGGCGCTTCCGCTTCTCAAAGAGGGCCCGCTGGTGGCCCAGCCGGTAGCCAACACTCTGGTTGCGCTTGGGCCGCTGCGAGGGCTGCCCCTGCCCGAGGGGCGCCGGCCCTTCCTCCAGGCGGGCGGCGTCTGAGAGCTTGCCGCTGCCCTGGGGGGTGCCGGCGGCGGCGACCACCACCTCCAGGCCGGGCTCCCCGAAGGCCTGCGTGGGCTGGCCCCCCTCGGCCTCCAGCGGGCGCAGGGGCCGGCGGGGGTCCCCGAGGCTGCCCAGGGGCCGGACGGCGCCTCCGTTGTAGCGGCAGCAGCGGCGGCTGCTGCTGCTGCTGCTGCTGTTCATGGTTATCTGGGAGAAGGGGCTGGGCGGGCGGGCGGCAGCGCTGCTCTTGGCCCCAGCATGGCTCTCCAGGCGGGCATCGGTGGCGGGGACCTGAGCGCGGGGAAAGAGAGAGACAGAGGAAGCCAAGGTCAGCAACAGAGACCCAGCCGTCCCGACCCTTGACTCCCCAACCCCCCACGCACACGCACAAACTCCTGTCCTAAAGCCCCACTTCTAAGGCAAGTGGTGGCATTGCTGCAGGGACCATTGCCACCCTGGAGTGACCTGGGCCACCTTCCCCCTCCCTCCCTGCCCCTCTCCTCACCTGGGCACCACCTGCCTCTCGCCTGTGAAATCCCCACCCACGCTGCCGGCCTGTCACACTTCGTGCCTGCTCTGCCAGGGGGTGGCCGTTCCTCTTAGGTGACACCCCCCCTCACACACACACACACCCTTTCTTCCCAATGAAACCTCGTCAAAGCGTCAGGCCTGGCGCGGCTAATTACACCCTTCCTCCCTGCTGCGCCTGGCACCCGTTCTTCCCTCCCCCTTGCGACGGCCTGCCGAGATGTGCCTGTCCTGTCCCCAGCGGAGCTGAATTTCGTGGGGGGGTTCTATTAGAAAGAGGGTGTGGGGGGGGCTGCAACATGAGAAATGACCAGGCACCACAAACCCACCTCAGAACATGGCCAGAGAACAGCTGCCTGCGTGGAGGCAAGGGGCGTTTGTGAGCAGGAGATGGGGCTGGCCGGCTTTGCACATGACCAGGAAGGTTACCTTGCCCCCTCGCCCCCCGCCCGGCCCTTTTAGGGTACAGCCTCCAGCCCCCCCACCCCCACCCCGGCAAAGACATGCCCCAGAGAGAAAGACACTCACACACGCACACAGACCCCCCCCCCCGACACATCCCTGGCCATCCTCAGAAGCCTCGGCGGGTGCAAATGTCACACCAGTACACAAGGACGCCCATTCAACACAATTCTGTGCTTGGGGAAGGGTTTCAGGTCGGGCAGTGAATTACATTCCCCCCGCACCCCCCACCCCAATCCCTGGGAGCTACAAATGCAGCCCCAATCGCTCTGTGTTGAAATCTGGAATCTGGAGTGCTTTGGCTCCAGGCACGAGACCAGAACCCTGCCGCCACCCTCCCCCCTTTGCCTCTCTCAGGCCCCGTCGTCTTCCACCCTCTGGATCCGACCCTCTGCCTCCCCAAGGTGGAGCAGGCCAGGGTAAGACATTCAGACCCCCCCCCCCACCACCACCCCAACGCGGGTAGAAATGCCTATTGCAGCCTGCACCGAACTGCAAAGGGGATACTGCCTCCCATCCCCTGATACCCCCTCCCAAAATGGGGGAGGTACCCCAACCCCCCCACACCTGTCTCCTGGCCAAAAACAATTTCCCGGGGGGGGGGGTTACACACGCACGCAGGGAGAGACCCATGCCCGCCCAGCGTTGCTGCAAAGCCTCCCCTCGAGATGTTCTTCTGGGCGTCCGAGTTTAATTCTGAGCCAAAGGGAAGGGAGAGCAAGCAGCCCTTTCAAAGGACCCCTCCCCGAAAACATGCAAGCGGGGCCCCTCCCTCTCTCCCCCCCCCCCGGCTGCCCCCTGCCCCCACAAAACCTGCCCCAAGGGCCCCTGGGGTGTGTGTGGGCCTCTCTTATCAAAACTTCTCACGGCCCAGGGCCCCGGGTGCGTGTGTGTGTGTGTGTGTGTGTGTGTGAAGGCATGCCAGCCCCAGACGTGGGAACTTTGGCCAAGACGGCTGGGAGGTGGTAGCGGCGGCAGCAGCGGCGGCAATGGGCAGATCCATCGATCCTGATGCAAACCAGAAGGAGGCTCTCCGGCCTGACACCCCACCCCCCACCCCCCACAAAAAACCCCCCGGCACTGCAGGGACTGTGACGAACCCACCAAGAGTGTGTGTGTGTATGGGGGACTGCCTGTCCCCCCCCAAAAAATGCAGACACATAAGAGGGTTTTGCATGGCCAGGGATGCTCTCCTCCTCCTCCTCCTCCTCCTCCTCTTTCCCCCTCCCAAAATCCTGCAGCAAAGGGGGGGGTCCTTTAGCATCCCTTGCTCTGAGGACTGGGGGGGGAGATGGAGAGAGGGTGGATGAGCCCCTTTCCCCCCCTCTCTTGTGGAGGAGGGGGGGTGCGGACACCCTTCCCAAGCAAGTGGGGCAGCTGGAGGGAAAATCCCGAGTTTGGACCAGTTTGTCTTTTCTTTTTGGAGGATTTGGGGGGAGGGGGGGAGATGCCCCCCACACTGTTTCCCGGTTGCCCCTGCCCTGCCGGCCTCCCCATGGATAGGGAATGTGTGTGTTTGTGTGTATGTGTGTGGAGGGGGGGAGATGGAGACCCCTGGCACAAGGCACGGAGGAGGAGGAGGAGGGGGGGCTGCTGCTTCAGGGCAGGGGGAGGAGGGGTCTCTCTGCAGGAGGAAGAGGGAGGGGGCTGCAGAGGGAGGGAGGGAGGGAGCCCCCCCCAGGAGACGCCTCCCCCCCACCCCTACCCCCCATCCCAGCTGCTTCTGACCTTGTGGAGGGCGACCCTCTTCCCCATCGGGACCACCCCCTCCCCCTTCCCCACCCCCCCAATTCCCCTCCCCCTGGCCAGTGTCCTGCTGCTGCTCACCGGTGGGGGCTGATTCTCCTTCTTCTTCCTCCCCCCGCCGTGGCCGTGGGGGGGCTCCTCTGAGGGGCTGCGGGTGCGCACCAGCCCTGGGGTGCCTCCTCCTCCTCCTCCTCCTCCTCCGCCACCGGGGGCCCGATCCACCTGGGGCCCAACTCTTCCTCCTCCTCTTCCTCGGCTGCGGCAGCGGGGGCAGCTGGGGGTCTCCGGCAGCAGCGGCAGAGGAGGGGCGGCGGAGGGGGTCCACCAGGGCCAGGCGGCGGCCCCCCCTCCGGCGCAGAGGGCCTGGAGCGACAGGTAGACCAGCTGGCCGGGAGAGGGACGCCCCCCCAGCACCCGCCAGGCCGACGGCAGCTCCTCCTCCTCCTCCTCCTCCTCCTCGGGCGGCTGCGGGCCAGGGGGCGGCCTCGGGCGGCGCAGGAGCAGGGCTGCTGCTGACCGTGCCGCGGCGGCTGCCCGAGGCTCCCTGGGCGGGAGTCCGGGGGTCTTGCGGCGGGGGGCGGAGGGGGCTCGCGGGGGTCTCGGCCGCCGGGCGGTGGGGCTGCCCCTCCAGGCTCCCCCCGGGGAGAGCAAGGGCAGCGGCGGCAGCGGAGGGGCCGAAGGGGGAGCAGGCAGGAGCGCCCCGGGAGCCCGCCACGCCATCCCTCCTTCCTCCTCTTCCTCCTCTTCCTCCGGCAGGCAAGCAGGGAGATCGAGGGGAGGAGGGTCGGAAGGAGGGATCGGGGCTGTGACGCCGTCGAGAGGACCCCCCCCCCACACACACAGACACACCGCCTTCCCGCCCCCAACGAAGGAAGGAAAGGAAAGGAGGAAGGAGGGATGGAGGGATGGAAGAGGCACCGGCGCGCCCCTGCCTGAGTGCCCGCCTGCCCCCCCTCCCACCTGCGCCAGGAGCCCGCCCCAACACCCCCCCCCCCCCCGGCCATCCCAAAATGCTCCCATCCCTCCCCAAAAAGGCACCGCGGAGGAGGGGGGGAATCCTTCCCCATTGAGGACTGGGAACTTGAGGGCGAAGGAAGGGAAAGGGAGGAGGAGGACTGTCTCCAATGTTACTTTCCATCACTCCTGACTTGACCTGGAATTTTACTCTCCCTTTCCAATGCTTGCATTCTCCTACAGCCTTAATGTAACGTCTCTTAATGCTGCCCCTCCATTTCCCTGTTATTAAACTTGAACACGGTTATGTCTGAATTGCACCGGACTGTATATTATCCCTGGTTACTGTAAACCGCCTTGGGGTCCTTTTGCCAAGGAGAAACTCTATGCTCTAAAATAACAATACTCTAAAATAAACAAACAAATAAGTAAAATAAACGGCCTTGGGGGACAGACCCAGAGAGGAAGCCCACCACCACCACTTGCACTCTGTACGGGCTCAGTGGGGTGGATAACACCCCCCCTCCGGCCAACCAAGGGCTGGTTTCTCCACTTCCTCCCCATCAGCCCCCAAAACCAGCCCGAGGAGACCCCCCCCTCCAGTTTGAATAGGACCCACTCCCAGCCCCTCCTCCCCTTTCACAACAGCCCTGCCAGGGAGGATGACTGGACAGGGGCTGTTCCTTGGATCCAGCGGGCCACCTCCCCCACCCACCCCCCACCCTGACCATTTAGACCCACCACTGGCCTCTCCCAATGGCACAGATCCAAGGAGGAGAGCAAACGAGGCCTGTGGAACTCCCCGACACTGGACGAGACCAAAAGTTGTGTGTGTGTGTGTGTGTGTGTGTGTCCCCCAATCCTCCCATCCTCTGTCCTGCTTGCCGGTGGGTACAGAACATGAGCGCAAGGCCTGGCTGGATCCGGTCCTTCCAGGCGAGACCCACCCCTCCTGTCCGCCCCCCCCCGAGGCAAAGGGCAGGGGGGGGGAGAGGAAAAAGGGCCACCATTTCACAACAACAGAACCCATCGACCTCCTGGTTTGCAACCCCCCTCAAAAAAAACGCCCGTATGGCCAGGCTTGGGGCACAATTCCTGCCATTCCCTCCTCTCCCCCCCCCTTAGGTTTTCCTTTGGGGCCACTCGGATATAGTAACCCAGGGTGGCCCCTGATCCTTTTAAAATTTAAAAGGACCCCACCACCACACACACACACACACACACACACACACACACACACATGTCACACGCTGCCTTTTTTAAAAAAACCTTTCTCCGCGTCACGTAGCATCTCACCTCGACGCAAGCCGCCATGGGGTCCCTTTCCAGAGGGGAGGCAGAGTAAAAAAACATTTCCAATAATCAATAGACATTCCAGGGTGAATTGGTAATAAGGAGAAACGCACGCGCACACACACACACACACACACACACACACACACACACACACACACACACACACACACACACACACCAGCAGGAGATGCCCAAACTGATGCTTAGGGGGAGACCCAGCCGGAGGGGGTGGGGGGGGAAAGGGTCACTTTGGGTTACGGCAGGCATGTCCAAACTTCGGCCCTCCAGATGTTTTGGACAGCAGCTCCCACAGTCCTTTGTCACTGGCAAGCTAAGCTTAGAATCCTGGGAGTTGTGGTCCAAAACAGCAGGAGGGCCAAAGTTTGGACATGCCTGGGTGACAGTGACCGTTGAGTCGCTTGAGTTCCGGGTGGGCTCCACCAACTAGGAGTGGGACATCTTTTTTTGGGGGGAGACAACAACAGGGCAGGCTCCGCTCTCGGCCACGGGGGCCGTTGGTTCAACAGCACGTGTGTGTGTGTGTGTGTGTGTGTGTGTGTGTGTGTGTGTGCGCGCGCCCTCCGGGGCTTCTTACCTGCTCGAGGCCGTTCATGGAGAGCTAGGGTTGGGCATCAAAAGGCAGGCGGGGGCGAAGCGTTCCGGCTTCTCTCAAGAAGGGACAGCCTCCATGGGTCTCTCCACCAACCTGGGCAGGGAGAGAAGCAACCCGTTCAATCTCCTGCAACCGGCTGAACGGGCTGGCCCTATAGCAAGCACACACACACACACACACACCCGCCCCCTTAAGAGCCTTCCACCCCTTCCTTTGGAGCCCAGAAAGCAGGAGGGCGTCCCACAAGGGCGGGCCTGCCTTCTTCCCCTTCCTCCCCCCCCCCCGCCCTTTCCCCCTTCTTCGTCTTCTTCCCAGCACTGGAAGAAGGAAAGCAACAAGAGATTTCTCCCATTATTATTTTTGTTATGAATCTCGGGGGAACCAGGGGTGTGTATGCGTGGAAAGGACGTAACTGCAGCCGGGCGATAAGCGGAGAGAAAGGGAGGCAGACCCTGGGGCTTGGCAGCGGGGAAGGCGATCTCGAAGGGA
Source organism: Phrynocephalus vlangalii (assembly GCA_037367305.1). Classification (NCBI taxonomy): domain Eukaryota; kingdom Metazoa; phylum Chordata; class Lepidosauria; order Squamata; family Agamidae; genus Phrynocephalus; species Phrynocephalus vlangalii. The sequence goes on along the minus strand of JAWVWN010002076.1, from coordinate 261,279 downwards.
ACAGGAAAAGCCCGGGAAACGTTCTCCGCCATCACCTCCTCCATCTCCTTGGACAAACTCCCTCTTCGTCGCCAGAAACCGCCCGGTCACAATGACACCCCCCCCCCCCCGGTGGCTGAAAGACTGGGTCTCCCCCACCCCCACCCCAGCCTCTGGCTCTCTGCAGCAGGAGCCCTCCACCACCACCACCCCGAGCCATCCCACCCCACCACCATGGCGCCCGAGGTAGACTGCGCTGGGCCATGGAGGCTCCTCCACCCTGGACAGCCAAAGCCTGGCTGACATTTTGGGAAAGCCCCCCCACCACCACCCCGAGGCCAAAGGAAATGCTTCTGGTTCGTGACGGGGCCACGGCCATCCGTCGGTCAGGGGGAAGCAGGACAAACCCCCTTCCCTCACGCGAAGGGAAGGCCGGGCGCTGGTTTGGGTCCTCCGATCAAGGGAGAGGGCTGCCCTTGGAGGGTTGTTTTCTTTTAATGTTTTCCTGTCCGAGGGTTCCCTTCCAGAGGCCGGCAGAGAGAGCGGAAAGGAGACGCACCCACCAAGGCCAGGCCCAGCCCCTCCGTCCCTTCTTCCCCATCGGCACACTCAGCCCCAAGGATGGTCCCTGGGCGCCATCCATCCCCTGCCTGGAAACCTCCAAGCGCACCCCCCCCCCCCCGGTTAATGACCTGGAGGCTCCCCGTGAGCAGGAGACGGGAGGCCCTGCCTGCTGCCTGCTTTGGTGGCCCAGGGCCAAGGCAGCCGATGGGGTGTGCGTGTGTGTGTGTCGCTTTTCACCCCCCCCCCAGGTGTGAGGAAAGCCAGTGGTCCACAGCACACGCAAAGGGAGGGTCGGACCCGCTAAAAAAAAAGAATAAAACCCAAATGTACTTCTGCCCACGTTCCACGCTTCGCCTTGGCCAACGCTGGGCTGCTCCGAGGTCACGGTCAGGGAGCGTCGTCGTGATCCGCCTGAATTAAGGAGGGCGAGGGTGGCCGGCCACCCCTCCCTCGCGCTCCCTCAGAAACTAAGGGCTGGTTGTGAGCCAAAGCTATGGGGACCGGAGGGGGGGGGGGAAGGTGGGGGGAGGAGGAATTGATCCGCCCCCCCTTTCCAAACAGCATATCAAAGGCAGGAAACCTTTTGTGTGGGAAGTGTTCCCCAGCGGGGTTGCAAAGCCTTCAGGAGCAGGGAGGGCTGGAAGGGGGGGGTCATTGGGGGCCGTTGGCTTCACAAAAGACCTGTCCCCCCCAGTGGTGGCGAAAGGCAGCCCTCAGAGGTGAGCCCCGGGTGTGGGTGGCCACCCAGGCTGCCTTTGGGGGCCTTGCTGGGAGGATCATGAACAGGAACACAACACACACACATACACACACACACACATACCCGTGGGCCCAGGCCAAAGTTCCTGGGAATGTTAGCCTAACCATACCTTGGTAGATCGGGCAGAGGGTCCATTATACATTTGGCTTTTGTCTTGAGGTGGGGGCTACAATGCCCTGGATCTCTCCCCCCCCCTCCCTGTGAAGGCTGCTGGACGGTGGGCAGAGGCACTCGGAGAAAAACCCAAGGGGTGTCATCGCCAACCTTGAGAAGGGGCTGCGCTGGCTGACGAACCGCCTCTCTCTTCCGGAGGATGCAACTTTTCTCAGCCTCGGCAGGGTCCAGGATCTGTCTCCCCAACCCCAACCCCCACCCCGGCCACAGCTTCTGCCGGGGGTTGGGGTTGGGGGACAGCCAAGCCCCCCCCCCCTCTAAGAAGCTCACCAGAGGCAAGGTGGATGGGCTTGAAAGGTGTGCCTTGAGCATGCTCTGAAATATATATCATTTATATTTTGCATTCTACGCTCTTCTGGCAGAACGCTCTTTGTACAAAGGCAATAGGGGAACTTTACCTACTCTGCCTGCCTGCCTGCCTGCCTGCTTGCACTCCCTACCGGCTGGGAGACGCAGGGAGGCTCCGCTTCAGGCCTAAGACGGAAGGTCTTCTCGGCTTCTGGGCTGACACCTCAGGAATTGGGCTGGCCGGGCAGGTCCACCAGTGGCCCGCCGTCTCATGGCCAGCCATTCCAGGTGCCCGAGCCACACCGGCACCTTCCTGGCCTATGTAGGGCCAGAGGCAAGGGAAACTCCAGGGCTGTAGGGGGTGTGGGTGGGTGTGTGGGAGGCTCGCTGGGGTTCCAGGGATGGCATGGCGCCCCTTTCCTGTCACCAGCCCTCCCTTCCCTCTCCCCACAAACCCAGCGCCCCCCTACACACACACACACACACACACACACACACACACACACACACACACACAAACACAGCACTCAACCCTTCCTTCTGCGCCAGATTCAGGGGAACCGGAAACCAGCTGGCTCAGACCTCCGAGCTCTCTCAACCGCAGCCCTGGCGTGGCCTTGCAGGGGCAGAAATTGAGAACCCGGAGGGCCTCGGGTGGAAGTCTTTGGGGTGGCAGGGTCCTTCCCACTTGGCCTCTGCAGAAGGAGCCGGGTTCAAATCCTGGACTCTCCAGGCCAAGCTGGGAAAGATTTTCCCCTTTTCATCTGTCCAGCCGGTCAGCAGGCTGGATCGGCGGACGAGAAGGAACGGGCAGAGGGAAAGGCCCCCCTCCTCGCTGGCCGTCTTCTGAGCTTTCCTCTAAGGGCCTTCCTTTCTGACTAGAACAAGGAGGGCGGTCCCCGACCGAGCCCTGCTGGGCCAACTGGCAGGGCCTCCAGGCAAAGGGGCCATCCTGACCCCTGGTAGCAAGGCTGCGACTCAGCCCGGGACCATGAGGACTAGTGCCTTCCTTTGTTTCCAAAGGGACTTGGGAATCTCCTTTCCACCCGGAGCTCAGCCTCCTCCCTTGTGTGTGTTTGTGTTTGTGTGTGGGCGGGGTGGGGGGTTCTCTCCCGGCTGGGAAAGGACACCCACTGAACCCTGGGAAGCCCTCGCCGCCGGGGAAGATGAAGGAGGGAGGCTGGCACGAAAGCCTCCCTCCTTCTCCGTGCCAGAAGTTCTGGGCTGACGGGGGAGCCCCCTCCCCTCAACCTGTTCCTGCAGGCACCAGGACCACCACCACCACCACCACCGCGCTGCAAACCCAGAAGGAGAGGGTTGGACTTACCTGGAGCAGGGAGCAGGCAAAGAAGCAGCTCCCTCTCCTTGGATGTCAATTCCCTTTTGCAGGACCGCACACACACACCCCGGTCGCTCTCTCTCAATCTCTTCTTCTTCTTCCTCCTCCTCCTCCTCCTCCTCCTCCTCCTCCTCCTCCGTTGGCACAGCGGCTGGCCCTGGGCGTCCGTCTTTCCCTGCCGGGCTCCTCTCCGGTCAAGGGAGCCAGACTGGTCTATAAATAAAGAAGGGCGAGGGGACGGGGCGCCTGCCGCACGGACGACACTGCCGCTGCCGCTGCCGCCTCCGCCCTGGCTGGGCTGCCTCTCCGTTTCCTGCAAGGGAAGGACAAAAGCAAAGCCCAGCTCACTGTGTGTGTGTGTGTGTGTGTGTGTTTGTGTGTGCGTGTCTCCCTCCTGCTGGGGGGACCCGCCTCTTCTCCGCTCTGCCTGCCTCCTTCGCCTCCCCTCCCCTTGAGCTGCATGGCTTGGCAGAGGGGTTTCCCAAGGAGGGGAAATCCACCCTCCCTCCAGAACAGGAGGCAGGAAAACTCCAGGCAAACCCTCTGTGTGTGTGTGTGTGTGTGTGTGTTTCTTTCCAAGAGGGGGAGGGCATCCCTCCCCTACATCCCACCTTTTCTGCAAACCTCTTTCCGGCATAAAGGGGATCCCCGGATCTGTAACAGGGTCAGCCACTG